>JBBDHG010000156.1:0-437500 GCA_037951165.1 Lophius americanus | reverse complement strand
TAAATTCTCAACTGTTGATCAGATTTAGTCCAAATTTGGAGCATAAAACTCGACTCCAGGACCTCTATCTTGTTCATATCATATTTTACTTGAATAATTCATATTTTACTCACTAGAGGGAGCTTTTTCCCCCACAGGAAAACAGAAATAACTTTCCAACCATATGTCTGATTGTGTCCAAATGTTGTGCATATGAATTGAATCAACGAGCTCTATCTTGTACATATATTATTTCACTATAATAGTTTACATTTGACTTTAACAGAGTTTCACAGAGGTTATATCCCAACTGTAAGTCCAATTGTGTCTAAATTTAGTTAATTTGACCTGACATTTGAAAATCATCCTTTTCTATGACTGAGCTCAGAGAAAATAGTTCACTGTATTAATCTTCATCATTGAGTCACTATAGGAGGAGTTCGAGCAGAGGGATTACTTGTACAAAGCAGGGGATTGGGGGCTTTTTGAGTATATACCTTTGCATTCAGGGACATCAGTGTGGGCTTAGTTTACATCTGATTAATATATATATATATATATATATATATATATATATATATATATATATATATATATATATATATATATATATATATATATATATATATATATATATAGATAACACAAACCTAAAAAAAAATCAGTTTTGATTTAAGCCACCTGAAAAAAAAATCATAATAATGATATATTTACTAATTATCATTATGAGTTAGTATTTTTCATCATTATTTCCATGACTTTCCTCAAAAAAAACTAGATATTATGTCTTATCTTCTTCATATCTCCACTTCACTTTTGGCTCAGTGACAGAGTACTACTACTGCATTTTACAGTTATTCATTTCCTCTGAAATGTGGGCGGGGCTTAGTGTTAGCCACCCATATGGACTATAAAACAGAGCAGAGCCAAGTGAAAACAATGTTACTTTTATCTGACAACTTTTTTATGGTACATCTCATCACTTTTCACACCCGTTGGTTCTCTTTAAGATGGAGCATACATTTTGTGGCGTCATTCACTGGTAAAAGCCCCTTTTCATACATATAGCCCCAAATACGTTTTTTTTGCATATGTGGATAAACAGTTTCTTTTTCTCAACAACAGCCCGGTTGAGGTTAGAGAAAGGTTTTTGCAGTAGCCTCCACAATGATTTCACATGACAAAGTGATGCACTCACATGTTTCTTTCTTTAGGCCTTTTCAGACCCTCAAGATATTAGTCTTCAACAAGGGACCTCAATGTTTTTCTATATACTGCAGTGTACTGATATGTTGTCATGTGTATCCTCCCCAACCTTCTCTTAGATTGAATACATATCCAGATTATATTATAATGGCAGAACATCTTGAGTTTTCCGTACCTGGGTTTTCTTATTGTTTATTTTCCATGACATTGGCAAAAAGTTGAAAATGATCCGACTTCAAAATGCTGCAGATCTTTTGTATTAATGAGAAAACTAAAAACAATTTCTTGTATCATTTTCACATTTTATATCATTGAGGAATATCTGGGAATCATTTTTAGCCAGCTGCCACCTCGACCCGACCCCGGATAAGCGGAAGAATAAATGGACAGACCTTAGTGTGAGGAAGAACTGGCTTGGGTTTGGAAAAGATCAGTTGCAAGGGAAGTTTTATCTCCCAAGAGATCCTCCCAAAGAGATCCTTGAACTCAACGGGTTTCATTCTTCTGGTTAAGTAAAAGTTAAATAGCACCCAAACATACACACACACACACACAAATAAATGTTCTCTTTTGTTGTAAATTTATTGGTATACACTTCACTAAAATTTGGGCCACTAATTAAATGGTAAATAGACGCCCCTTTTAGAAAAAAAGAGGATATAAGTTGAATTTTGATTCAGTAAAAAGAGTGATTTCAATGGTGATAGACCATCTTTGCAAGGTACTTCATACATTTAAGGGGGGCTGAGCCCTTTAAAAGACCGGTCCCAGTATCAGCCCTGAGTTCTGCAGCTGGCTCCTGGAGGCCTTTCCCTTCTTCTTTTTAGATACACTAATCTAAAGCGCGCTTACTAACAAAAACATGAAATGGTGGGACCAGTCAGAGTTTCGACCAACACTTTGAATACCATGAGTGAAATATCAGAGATTCCGTTACCTTCCCCGTTGGCAGCTGCAGTGCTCCAGTGTCGACGACAGAGTTGAAAGATTTCTGCCGAATTTTTTGCATAATGCAGTAAACAGATGTGAGAACATGATCCTTGTGTCAACGATCTTCACCGTTTTTACTGTATCATACAGTGATCCAGTCAGGTATAATACCGCAGGCTAGGAGCAAAACGTATAGAAAAACCCCCGATAAAATAACAGATTTAATGCAGAATCCATAGAATAAAGTCCAAATGTAAATTAAATCCATTAAACTAACTAGTATTTCTGTTTTAATTGCAATTGTTAATAGCCGTAAACTACAAACTATAAAAACGTACATGATCTGCATGATAGCATCTACACTGGCGGAAGAAAATCAACAACAATGGATTTGTGGTTGAAAGGTAGCAGTGACAAACCTGAGAACAATGAAATTAAGTTTGAAAAGAAGCAAACACAAGAGAGAGTCAGATATTATTTCTGATGGGCATCGCCCTTCCTAAGTACCCCAGGGGTTCATGTATCCCAGTTGGAAGAACTGGGAGGATCGACACTCCCATCTAGTGGAACCAGTTTTCTGCTCTGCACATGCAGCCATCAGAGCAGAAATCGTCACTCATTCAGTATCAGTTAACATAACCACCCATTTTTCTAAAACTGAATAACCTTTGCAGGGTTTGGAGGGATTGGAGCCTATCCCAGCATTGAGCAAGAGTTACTGTGGCACTGTGACCAGACAATTGAATTCACCTGTCGGTGATTCTACTGCTACGGTTCATTCCCTCTATTCTGATATCCAAAGAATTTTGTATTTGATCACAATAAAAAAAGAGAACCAAGAAAACTCCATAGAGAGGTTGTTTTAATGAAGGAGCATTGTATTGTAACCCGTCTGTACGGTAGAATTCTGCTTTCAGTTAACAGTGAGGAATCAGAACAGACTTAACAGAACACGTCAGTATAACTTAAGTGACTGTGATTGGTTAGTTTGCATTTGTAAACATGATAAGTAATTCGCTATTGTGCAAATAGAGCAAAAACATTCCAACACCACTCTCTTATTTTTATACAACTTCTGAGGGCATCACTTCACAACCACTCTAGTGTAACGGAAAAAAATTAAAGAGGTTTGGATTGATTAGCCAATTTATACTGTAATATACGGTAAAAGCAGCGAGGTGCTGAAAGACTGCATCTTAAAGCATTAATTTAAAATGCCTGTAGCTCAGTGGAATCATAATTATTAACAAGTTTAAAAGAGGCCGGCGTTGGAGCCGAGCCTGTATTAAAAAGGCACTATATGGAATATTTGCACAAAAACAATAAAGGCAAAAACATTTCTTTCTGGAAAGAGGAGTTCCATTCAAGTAGTTTAAAATAAAAAATATAGAAATCGAAAAATATGGTGACTGATTAAGGGACATGATTGAATCAACTACATGGTACAACCAACATAACACCTTTTTGTTCCTTGTGGTTTCGTCACTGGTGTCAAAGTTGAGAAAAATGTGTTTGTTTGCAAATCAAAAGAATGTATGAATAAAATAAATCAGTGATAAACGAAGGGAATCCACACCTTAACCCTGAAACTAAACAAACTTAATCCTCTACAAAAAGAATCTAAGGTGTAAATATTTTGGTCGGTGAAATATTAAAAAGTATAAAGAAAGACATTTGTTGTCATGTGCTGTTAAAAGAAAATCAAGAACTGTGCAGCAGAATACCTAGATCTCATTTTCCAATGAAAACAGTTTGTCACCCACAATCCTTTGCTGCAGTAGTCGGCACAAAACATCCAGGTCACATTCTAGCAGATATACTTATTAAAATGACAACCTCAACCCAAAAACGTCAGACCTGCCATGATGCTGAAGCCCAACAGGATGAAGATGACCTTGAGGAGCTGCTTCCCGGGGGAGTTGAGCTCGTGTGGCAGGATCTCAAGAAAGGTGATGTAAACAAAGGTCCCTGCGGCGAGCCCCTCCAGGATGGCTTGGATTAGTGCTCCAGCTGCCAGCCGAGCCTCCATTACACTGATACCGATGGCGATGCCTATTGGTGACATCATGGCGAACACTCCGATGTAAGCAGCCACCCACATTGGACGGACGGCGCTCTGGACCAGCTTCACAGACAGGCTGAAGACGATGATGCTTTTATGGACCAGTATGGCTATACAGATCTCTAAAACCTAGTGGAAACAAACAGGCTTTCTGGTTATTTCTACCTCTTTAAATAGCTTTTATGTAACAGTCATTTAAGAGCAACCTGATAAAATAAAGTGTAAAACTTTTCACTGAGCTCATCCAACAGTGTGAAACCAACAGGTATAAACACAGTTTTGTTCCATCGGCTGTAACTACGGTAAAAAAGCTGTAATAAAGTCTAGAGACATTTCACATATCTTTATTATCTTGGATAATCAAACCTTTTTATTCACCGATTTGTACATATATATATATATATATATATACCACCTGTCAAATATATATATATATATATATATATATATATATATATATATATATATTTCTTTCCTGAATTGAGTTTGTATCACAGTACATTTTAACTTCTTGGAAAATTTGAAAAAAAATCTGTAGCCACATTTTTGTGATTTTTTCTTCTCCTTTTGCGAAAACATTTATAAACATAAAAAACCAAAACATAAAAACCAAGGAATTTACCAACTTGTAATGGACGATGTCCTGAGAGAACAGTGACCGTACGCAGAGACAGCGTGGGCTATCTTGTGACCAAACTACTGACATCAGAGTCTCGTTACAGAATTCCTTTCTTGCCAAATCATCTTCAAGCAATTAAAGTGAAATTGAGCTTTCATCTACTAATATGAGATTACTGTGAGCATGTTTTCAACCTTATATGTGCATCACTATTCTAAGAACAAGTGCCAGAAATACGATAAGGCGGATAAAACTAGAGGGGAAACCTTAAATAGGAATTGTATTCAATAAACATGTGGGGAAGTGAAAACAGAGAAAAACAACAAATCCTTCATATTTTGAGGAAACCATTTTGCCCTCTGGGGGGAGAATGTCCCCAAATACTCCGAAGGACTCTTTAACATGAGGTGAAGCATCGTATGTCTTCTTACCTTTGAGTCTGTGTTCTGCAGGCCGATTGCAAGACCCTCAAAAACTGAGTGGAGCGAAAGGGAGAGGAAGAGCATGAAGGAGCGAAAGGGGGAGTGAGCCTGAAAGTCGACGTGGACATGGTGACCACTGCTCTCCAGATCGGTGTCTGCTCTGTGGCCATGGCTGTGGTCGTGTCCGTGTCCATTTCTGCTGTGTGGTAAAAGGGCTTCCGACTCCTCTTGAGTAGCGCTCGCCTCCTGACAGTTGAGAACAATCCTCTCCAGCATGAGGACAAGGAAGAAGCCAGTAGCCATGATGAACTCTGGAAGGGGGAAACTGGTCTGAGAGACCGAAACAGACAAAAATCAGTTTGAAAAAAGAATACAGTCCATTGTGTCTATTCTCATCATATACATTATGTCAACAATTGGAGAATACTTATAATATCAAGTACCAAAACAATATGTTATTAGTTTATAAAGTAAATATGACAAAGCGAATGGTTTTACTGTGATAGTACAAAACAAATGAAATGAAGTACTCACTCTAAAGTCATAGAAATGCTAAGTTCATTTTCCAAAAGGTTCTGAGAGGTTATAGAACAAACTATAAAAATAAAGAGGCCTATGCAGTTGTCCCCGACAGCAAGAGTATATCCCCTAAAAGTCCCCAATTCCCGGCGTTGTACAAACAATCTCGAACATGTCAAGTGAAAAGTGAAGTTGTGTGACAGAAAAAGTGTTTCCGTAAAAATATTTTAATATTTTACTCCCCCTAGTGAGTTAAATATTAACCATTTGAGTAAAATATATGTATATACATATACATGTATATACAAGATAAATCTCTTTGTGTTTATTCATATGCATGAAATTTGGACTAATTCAGACCAACAGTTGAAAAGCTCTAGGCCAAACTCTTCAGAAAAATACAAACGACCTTTCCCAAAATACCGTACGCCTTCGCACTAAGGTCTATGATGGTATACAATTTGGAAATAATCCATGAAAATAGTTTTTGATTTAACACCAAGGACCTGCGGCTGTAGTAATACCATAATATCTTCAACTTTTTGTGGATAAAATAACCTACAACAATCATAGAAACAAGTATATACATTTTCGGAGGATAGGATTTAGTAGTTTGTTGCTCTGAGACAACTGAACACTCCCTAAGATGGCGGCGAAAAATGTGAGAGGCCCCCTCTTAGACCCTGTTGCTTTGGCTAGAAGAGGATGGTTTCCATTGTACACATAATAGGCTCATTAGAAAAAAAGAAAGAAAACTACGCTATACTTATGTTCTTGAGATTACAAACTATTATAACCCTGACCGTTAGTATTTCATTCCATTTCTACCAATATATCCTACACCCTGAGCCTTCCACAGAATCATAAGATGATAAAAGTTGTAGCTCAAACTAATGTCAGTCAGACTAGATCTATCAAAATCAAGAAATACTCGGACGTACCTCCCATTTACGAGCATCGAGTTCAGCGTTGATGTCGGACAGATAATCTGGAATGATGTCAAGAAGACAAGCTGCCAGGAAAACCCCACCGGCAAAACAGCTGATCAGACTCAGAACTGTGCGGTGGGTTTCTGCAAATAACAGGATAAAAACATCGCTGTCAGCATGAGAGTGCACCCGCTGGTCAAATAAACACAAAATATTATAAAAATGCAGAATAAACAAGCATGAAAATAAGAATTATAGTAAATCATAATGATGTAATAATTCATAATGAAAGAAAATAATTTATCAGTTTCACATTTATCAGTTCACACTTTATCAGAATCACATTTATCAGTTTGAACATTAAAAATGCTTTATTAGTACTGAATTTAGGTTGAAAGAGGTTTGAAAATCATTGAGTGATATTTCATACAGGAATTTAACTCTATATTTATTTTATCTATCTATTATCAATTTATCTCACAACTTATTTTGTAACAGGGATGGGATATTGTGATTTCGAGCATTAGTCAGGACAAAATCTATCAATCATGATGATGTAGGTGACATCATTGAAATATTCTACATCATTACTGATAATTTTTTACTTGTTCACATATATAACATTTGCTATAATATAATATTTGCTTCTAGTAAAGGAAGAATCCATTGTCTAGATTGTATTTGTGTTGATTCTCATTCAGCCACATCATTAGAGGCTAAATAGAAAAAGCAACTTTCGAAGTTTTCCTTCTCATCTAAGAGTGTTCTTCTTCAATTCCATTTCGATCCAGTCCATTAACCTCTGGGGATCATGATTATGAAACCGCAGAAAGCCGAAACGACTAAAACACACATGATGTGAAATTAATCTACGTTCACTTCCGACAAATAAATACAAAGGTCACTGTCCAAATTTACTTCCCACATACAATATAAAGTGACCACAGCATGAAGTGCTGCAGGCGCCAACAGACTGTCAGGTGACTCCGGCCCAGGGATGACAGGAAAGTTCATTCATCTTACAAATAGATTTATATTTTACAGTTAAGGAACACAAAATGTCAGTTAACAAAGTAATGAAACAGGAATTGAAGTACTTTCAGAATATAAAACATTTAGTCAATTTCAGGAAGAACTATTGGTGGATGTTTCACTACAACAAGTCCCTGTGAGAAGTTCTATGTGTGAAACCCAGAACTGTGCTACCTCACAAACGTATATATCTACATGTGTGTATCTGATAATCATCGACAGAATACACACCATAAGTGTTCCTCTAATTAAAGTCTTGAACATCTGCAACTGGACAACTATTGCTATTCGCCGACTATTTTCCTTCATAATTATTTATGCCATTGAAGAGTCTTACCTCTTTCTTTATATTTGCATGCACTTAGTCCTGTATTTTAACTTACATGTTTATTTTGTATTTGTTCATTTTGAATTGAGCGTATATGTATGTTTATATATATATGTAGATATATATATATATATATATATATATATATATATAAATGGGTGTGTATATGTTTATATACAGTATATGAATGTATGTATATAATGTTTATATATATTTTTTTATCTAAACACGTCTGTTGGACGTCCTATTATATGGTATGTCTTCATTTTTAGTCACCTTTAGAATATCTGTATGTTCGAGCTGCTGCAACGACTAAATTTCCCTTTTGGGGAATAATAAAGTTTCTATCTATCCATCTATCTAATGACCAGTGATTGTGACCCATCATATCCCTGTCTGTTATCATGTCCTTTAATGGTGTCCACTTAAATCACTGTTGATAAAATCAGCAGCAGTGTCAACAGTCTGCAGCTCAGACATGTGATCAGACAGCTTCCGTGGAACCACAAAGCCCACACCTTTTATCTTTACACCAAACGGAATTTAATTTATGGCCATTTATGCTTGGCTTGTTGAATAACGCATTTTATTACTGGAACAAAAACAGCCTATCAATGATCGGGTTTCATTTGGCGGGTCGGATAATAAAAAGTAGCGAACAATTAGAAAGATTTAAGCCTAAATTGTTTAGCAAAATGAATGAAATATATTCTGAGAATTAAAAAAGAGAACTTTGATAATTGCTTTATTCGACCCCATGTGACAAATATAAGGGACACATCGACACCTCGTGATCTCAACGAGCACCTACTATGACGCGCTCAGTGGGCTTTTTAGGTAATATATCTCTATTAATGTGTACCGACCTGTCATGATTTGTAATCTATCTCTATCGTAATGTACTTACCTGTCCCGTTAGTGTTTCCAAACCATTTGACTCGAGCAGGGATGAATCCGAAGAGTAGGGTTAAAAACAGCAAACCGATAAGGGCGCCTATTTTCACTTGAAGCAGATAATCCATTCTGAGGGGTAGGAACTCCGTTTAAAAATGAGGTTTCCTTCCTAAGAGCACACACATTTGATGGGCCGAGAAGCAAGCTCACGCTTGCAAGCCTAAAATGAGCTTAGACGGCCACCTAATGTTGTTATTTGGAAAGTGGCTCAGCATATCTGACAGAGGCTACGGCGGCCGAGGGGGCAAAAATAAATTCTCGAACATTGACTTGGCGCCCCCTACTGGCACAATACACGCTCAATTTTCAAAGTGGCTTTAACGGGGAACGGGTACAAACGTATATTTATATCATGTTTATGCAATGATATACACAAACAGTCCACTGCGAGTTAGAAAAATATTATAGTTATTATTATATTACAGTTAAACCCTGAAAAATAGTTTATACTAGACTTTGCTGCCATTTTTCCAATAATTCAACTAACCTACAAGACATGAAGCTCGTTTAAATTCCCGTTATTGCTCAACTTTAAAAAACGTATTCGTTAGGGACATAACTTTCGTCCAGATATGGAATAGGCTAAAGAGAGGAAAACAGTAACAACAGACAAGAGTCGCATTTATATGCAACTGATGACCCTGCCGTTGACTCTTCACTCCTACCTAGTTGACGTCTCGGAACTAACGTGAAGATAGTATGAAAGAACGCCGACGAATGCATGTTTTAAATATGACACACCTATTTTCGTTCGTTGGCGGACTATAAATGGGCCAATAGATCATATTTCTCTCAAAAGTCAATAATACATTATATCAGGGTGTTTTCCGCTGTGTTGATAGTTAAGTTGATTAAGCCTTGAAAAACGGGAATGTTCTTAATGAAAAAAGACACTTTAATCTCCCAAGTTCTTATCAAACATTTAAAAACCAATACATCTGGACCTCCTCCTTGGTCTTCCTATTGTTCTCCTGCTTGGCAGCTCCATCCCAGGCATCCGTCTACCAATATATCCAATAACCCTCCTTTTTAAATGTCAAACAATCTCAATACGGCCACTCTTACTTCGTCTCCAAGAAGTCTAACTTGGGTTGTCACTCTGATGCGCTCCTTTCTAATCCTGGTCATCCTCATCCCTTCCGAAGAACATCTGAACATCTTCAACTCTGCCACCTCCAACTCTGCCTTCTGTCTTTAGGTCAGTGCCATTGTCTCTAAACAATACAGCAGAGCCAATCCCACTACCATCTTGTAAACCTGTCCCTTCACTCTTGTTGCTACTTCTGTCACATATAACTCCTGACACCCTTCGCATCCCCTCCATCCTGCCTGCAATTGCTTCTTCACCTCTTTTCCAGCCTCCCCATTGCTCTGACCAGTTGACCCCAAGTACTAAAGCTCCTGATCTCTCTTCAGCTCTACACCTTGCGTCTTCACAATTCCACCTGACTCCCTTTCATTCATACACGTTTTCTTTTTTTTGCATCAACTGACCTTGAATCCTTTCTCCAACACATACCTCCCATTCCAGGTTAGAGGCTCCCCCACCTGCTGCTTGCTCTCACTGCAGATCACAATGTCATCTGCGGATACCATAGCCCGTGTAGACTCCTACCTGATCTCACCTGCCAGCATATTCATCACCATAGCAAAAGAAGAAGGGGCTCAGGGCCAATTCTTGGTGCAGTCCCACCTCCACCTTGAACCCATCAGTCACTCCCACTCTACACTTAACTGCTGTCATACTGCTCTCATACATCACCTGTAGCCTACCACTCCAACACACTATCTGTCACTCGAGACTTTTTTTTCATACAATACCGCAATTCTTTTCTTGGCTCTATGTCATACACTTTCTCTAAAGCCACAAATATAGTGGAGTATAAAATACAGTAATTCCCTTTGAGATGTAGCGCAGTAGCAGAGTAGAACTATAACTTTACCTATAATTAAATAATTGAACGAAGCACATATTTGTACTTCCTTACTGTAACTGAGTAAACGTACTTATTCAGTCAAATTTGCATAACTCCTTTTCATATTATAAGAACAATATCTCACCTCCGTTAATTACGGGTTTGTTTGTGTGAATCGCCCAGCAGATGGCAGCATGGCGCAACATTTCATACAAATAACGTCTTGATGACGACATTTTAATGCGCCGGAAATGTCGGCCACTAAGAGTCCCAAATGCTGATGTGTTCATACAGATGACAGCGCAGGGAGACTTGTGTGTTCCTTCTTTAATGCAGTAACGGCAGAACGGAGAGGAACGGTGGTCGGTCACAGGTCGATGCCTAAGAAGAAGACGCAGGGGAAGAGTTGAGCAGCAGCGGGTCAGAGAGCCGATGGCGGTGAGAGTCAGACACATGCTGCTCCGGATACAGGAGCGTCTCACTGCTCCACTCCTACAACACAGTAATCAGTTATTTACGTCAGTTTAATACACAAACAGCTTTAATCACTCCCAGGACAGGAGGTGAAGACCGATTCAGATTAGGTGTTATAAAGCCTTCAGGGGATCATATATTCTAATTCGTACCTATGAGACTCTATACGAAATAGTAGATTACATTTCACCAGGTAAAGTACTGCAAAATGGTAAAACAAAAGCTATACGCGTTTTATGCTTTTGTCTTTATCTTAGACGTCTTTGGTACCTAGAAAAGTGGCATTAGATCACTTTAGTTAAGATATATTCTAATTACTGAACTCACCTAAATAATGAACCTGATCATAATAAAATCCACTTCGTGTCACAAATCCAAAGGTATTTTTGGTTTGCTAATGTAGGTTGCAATGATATACGACCAGTCCAAAAAAAAAAAACCTATGAGTGCCCAGTTTCCCAATGGTTAAGAAAATGTTCTCATGACATCGCGCCACAACGTCATGACGTAATGTCCCCAAATCCAGTCTAGTCCAGGGTTTGGCATTGGCTACCTCTGGGTACAATTTCATACAAATCGGTTTATCAATTTTAAAGTTATTGCCAAAACTAAAAAAAATGCCTTATTTGCAATTGTTAAGAAAAGCTTATTCTGACATTACATCAAGATGTCATGAAGTAACATAATTAGAATTATAATCACCTCTGGGATATAACAAAACCTACCTCTTAGTACAAAATTCATGTAGATTTTCTCCAGTAGTTTTCCTGTACTCTTGCTAACCATCAGACAGACAAACAAATAAACATACTTACCAACGTAAACAACCTTTTTGGTGTAAGTAATGCTAAGCTTATACAAATACACTGATTAGTCAAAACATTATAACCACCCGCCAATAGTGTGCTTGGCCCCACCAAAGCTGTTCTGTTCGTTGAGGCAATTACTTCACAAGACCTCAGAAAGGTGTGTTGTGGCATATGGTACCAAGACATTAGCAGCAGATCCTTAAAGTCCTGGAAGTTGCGAGTTGGGTCCTCCATGTGTAGGGACTTGTTTGTCCAACAAATCACACAAGTGCTCGATTTGGATTTGGAGGCCAGGTAAATACTCTTGTATTTGCTTTTTTGTTCCTCGGACCATTTTTGGACAAATTTCCAGTGCTGCTAGGTTCATTATCCTGCTGAAAGAGGCCTCTGCCATCAGGGCATACAGTTTCCATAAAGGCGTGTACTTTGTCTGTAGGAAGGTGGTCAAAGTATCGTATCATATCGTCTGTGGAATGCCCTCCCTGTCCATCTGAGGGCTCCACAGACGACTGACACATTTAAAAAAGGACTTAAAACTTTCCTTTTTAGCAGAGCCTCTAACTTTAATTAACATTGCTGCTTTTTGGTCATGTTTTTATATAGTTATTATTTTATTTTTTATTGATGCTTTTATCTGCTTTTACTTTGTAGCACTATGAGATTTGATCCAAATGTAAAGTGCATTATAAATTAAATGTATTATTTTTATTATAATTAAAGTAACATCTGCATGAGTGGCAGAACCGATGGTTTCCCGGCAGACCATTGCCAAAAATCACACTGCGTCTTCCGGTTTGTTTTCTTTCAATATAGCACCCATAATATTCTGGTGTGCCGTCAAGTGTCGCACACAAACCTCGCCATCCACATCATGTAAAAATATACTCGATTCATCATAACCAGGCCACCTTCCATCGCTCCCTGTCCAGTTCTTATGTGGATGTACCCATTGTATGCATGTTCCGAAATTGACAGGGGTCAGCATGGGTACTTTTACAGGTGGGCAGCTTCGCAGTCACATACTTAGCAAACCGCAATGCATTGTATGTTCTGGCCTTTTTCTTGCAGAACAATGTCCAAATTTTTCAGCGTTTTTTTTTTTTAGCCTTCGATCCCCACATTTGTCAATGACACTTGCGTCAATGACCCTGTCACCAGTTAACTGGTTGTCTTTCCTTACATAACTTTGGTAGGTATTAAATACTGCGGACTGGGAACACCCAACAAGTCCTGCAGTCTTGTGGATGCTCTAACCCGGTCGTCCACCATCACAATGTGTCTCAGCCAAAGTAGCTCAGATTCTCATTCTTGCACATTTTTCCTGTTTCACTCCAGCTTCAGGACAGAATGTTCACTTGCTGCCTAATATGTCCCACCAACTGACAGGTCCCATTGTAATGAGACAATCAATGTTATTCACCTAACCTGTCAGTAGTTATAATGTATAATGAGTAGTCAGTGTATGTATTTAGATCGTTTACAAACACCAGAAAATGGGACTCTACTGTAGGTGGAATTTCCCATTTTGAAAGATAACATAAAAAGATATGGTTTTGGTTTCCCCAAACAGTTATTATAGTAAGTGATGTGAAGTTATTGTTACAGAGTAAGATGAATTTACGATGTCAGGTTGCATTCGCTGCCTTCTGACAGCAGAATGCCTTTCCCATAACTCTACATGCACATCAGAAGCTTTGGCATGTTAAGCTCCTGAAACACGCCAAATGCATTTGCTCAAAATGAGCAAATGCATATAATCATCATATAATCAAATACATATATCATATCAGCCTGATATTCCTGAAACGGCTTTGTTTTTTTCCCCACAGCCCAAAGGTAAAGTTGGCACGAAGGGTAAGAAGCAGATTTATGAGGAGAATGAAGCAACATTGAAGTTCTACACAAGAGTCATCCTCGGAGCTAATGTAAGAATCTAAATGCTATTCTTGTCTTCTTTCTTTATAAGAAAAAGGAATATTTAAATACCAACGATGTGAACAATGCAGTCCTTGAATGCGTGGTGTCACATTTATGTAACCTCACTGGGGACTGTGTTTATTAACTTAACTCTCATTGGATCAGACATGTTTATCACTTGGTTAATTAGATAAAACGACCTTTCACCACATAAGTTATTTCCTGTTGTGGTAGCTATATAGACACTAAAAACCGCCTTCTTTCCGGGAAATTAGACTTATTTTTGTCTGAAAAGAGAAATGAAGTTGTCAAGCAATAATCTAATTTTACGAAACTATATCCAACTTTGTCTCAGTAAGATATTCCGGCTAATACTGAGCTAGATTTACCCAGTGATGGTTAAATCTATGTGGTAACGGTTTGCATCACATCCCAGCAGAGGAGCAAGATTGTTTTCCTTATTTTAAGAGTAAGACCACATGCACAACTTCTCAAATTAAGAATCCTAGGAAAAGTCAGCTTACCCAAGAGACAACGCTTTAAATAAGTATCTCCTAAATCACGGTGTTTTCGGAGCTTGTAAAAAGCACAATTTGTCATTTTTGACTAGTTTGAAGCCCATTGTGGGCTTTGTATTGTCAGACTTATGCTATTCTCAAGGGCTCTGCTCGGAGTACCCCACTGACGGATTTTTTTTGTTTTGCTCAATATAAGAGGGTTTGATTGTATCAATGTTCTCTCTAGTATGGCTGTTTTTAGAGTGTAGAAGGACACTCGGAAGTGTGCGTTCCTCCACCAAGACCCAACATTGGTGTTTACTTAAACTAAATAAAATCATTATAACGCAATCGAATCAAAATAATTCATAATAGAAATAGATTATAAAAGTGGTGAAAAGCAGCCCTAATTCTTGGCCTGTCATTCCTCTGTTATCACCTGATCGTGTGGTCACAGTTGTTTAAGATTACTGCAATTATTTTGAATATTAGTTAGAATTAATTAGATGAATCTGCATAAACACAGTTGGATGAACAGAATTGTGATATTTCGTTGCTATTTTCAAGTCGTTTTCCACTATTTGATATTTTACTGGCGCTTATTCTGCTATTGAGTTGTGAATTCATTTAGCCTTCATCTCTGCTGACGGTTCATCTCTTGAGGAGCTAATGTTCTTCTATGAGAAGCTATTGACAAGAACTTCAGGGACCATTTATTCACAAAGTCAAACTATATTTACACAATACTTTTCTGTGGGTGCAATTTAGTTTTAAACCAAATGATAAAGATGTGAACTATCTTTTTTTTTGTATAACTAGTAACCCGTCCACAACCCAACGCAAACCATCCCAAGTTGAAACTGTGGAACTTAAATTGCTGTGCTGGCCATTGTTCATCAGCAACTCTCACTTCCTGTATCACTCTCACTGACTCTGGGACCTGACAGGGTTCAACCACTCTACCTCTTTAGCTACAGCTGACCCATAGTTTACATTTATGAGTAGGCAATATGTCCGATTTGCAGAAGAAAGGTAGCAGTAGCAACTGATAATGCGAAAAGATCCAGCAAAACCCACCAGGGCCCAAAACCACTGGTCCTGGTCCCTGGTCTTTCACTCCATAGTCTAAATATAACAATATCAGGGTTTTTTCTTTATAAGCTGTATTTGTAATTTCGCACTATGATTGGACTGATTTTGTAATAACGGGATAAAATGGGCTGAAGACAAATCATAAATCAAAATCATCTGTTTGGCCATTAAACAGTGGCTAGAATTAAAAGATGGTGACAGCCTTTCACATCGTTAAAGAGGTGAAAACTATTTAAGGACCCACCATATGATCTGGAAGCCCTTCAGAGTATAATGGGTTCCTCACTGCTGCATGCTCACACTAAATTTAGGAAAATTTGTGAAATAGTCTCTGTTTAATCCTGCAAACAGACAGACGCCAGTGAAAACATAACCTCCTCTGTGGGGAAAAATATCTGTAACTGCATTAGTCTGTCTCTTTCTGGTGATCACAAACGAATTGCCTGCAAAAATAAAGATGCTTCACCAGATTTTTATAATTGGATTAAGATCAAATGAATGGGAATCCAAAGTAACCAAAAAATGTAATCCAGTCGGTTTTTCCTGAACATCTCCTGCTGATGCTGAAGAGATATTGATCCTTTGGTATAAAATGTGTGAAAATTCTCTGATGGATGACACTATTCATTTTTTTTTTAATGGATCAATCTTCTCTGTGTTTTTTGTGATTAATCAAGAAGTTGTTTACTCCATGAAATGTTAAATAGATGTAAAATAAATGGTAAAATATTGATCAATTCTGGGGGAAAAATAAAGTTGCATACTCATTTTCTGTCACCCAATCCTCACTGCTCTTTTTCCGCAGGCAATTTACGCGGCCGTAAATCTTTTGGTTTTCTACGGCTCGTCTACAATTTGGACATGGGTGAGTTCACTTATTCAGTGCTGACATATATATAAAATCCTGATATCCACAAATCTAATATGGTCTACTTTCACACCACCCCTTTCCTGGCCTTAAACCACATATTTCCCCTCTAGCTGCTGCCTATGTTTGCACTAGCGGTGTATATTGGGAGCTACCGCTCCATGTCTGCCATGGCCAAGCCGGTGTTTGCAGAGGATGGAAATCTCCTGGACGGAGGAATAGACTTAAACATGGAGCAGGGAATGGCCGAGTGAGTAAGCCTCAAAATAAGGTTCAAATAAGGAAGAGGGACTGGATTCACTATAATGACAGCTCAGCAATATCAATTAACTTGGAATCACTTTCTCACACGTAGTTTTTAATTCGAGATAATCGTCTATCTAAGGGAGTTTAGGATAGCTTATGTATGAGAGCTTGGCATATGATGGATGCATTTTTAAGCCCCCTTCAATTACTTCTTTGCTTTCTTAATTATGATTCATCTCGTAAGCTCTGGCTTAGCTGTTCTGACCCGGGGCGCAACTACCAGGCAACATGTTGTTGGTTCTAACCCTTTAATGTCTGGAAAGAAAGCTTGAAGTCATTACCCAGAACAGAGTCCGACTCACCTTCCCTCGCTGTAATTAAATTCATATCAGATGCCAAAATTGTCAGAGACACAAATATTGAGAAAAGGAAAAACCGTTTGTGTGAGACGCGTTTGAAAAAAAACTTAAGTTGAGCCTGTGGGTTTTTTGTATTTCATGAATTTTGTTCGTGGTTAAATATGCCAGCACAGCATTCTGACTACTCTATCATAGAAACCAGAGGTGGGAATAAATAAAGTATAAATACAGGTATCTGTAGTTGATTATTTATTTTTCTGTCAGCCTTTTACGTTTACTCCAACATATTAACACATATATCTAAACTTGTTACGCCTTACATTATCATAACAGTCTCGTTACTTTTGAGGATTATTTTTATTTTGCATCATTGTGGGCTTCCTCAAAATCCCCCCCAAAAATGCATAAAAGCAAGAAACTAAATGACTAGGAAAAGGTGCGATAACATTTTCTCCATACTTTTTGTATTCATACATTCTGCCTGCCAAAAGTTTAAAATCAACTTCCTGATCTCTTAAATTAATATTATATGACAGTGATATTGCCCCTCAAAGCTGTTTTTTCTTTACTTTTTTTAAGTTGAATTTCAGAGCTGCCTCTTTTTTTACTTTCACTCTAATAAAGGAGTGGAATCAATACTTCTTTTTTTATCATCAACTTTTTTTAACATAGAATTTTCTGCTACATGATTCAAAAAATGTGTGTACTTTTGCAACATCTTATTGAAACTGAATGAAAACCTATGTTAATAATAAGATAATTCAGTGCATCTGGAAAATATTCCCAGCGCTTCATTCCAAAAATGGATTAAATTCATTATATGAATGACCTTATATTGACAGATGAGTGCCTTTCCAAAAACTGTTCAATCAACTGTATTTACCCCAGCTGGAAAATAAATATTTTCGTTCTTTCGTTCTGCAAAAATTTCAAACTTACTTTTTTCACTTTGTCATTATGGGGTATTATGTTTTGAATTTTGAGGAAAAAATTAATTTCATCCAATTGGAATAATGCTGTAACAACAAAATGTGGAAAAAGTGAAGCGCTATATGAATGCATGTCAAAACAGTTAAAAAGTATTTGTATATAAAATCTAAAAAAGTATTTATAGGGTAGGGTTAGTGTATATTAGGGTATTTTTGCTCAAAGTATCTCTAAATGATGTGTTTCTGCCATCTTTTGATACTAAACCTCCCCCCTGTCTGAAGAGCAGAGTTTTCCATCTGTGTGCAGTGAAAGATTACATTTTTTAGTGATAATTAATTGAGAAACGTTCTGGTTTTAGGCATCTGAAGGACGTCATCCTGCTCACAGCCATCACTCAAGTGCTCAGCACCATCTCCTCCTACTTCTGGTATCTCTGGCTGCTGGTGAGACCGTTTGTTCTGCGTACAGTTTCCCTGATAAATTAGAATTAGCTTCAAGTTTTCTGCCTGATTCTTCTTCTTTTTTTTGTTATTCCTAATATAATCTCGTCCTTTGTGTGTGTGTGTGTGTGTGTGTGTGTGTGTCAGGCTCCGGCCCGTGCGATGCACCTGCTGTGGGTGAACTTCCTGGGACCCTGGTTTATGGCAGATAGCCCGTCGGCACCGGAGGAAGTAAATGAGAAGAAGCAGAGAAGACAAGAGCGCAGACAGATGAAGAGATTCTGATGCTGCGGCGCAGACTGAGCAGTATTTTTATACAGAATCTAATATACAGATGGCAAGGAACTCATAAGTTATTTAGGAAGAAATTTGTTATTAAGTTAAATCCGATCAAACCCGGTGCTGTGGGATCTTGTTTTCCATGTTTGTTTTCTCTCTGCTTTCTCCTATGATTGAATTTACTCCCTAAATTATGAAATGAAATCTTCCCTATTTAGAGAATGTCATGGTTCAAATTTCATTTGTTCTCATGGCGAGACGTAGGAGTTTTGCTCTTGTGCAATCCCGTCGCACATCTCCCTTGCAGACTCGCATCAAGCGTCCCCCCAAAAAGCCTCCAACACAATGACGGAATGAGTCACGGCGCGTCTTACTTTAACTTAATATCATTTTTTCAGTAACAGAATTCATCGGCGAGACTTCATTACGGAGCCGGGATATTTTGTGTGTAAGCTATTATAAATCAGCTGCATATAAATGTAGTTTAATAATGAAACTTTAAAGTCTTTTTTGCAATAAAACTCTTCCTCCAGTATGTGGAGTCATTACATATCTGCTTCGTGAACTACATTGGTGAGTAAGGCTCATTGTTCTGGTTTAGTTTTTTTTCTTTTGCTTAATCCGTTTTGCTCCCTTAAAGAAATCCTTATGAACATTATAAACTATTGGATTTTGGAACGTCTGGGTCGGCTTGAAGGGTTCTCTCACATACCTCGGAGGGTTCTAATGATATTCTGATGGGAAAATGTGGAATTGTAGACACTTAAGATCAAAAGTGAAACTGATGGGCTAAAGACGACCTCAGGTATAAAGTAAAGGTCGCATCGGTTCACGTTTGAAGAACTGAGAGTTGAAAACTATCTCTCGGTAATATGGTTTATCCGTCCCCGCCTCTCATTGAGTTTTGAATTGATTTGATTTGCCGTCTGAACTTTTTTTGCTGATTTTTACTTGCGTGGTTTTTCCATAGTCAAGTGTAATTAATATCATCCATCAGAGTTTATGGTCTAGGAATATTCTGTCAACCCATTCCAAATGAAATTAATGCTTTGTCAGAGACTTTATCTGAATTATACTTTGGTTTAGTGGGATAATGAAAATAGTTTTCCAAATTTGAATTCTACTCAGACATTTTAGCGGTCAACAGATAAATGAGACTCTTCAAAGTAATTAAAAAAAATACAGTTTCATTTTTTAGCCGTATTAGGGCTGGATTATGCCCAGTCCTGGGGAAACTTGGGCATAGAACAAACGTGACTCCCCTCTTCCAGTTTGACAGCAAATTGCAGTCCAAACAATAAATAAGTTTGTTTCTGGCGGCAGGGTGGGCAAGGCCCCAAACAACGAACATAACAAGCTGCAAGTGACCCAACTAAATAACTTAGATTTGACCAAATGAAAGACAAGACATAACAACTGACCATGACAAAATAAGAGAACAGAAGTAGAACAAAAATGGCCTCCCAATGCTGGTGGGATACGGGACAGATGTTGGGTGGATATTTACACCATTCACAAAATTTACATGGAATAAAAACAAATGACAAAACTAATCATCAATCTGAACTACAAATCCAGTCAAAGACATGCGGATTGGTTGGGGGACAGGGAAAAGGAGGCACTACTGAATCCATTTAGGTCATTTTATAGGTGGCGCCATCAGCCTTCCCTCCAGGCTCCAGCCTCCACCTGTAACCGTTAGTGTAACGGTTCCTTGCCTGGTCTGTAAGATTTCCTGAAAGATTCATTCGAAACAAAAGAATACTTTGCACATTTATCTTTAAAGGCAGGTGAGGGACAGCGATGGTGGATAAGAAAACTTCAACAATGACTTATTTATGTTGATTTATGATCTTAGTGCCTGATGATCAGGGACATTTCTTGAATGCTCAGATTTTTCTTGGAGAGTGAGAGAATACCTAAGAAATGGCGTAAAGAACAAGGGGGAGGGCTGCGGCAGCTACGGAGGTATGAAGCTGATGAGATGATGAAGATCTGGGTAAGAGTAATGGGTCAAGAAAAGGTGAAAATCTGTGAGCAGCAGTCTGGTTTCATGCCATGAAAGAGCTCTAAAGACGTGAAGTTTGCTTTGAGAGCACTGGTGAAAAACTTCAGAGACGGTTACAAGGAGTTGAATTGTGTCCTTGTGGATTCAGAGAAAACGTACGACAGAGAGCCGAGGGAGGAATCCTGGGATTGCTTGAGGAAATCTGGAGTGTCAGAGGATTGTGTTAGAGTGGTATAATATATGCATGAGAACATCATAACATCAGTGAGGTGTGCAGTAGGATTGACGAATGGGTCCAAGGTGGCGATGGGTCTGTACCAAAGATCGACTCTGAGCCCCATCTTGGTTGCTATGGGGATCAACAGGCTGAAAGATGGGGTCAGACAGGAGTCTCCATGTACTATGATGTTCGCGGATGACATTGTGATCTGTAGTGAGAGCAGGGAGAAGGTGAAAGAAAACCTGGAGAGGTGGAGGTATGGGCTGGTGAGAAGAGGAAAGAAGGTCACTCGCAGCACGACAGAATACATGTGTATGAATGAAGGGGAGGCCGATGGAACGGTGAGGATGTAAGAAGTAGAGGTGGAGAAGGAGCAGGCAGGGTGGAGTGGGTGGAGAAGAGTGTCAGGCGTTACCTGTGCAGAAGAGCAGCAGCAAGAGTGAAGGGAAAAGGTTTCCAAGATGGTAGAGAGCTGCTCTGCTGGATGGTTTAGAGACGGCGGCTCTTACCAAAGGACAGGAGGCAGAACTGGAGGTGTTGTTGTAGTTGAAGATGTTCAGATGTTCTGAGGGAGTGCCGAGGATGGACAGGGTTAATATGGAAACATCACAAGGACAGCCCAGGTTAGACTTCTTGGAGACAAAGTAAGAGAGGCCATACTGAGATGGTTTGGACACGTGAAGAGGAGGGATAGTGGACATATTGGTAGAAGGATGCTGGAGATGAAGTAGCCAGGCAGGAGAGAAAGAGGAAGACCAAAGAGGAAATTTCCTGTTGTGGTGAGAGAGGACATGCAGTTGGTTGATGTGACAGAGTAAAAGGAAACAGGGGACCCGCTGTGGCGACCCCTAAAGGGAACAGCCGAAGACTCACATTTCAGAGTTTAAATGTATTTAATCCGCTTTAAAGATTTGACGGTGACAATTTCACAAAAGGTATGGCAGCTTCAGTTTCAACAGGACCACAAGCCTGTTAAGATGAAAATAAGAAACACGTGGACAAATCCACTGAGGGGAAAACTTAAGACATCATCACCTGACTTTTCTCAACGGATCCTGAACCGGCTCACATATTTGAGATTAGAGATTTAAGATTAGATTCAACAACTCAGCTTTAAAATGATAGTTTAATCCCGAGATGTCAGACGAGATGACAACCACTTGGAGCGGGTCGCATTCAGAACCCGTATTTCCATCCCAAGAGTTGGTTCTTGTCCTGAAGGGGAAAAAGTTGTCTTATATCAAGTCTACCAAGTGATTTTATGCCGTCTATCCCATGTTGACAAAGCATACGCGGTGATTACGTTCAGGCTCAGACAGCAAAGAGAGTGAGTGGGCTGGATAAACCTAGATCTGCTCCCAATATAATTACAGATTTCCCATTATTGTTACGTCCATGTTTACCAGACTCAGCAAGCTGCGACCTGCAGCCTTCTGGTTTGAAGCAGAATCGCTGCAACGGTGTGACTCCTTCTAAAAAAAAGAAAGAAAGAAAACAACAGGACTTCTGCAAAGTTCAATTTAATCTGAAACATAAGGGATTTTAAGCAGCTCCTTTTTTTTTTTATTAATCAAACTTTACTCTTTTCCTAAAGTATCAAAATCCCCACAAGCTCTCTCAAAACGACTGATTTTTGCTTTGCTCTGTCTCATTCCTGCCCTGTGGTCCTATACTGTCTCTATTATAGGGTTATAAACAAAGTAACCAAAATTAGAGCAGCAAGGCATCCAGTTGTCAGGACCAATCCCAGATGTGGGCTTTGAGAGGGACCATGTTGCAGGGTAATTTAGCGCTGGGGCACTCGCTTGCACATTACCCCACCCCCTCACACATCACACATGCACTTCTCTGCAGATATGCAGAATTCATTTCACATGTTTATCTCCAGTCAATTGTCCTCAGAGAAGCTCCCTGGATTTAACTGTTAATAAAGTGTCTAGTGGCCGGAGAAAACAGACACACGGAAAATTTGGAGCTCTGCATAATTTTTTGGCAAGGAAGCTTTTCCCCTTTAAACTTGAAAATGTCTGAGCTACGACTTTGAGGCGCGACGCAGAAAAACACTGGACAAACACGCTGCATTAGAGAATCCCTGTCTCGGTGGTTGATTTAAGACGGAGAGAGGAGAACCGGGTGTGGGGGAGAAGTTCTTGTTTACCATGGCAGTAAAAAAGGATCCATCCTGACAAGATGAAATGAGGGAGTTGCATTCCATGTCCCAGGATTTGTGAGGAACTTTGCATGCTATCACTTTCCCAACCGTGTCAGAGAAAATAGATGCTTACGAGTTAACAAAAACAATTCGTCCTGAAAATAGAAGCTGGTGAAAGAACCAGTTGACGTGGAGCCTTTTGTCTCATTGGCTCCAGCAGAACATGGCCTTCACGTTCTAGATCCCTTTACACTCCCAGAGCCAGACAAAACAGGAAATTGGGGGGCATTTGGGCAGCAGGCGAGCCTTTGACCCTTGAACTACAGCCCTCCCTGTCTTTGAAGTGGAGAGAGAGAATCACCAGCAGTTTTATACGATGCTGAGTGTGTTTCCTTGAACATTTAGCATGCGCTGTGTAAACAGAGTCGGAGCGCTGCGAGTGTGTTTGGCGGAGCCGTGGGTGTAGCCTCTCATGTTCTGACCTTGTTTTGACTCAAACCAAACTGACCCACACACTTCTCACAGTTTATGTTGAAGTCAAGGAGTGGCTGGAGTTAGCACAGGAATCTCTGCCGGTTATTATTTAAGACCTGCCGACTCAAACTCAACCTCTGACTAATCACTATTTCCCGCGTCCTCTTTTAGATGAAATGCGGTAAGAGGCAGTTAGCACCCGACGCTCCCGGCATAGCTTTAAAGGCCAACTGTCGAGGATTCCTGCTGCGTTTCAACGCGTGTGCAAGTCCGTGACATCTTCAGCGACGGTCTTGGTGGCAAATACTTCAGCCCCTCAGAGATTGTCACCTCTGTTTATCATCATGCTCCGTTCACCTGCCAGCCCGTCATCTGTTCCCCTTTTTATCACCTGACATGAAATCATTACTACATGAAATCATACATTTTGTGAAAAATATTTTTGATTTATGATCCTGAAACCGTCATTCAATCTTCTGCATTTGACCATAACAGTATTTAGTGTATATATATATATATATATATATATATATATATATATACATACATATGTATTTGGTTCCTACCAGGGTAACCTTGTGAGCGTTTTCTTCTCTGGAATTTCTCCTCTCTCTTCTGTAGTCTTTCCTTCCTCTGTCCTTTTTCCCAAATCCCACGAAAATGCTTGTATGTGTAGAAAATGTATAGGATTATGTACAAAAAAAAAGATTATTTTTTTATTTTTTTGGACTTTTTTTCCTCCCTCGCATAAAAAAACCCCAATAAATGAAAAAAAAATTGTTATTATATATCTGGAAAAAATAAATAAATAATAGGACAATGTATATTAAATGATGTTGAATTGTTATTTCTTGTGCGCACGAGAAATAACAATTCAACACCATTAAACCTTCATCTGGAACAAATCCCGCCAACAGAATGATGATAAATTAAGATTATAACCAATTCCCCAAAAAATCTTTAATGTTTAAAGTACTTAAATAAATAATTTAAAGTTATATGCTCTTATCCGCTCTGGAAATGAAATAACAGCCTGAATCCGCCTTACTTGAAGTGAGTAAGTTAAGACTGAGATGTGACCCACTCCTTTGTCCCCCTCCTCTTCCTCACTGCTTTTGTGTTTAGAGATAAAAACATAACTGTGCTCTTTCATACTATGTTAAAAACAATAATCTATTGCTGAAGACCGCCGTCTCTGTCAGGCAACATTTTTTTTGTTTCCAAAGTGCAACATTTATAGTGAAACAAGATGCCTAAAAGTAAATGTTCCACAAAATGTAATTTTCTCCATGGGTCAATCCCAGCAATCTGACTTTGTCCTTTGTCTGACCTTGATAACTTAAGTGGTTAATTTACCACTTAAGTCTCTTCACAGGTCACGGTGAGTACAACTTCTCATGTGAAAAAAAAAAGTTCTATAGAACCTTTGTGTCTCCAGAAGGAGCTGCGTGAAATACGTTAAATTGCATCATAAATTGGGGATGTTACTGAAATCTGTGTCAGATGGAACAGAAAGAAGAGAGTTTAGAAGACGTCTCCTACGCCTACGCCTTGCAGGGTAAGAAGGGTATTCCTGACGTTCCTCTCCCCCTGTAACGCTCTCCAGCTCATCCCAGGCTGGATGAGATAAATACTGCCTCCAGCGAGTTCTGGGTCAAGCCCGAGGCCTTAAACCGTTCGGATGTGCCTGGAAAAGCTCCAAAGCGAGGCGTCCTGGAGGCATTCTCATCAAATGATCAACCCACCTCAACTGCCTCCTTTCAAATTGAAGGAAGAGCAGCTCAACTCCTAGCCCCACTGGATTTCCAAGCTTTGCGCCTTATCTAAACTGATTGTTGTGTTAGTTACTTTGGACTACAACCCCCATAGGCCCCAGTCACTCTACAGAGACTATTTATTGTTGTCTCTTATGTATCGTTATTCTCCTTGTTGCACATATTGGATACTTTGCACAAGGCTCATAACTGCAGAAGGACAATAAAGCTTCTTGAATCTTCTCTCTAAGGTGGGATCAACCCCCCTACAAATGAAGCTATTTCAACTGCTTTTATCCACGACTTCATCCTTTCGGCCACTGCCAGAACTTATGACCGTACGTGAAGGCTGGAATGTTGACCGACCGGTAAATTGAGAACTACGAGTCAGTTTCCTCTTCACCTCAAAGACCAGTAAACGACCTGCAATACTACTAATACTGTATCGAACAATTAACAGACAGGCAGACAGACACACAGAGAGATAGATAGATAGATAGATAGATAGATAGATAGACAGATCAAAAACCTTTCAAACTACAAGTCAGCATAAAAACCTGAAAAAAAACCTCATCTCAATATCATCATTAGGAAGCAACAGGGCCAAGAACTGTCATGTGAGCGGTATGTTCATCATCCAGGCAGTTCTCTAAAAATGAAAGCAGAAAGTGAAAACAGAAAAACAAACCCGCTGCGACCTAACCTGATGTGACAGAGAAATGTCTCAGGATTACTCATGCGTAAGGAAGAAGATTTTAGTTCGGACCCGGAAAAATCTTGCACACCACGATGGGGAAAACCCTGAACATCTCAAGGACGGTTTTAGCCTTCAGTCTCTCTCCGGCCTTGTTGGCTCATCTATGTCAACTTACTCACTGTCTGCCAAATCCTCTCCGGGAAGCTCGTGAACTTGAAGGCATAAATGTTTTGTTTAGCACGGTTTAATTTACTAGCTACGGCCAAACACACGCACTGCCATCCCGTGATGAACTAGATCTCTGTCGGAGAGGGTGAAAACACATTTTAGAGACACATGGAGTACTTTACTGGTGCATGCACCTATCTGAGGGGATTCAAGGATAAACTAATAAATCATAAGACAAACTTAAATGTCAAGTTAATGATGAATGTTCGGCTCAGGAGATGAACTGATCATAAATAATTCATGGCACAAGTAGGAATGTGTTCCACTCTCACCCTCATGAGTTTGCATCAACTTGCACACATCCTATCCAAATTAAGTTTTGCTGAACACTGCTGCGATAAAGTATTGGACCTTCTTGTAAAGCCTGAACTGAACATTAACTCTTTCTTGTCCTGCTAAACCGTTTGTTCAAGCCCAAGCCCTTGTGTGAGACGCTGCTTCTTACTGAAAAATGTGACTGAACTTGTTTAGAATACGACCCAGTGGCAGCATTTATATAATAAAGGGTAAGGGGCCAAGGAAGGAGCCCCGGGCACTGTGGTGGACAGGGGCAAAGGCGCTGCAAGGATCAATTTGACAACATATGCACGCTGTAAGTTAAGGAAACGTCTTCATCAATCTGACAACACCTGCCTGCGGCGAATAAAGAGAACATCTTCATCAATTTGACAACACATGCCCGCGGCTGATTAAAACGTCATGTAATGTTTGTGTATTGTATCTGTTTTATTCCCTAAATGAAGCAATGAAAAAGCGCGTCCGGGGATGCATCACTTCTAAGTCTCCTTTCGTAAACTCTTCCGTTGTATTGTGGCTTTTGCAGTTCACTTTTCTTAATGTGTTGTTTTGTGGCTTTTGCAGCATGCGTGTTTTGTCAAATTGGTGAGATGTAATCTTAATTTGAAGCGTGCGCATGTTGTCAAATTGATGGTCGGCCACCGTACGAAAGTCCTGCTTAATAAATATGAATTCTTTGGCCTATTAAAGAGTGTGAGGTCTTACTAAAAATAATTATGTAACCTGACCCAACCAAAAAAAAAAGTCTAACATGGATTAAATAGTTTTGAGCTAATCTAATTAATATTGTCTGCTTTTAAATACAAACTTTCCTCGTAAAATCATTTGAAAAGTAATTTTTTTTATATGTTTGACCAAACGATAATTCTTGTTAATGTACATTTAGAGTGTCTAAGATATTAGATTAATAAAGGTCCCAAAGAAATATAATATACAAAGTAATAAGTTTTTCTCGATGAAGACATTAAAGCGTTGTACTAAAGAAACCTTTATCCATCACCAATTGGGCCTTTGTGAAAAAAGTATTTACTCCCTTTGAAACTAAATCCAAAAGAAGTATCAAACTGAAGCTGGACTGGACACGCCCTGACCTGAAAAACTATCGGCCCTGTTCAATCTCATCATCACTTAAAAAGAAGATTTCCAGACGCAAGAAGTTGGATCATATGTCTCTGTAATTGCACATTATGCCAAAATCACCAGAAATTCAAGAGGAGATCGGGAAGACGGTGGTTGAATTACATGAGTTTGAGAAGGGTTACAGAGGTATTTCAAAGGCTCTTGTGCTCCACAGATCCACTCTTAGACGCTTTATCACAAACAAAGGAACTGCAAGCCTTTCTCATCTGAATAACGTCAGCATTCACAAATCCACTATTTTAAAGACACCAGACAAAAGTAGCCTCCATGTGAGACCGGTGATGTGAGCATCACTGCTATCTGAAAAGAACAGTATGGCACATCTGGATGTTTCCACAACTCTCCTTGATGACCTTCAGAGCTTTTTGCAGAATATTCTATGGAGTGATGTGCTAAAAGATGAACAAAAAACCCCCAAAACTCTGCCAGAGAATGTCAGGTCATCAGTCTGTGAGTTCCAGCACTAGTGTAACTGGATCACGCAGCAAGACAGCAATCCCAAATCCTGTTACGACCTGGGCCCAATTGAGATGCAGTGGCTGGATCAGAAAGATGGAGTCCAACTGTGTGACTGCGAGCATTGGAAAAAAAAAAAAATCCACATTCCACATTCCACTTTCACAGCCAACACATCTAACTGCCTGGTGGGGAATCAGGGATCGTATATATCCTGTACGTGCTGGTGCATAGAGAGTTGTTGGCAGTCGGCCGTGCATTACTGGTGTTGGTGGGTCTGAGTCTTCAGGAGTCGTTAGGGACAGAGTGGTCTTGATTGTCTGCTGCGTTATCATGTGAGTCGTTATCATAATGGGACTCCAGGTGTGGAGGATGGCCAAACCGCCTGAACCGCCTGCACATGTGCAGTTTAATGCACTTTAATACAGGACTCGGCAGTCCACTTTCATTTCAAGGACAAGGGACACTCTTTGGAGGACAACTGTGTTCACACTTTGGACAGATAGGACAGATGGTTAGAGAGAGTTGTTCATGAAGCCATCTATATCCAACTGGAGCGGCCCTTTCTAAACAGGGGTGGGGGTCTACGCCTCCACTTATCCCCCTCCTACAATGCAGTTTTAACGTCTCTCCCCAGGCGGTTTCGCCATCGTCCACACCTGGAGTCACATTTTGCTAACGGCCCACATGATGCCTCCGCAGTCCCTAACCACTGCTGACGACTCAGACCCACCCTCATTAGTTTTGCACGGCCAACAGCTCTTTATGTACCAAACACCTACTTGGGGTATAAAACCCCCGACTCCGGTCAGAACTGAAGAAGCCTTATGGATGAGAGGGACGACGACTTTAATCCCAAACAGAAGTCAAGCTTCTTTGGACTCAACCCACATTGGTGTTAAAGCCTGTTTGGATTTACTAAACGGATCGATAACTGTCTATTAAGGTCGAAAATATTATTCTGAAAACAGGTTTTACTTTTGGCAAAGCGTTGAGCTAATCGAGTCAAAATTGATGATTTTTCATTCAATTCAAAGTTTCTTCATAAAATAATTATATGTTGTCTGATTTTTGTTTTAATGTTTAAAAACATGATTGACCAAACAATTTGTCTATTCATGCCACGTCTAGACTGTCTAAGATTTAATGAGGACATTAGAGGGTTAAATGACGACAATAATTCATCTTTAGAGTCTCAGATCTCAGTCAAAAACAGTGACTTTTCATTTACGTTGGTTTACAGACAGAGATTCAGAGCCGTCCAGGAGGCAATAGAGCACACAGAGAAGACGGTGTCTGAAGGAGGCTAAATAAGTGCAGGAAAGTTTAGTCTATATTCCTCGAGCTGCTGTGTTTCAGTCCCTTATTTGAAGAATTAGAAAATAAACCAATATTAAACAAAAAGAAATTCTTAAAATTTTCATTTTTCTTAAAAATGCAAGAAATACCCTTCTTAGGAAATGTTATCGCTGCAAATAGAAGAACCTTACATAATTCTGATGCACATGGAAACAGCTTATGGACATTAACAGAATAAATAATGTAATTTATTAAAAATATAAATATTAATGTAAACGAATAAAGACACAATATGTAAAAATATAGTAATAATATCCATGGTATTTTTTGTACAATCAAATTCAATTCTAAAACAACAAGACAGAAACTTACACATCTTGTTCATGTAAACTGCATTAAGAAGAAATTATTATTTCATGTTAACTGAGCAAAAAAATGACAATTTATTTGAGTAATTTCTCCGAGGCGGCTCAGGCAGCAGATCAGTCACTGATTTTAAATTGTTGTTGCGGTAAAGTCACATCAGTTCCCCATCCGTTCAGTTTGTTGTTTGGTTGCTTTTGCTTTTATTTAAAATAAATAAATGAGTGACTGCTCTGTGAACCACCACAGCCATGACCAGCAGCGGTGGCGCCACTATCCTCGTGGTTCCGATTGAAAGAGGATCAGCGAGGGACAGGTTCCATCGCGCTGGGTTCCCTTCCTCTTCCTTTGTTTTCATCCCACTTCCTTCCTCGTTTTCTTAGATACTGTTCCCCCCATTGGAAGTCTAAACAAAATACAATACTGTGAAAGGAAACAAATGTGCAAATATCGTGTCCAACAACTTTAGTCCTTCCCAAATTAGACCTGGCTCAATTAGGATCCAAGGAGATGGTTTTGGTTTCGGATTCTGATTCCGACCCAAGGAGTTGTTGTACTGATTGATGTGAAGTCCTGGTAATGAATGCGTCTCACGAATTCTGTTACAGTAAAGAAGCAAAATAAGAAAAGTCAAGAAAGGAGATGATGGTAGAACCGGATGACGGAAAAGTTGTGTGTCGGTTTGCCTCAGTGGAACAAACAGGAGCGCCAGAACGTCACAGCCCGGTTTCAAATCTGAATACCGTCTGTGAACCCCTTAAGACCTTTGACAATCTTTATAAACGATCAAGTTTATTTATTTATTCATGTAATCACTTGCTTGTTTGGTGAATCACGTAAATATTTGCAAAGTAATAAATATGAAAATTAAGATTTAAATGTTATGTTGAGCCTGTTTCTATTATTCAGCATCGAATCAGGAAAGCTGTGTGATGCTGGATTATAAAATGCTTCAACAGAAGGTTCCGCGGTCCCATATCAACCGATTTGAGGTTGAATAAGAGCAAAATATGTATATTGTTCAACACATCAGGTCTAATATAACAGAATATATCTGACATTTGGGCTCCTTACTGCTTGAGGCGTTTATCCAGTGTTAAAACCTTCTTTTTTTATTATTATCATTTAATGATTTTGGAAACCTCATACATGCTTTTATCACAACACGTCTGGACCACCGCAGTGTTCTTTATTTTAGCGTGAGCCAGACCTCCCCATCACGTCTGCAGTTGGTCCAAAACACTGCTGCTCGGCTTCTAACTGGCACATGTAAGCGAGACCATATCTCCCCCCATCTGGCCTTCCTCCGCCGCCTCCCTGTGATTTTAGGATTCATTTCAAGATTTTATCATTTGCTTTTGAGTCTTTGATTCCAGCCCCCCACCCCCGCACACTCTGACGTCCCACTAACATATACCCCCTCAAGGTAACTGAGGTCCGCTGACCAACTGTCTCTCCTTATCTCTAATACCCCTTTTCCACCGACATGTACCTGGTGTTAGGTCGGTACAGGTGCTAGTGCCAGTGCTTAGTTGGTTCCGCTCGCGCACCTCCTAAGAACCTGTTTGCTATTCCATTGGCAAAGAGCCAATCAGACCCATGCCATTACGTCATCGTGTAACGTAAGTTACGTCATTGTATAACGTAATCAGTTCTTGGTCAGGCACCAGTTTTCAGAGCCAGGAGCTGGTGCTCACAATGTTGAAAAGGAAAGAACTGGTGCTAAGTCAGGCTCTGGCTCCGAACTAGCCCTTGGAACCAGCTTGGTGCAAGAGGGGTATAAGCTTATTTTTTCAAACCTTGAAAGGAGTTGCGCCCCTCCCCTCATATATGTCTGGTCAGCCCCCATACTGCCTGTTTTAAAATATCCTCCTAAACCACATTTTTATTCCTAGGCTTTTAATCCAGGATGAGATCCGTACATTCGGTTCTGGTGGTCTTCTTGCCTTTTTTAAAAATGCAAGCTTTGGTGTTTATATTGCGTGACCACGATATTTATTGACAGTACAGCACTTTGGCCAACTCTGTTGTCTTTAGATGTGATGAAATCATGTCCAGATGAAAATAAAATAGAGTAAAATGAAACAGCTTGATAAATATGCCGTTCAAAATCGAAAACAGAAAACAATGAGTTTGAGGTTTAAACAAAGAGTTAAAAGTAGGTCAGATGTATGAAGAATAACAGATTATTTAAATCCCTGGTGTTACTTATTAATTTATTATGTCATAGCCTTCATGACCATGATAGCTGGAGCCTCATCATACGTCTTCTTGACCATGAATACCTAGAATTTAGAAACGCGTTGGTGTGAATCACAATGGTAACTGAAAGAACGTTTAGTTTCAGCCACGGTTTTACGCGCCCATGAACACATTGAAGGGAGGAGCGGATGAACGAGGTTCGATGACAGTGGCAGCATCACAGCATCAAGCGTTGGATTTGTCCCGCCGTGCGACATGGAGGCACCCCCCTCGATGCTAGATCTACCTGATTTCAATATTAACAGAGCAGCTGATGCAGTCACTTACCTGATGAGGTGGGCGTGTCCACCTGCGCCTCCATTTTACCCGTTTAACATTCAAATACATCCAAAATCATATTATACATACATATATCCAAGACGGAAAAATACACTTAACATTCTGATGATAAAGAATAATAATAATAATTAATTGAGGCTCCAGCGGTATCATTGTTATTAGTTTAATGGTTTCTTCAAGAAAAACAAAATCATCAATCACTAACGGCGGTTTTGAGATCTAAATGAATCAGCAGTGGTTCCAGCTACAGATTACAAAGCTGTGGTGTTATTATATTTTATCCAAAATGCCAGACAATGGATCAGACTTGTGTGGCCGATCTTACGGACATGTCATTGTGTGATTTTACCCAAGCGTTACGGTCATCTTCTATGAAGTAAGGAGCTAAAGTCATGCATATGCCCCTATAATATTCCAATTATGTCAGAGAATCCTTCAGGATCCAGATCATCCACACCGATCCCTGAATCTAATTCTCCAACCATATCCTGAATCTCCATACCTAATTCCAATGAATTCCGTTGGAAATGTGAATTTAGTTGCTGTCCTGATGCTGTTTTGGGCTACGGTGCATGACAGGTAATTACAATGTTCTATGTGTTTGAGCTACGACTAGAGTAGCTTATTACGGTTTCTCTTTAGTTATAATTATTCCGCAAACGCCAAAAAATGTCCCGAAATAGTCAACACGCGAGTCTGCAGTCATGCACATTAACACAGCATGCACATCAATATTCGGAAATGGATCTTGCTGTTAAATCGTCTGAGGCCAACATTAACATTAATGAGGTTCTAAACACTTTTTTATGCAATTGTTTTTTCTAGCATTGTGTTACTGCCGTCACCCTTTTCCACCGTTTCAAACCCATCTATTATATATCTACCATCTAAGGCTGTAAGACCTATAATGGAAGTCTAGATTAATAGTTAATTTCCAGGAAACCCCTGCGCTCTGTCATAAAGTGCTTTCCATTAATTAGTGACTGTTTCTGAGAACAGGGGAGGAGAGGAGAAGAGTGATTAATGAGCTAACTTGTGCAGACAGTGGCTTGCCTGGCTCCAGTGGTGAGCGTGAGAGTCGGACCCGCAAAGAGAGAGAAAGAAAATAAATATGTGACCCTTGGAAAAAAAAAAGAAGAAAATCATTGAAAGGGTAGCTGAGTGCAGTTTCAAAGGGATGTTGGAACATTAGAGCTGAACTGTGAGTGAGAGGGCAGACCGAGGCTTGATTACGTCCTCTCTGGAGCCAGAAGTCCAGCAGACGGAGATGGGTGTGTACTGAACTGGTAGCTGTTAACAAGGAAAGCGGTTCAGGTGTTTTTTTTAAACTTCTTTCACCCTTTACAGCCGTGACGCTCATGTTTGTTTGCTAGATCTATATAAAGCAACATCCAGCAAGTAGGTAGTTAAACTTAGAGTGGAGACTGGGCTCCAAACCGGTCAGGAAACATCATTTATTTTTGTTTTGTATTTTTCTTGTGCAGAAAAATAACACAATCTGTTAGTAGGGGGAATATTTGTGCTGCTGGTATATACAGGTTTTAGACATAGTTAGGTGAGATGATTCCCTGCGGGTCCATGGTGGGGCTGGATTCAATCCCAGCTGACAGAGACAGGTAACACCCTGGATAAGTCACCAGTTCACCACAAGTTTGACACAGAGACACAACCATTCACACCTACGGGCAATTTAGAATCTCCAGAGGAAACCAGAGAACCCAGAGGGAAGCTAACCCCACAGAAAGGTCCAAAAGTCGGGGCACACAAACCAGCAGCATGAAAGATCAAGATGAATGGAGGGAGAAGCACATATAAAGACAGCAGCTGATGGTCATAGGCTAAGAATGTAGGCGTCTTGATACTGGTGGTGGTGGCTGTTGACTCTGCTGAGGCTGATCAACGATCAAGCTGATGGATATACAAGGACTAGGTGGAGCTGGGGAGCTGGAGGGCACACAAAGCAGCTGCATGGAAGACCTAGATGAATGGAGAGCGAGGAGTCATAATTAAAGACAGCAGCTGATGAGGCTGAGCATGCAGGTGTGACGCGGTGCTTGGACGGATGAGGCTACCTGTGTGCTCAGGTAGCCCCATCCGGTAGCCTGATGATATCAACTGATGCCTCAGATTGTGAAGCAGTAACTGAGACTGAGCATGTGTGGAAGGTGAGGATAATCGAGTGGAATGAGCAGTAACTGTGACACGAGTGAGCGAGAGGATAGTCTTTCTGTCTAAACTTTCGATAGATCTCCGTACGCGTCAAGAAGTTGACACCAGTCCCTAATGTGTCTGATGAATAAGAAGCTCGGGACGCTATTGTGTAAGCTAAGGCTGGAATAAAGACTGGAGTATAAGGACTGGAGAGTTGTTCCAAGCTAATGTTCCAGCTAATTTGGTGCTCACACTGAACACAATACACATTTTTGCTTCCCAGTACTTCCCGGATTCTGCTCGCTTTACTACAACCTAGGAGTTTACTTGCTTTTCTTGTATGAATATGGTTTGCATGAACGATTCAAACCTTTATTTTCACCCTTTCCTCCATCTACCCTGACTGGAGTAAACACAATTAAGTTATTTTGTCTATGGTGGAAGTCAAAGACATGTTGGAAAAACACAAACACCTCTGTGTCTGGATAACATTATCCGTATACAAGCAGCTGCAGGAGCCCAACATCCAGCTAACATGAGCTTGGACCAGCATTTCTGCACCAACGTCCTACTGGCATCCAGAGAATCTCAAAGCTGATAGACTTTCACATCAGACCATCAATATTTTTGCCCAAGCTGACAATTTTCTCCTATCTGTCAGTACAGATGAGATATACTGTATGGTTACTTCTACAAAAAACAGGATGCAGCGAAGGCTGCTCCAATGTGCTGCTTTAATTGGAGACCCGAGGTTCTGTGAGCAGAAGAGTCAAGACATACAGTATAATACAGCAGCATCTGTGCAGGGTGGGATGACTTTCATATGCATCAAACATTCTGAGAAATGGTTTAACATCCAACAGAATAAACACCAATACTTTAACTTCCCTCTCATGTGTTTCTACTGATCTCAACTGCGGCTCGGAGGGTGAGACCTTGTGCTGTCTCCCTAAGTGGGAAACCTTTTCTATTGGTTTTCTTCTTCTTTGTACGAGACACTAATTGCAACTAGCTGTTTTAAACTCTTCTGCCTGTGGGGATTGTACATAATACATCTTCAAAACATCACAGACTCCTGCCCTGTCTTTCTGCTTAGTGTTTATACAAATGTGTGGTTCTTCTCTCTTACTACCTCCACTGACGTCTCAGAGGCAGAACTGCACAGACCCCACATTAGACTTTCATCTAGGCTACACAGACCCGGGGAGTTATAGAAAATATTTGGGTTGCGTTCAGTGTGAACAAAGCAGAAGGGTCTGCTGGCCGCGACCTCATACTCAACAAACACGTAACGATGTGTTCAAGCTAAAAACACGGGGAGTTTTGTGCACAGCGTGATTACATACAAAGTCAATGCGAAGAGAGGCATTGCGCAAAACGCTAAGGACACAAAGACGGGAAAATGTGTGCCTTCGCATGAGTCGGAAAACTTTTATTTGGGCAAGAAATATTGCTCGAGTTGCATTGTAAAAGCCTGCTTTCATGCATGTCAGAAAGGGCGGAGGCAGCAAGCAAATGGCTATTTGCGTAGTTGTGTTACCTAGGGAAGATTTGCGTGAATAAATTCAATGTTCTTGTGAGTAGTATTTGATCTTTCGATCTAATTCCCAGCGAGAAAGCAAATTAAACCGTGTCTTTAAGTGTAGAGCTCTTTTGTGAATAAATATTTCAACAGCCTAATGTTACACCCTCGGCAGTTTTTCTTTCTGAGCAGAGGTTCCTATGGACGTCATTTTCAGAGGGCAGCCTGGCGTGAGACCAGAGGTATGGCCAGACATTATCTCCAACACCCCCGTGTGTTTTCATAAGAGGGCCTCCTAGTCTCTCCATCGCCGGCCCGTAAGTGGATGGGCAACATTAGTGTTTGTATGTGCATGAATGTTTATGCATGCATGTGTGTGTATGTGTGATTGCAGAGTACACTGCCGCCTTGGTGGGACAACAGACTGTCTGCCATGTCAGAGGAGAACCATTAGGGGAGTGATGAAGCTGATGACATGTTGTTCCTGTGACAGACCTCCTGGCCCCAGACCTCTCCTTTGCTGCTACTGCTGGATCTGTGGGAGCCCGCAGGTCTGCCACTGGACACAGAGAGAGACACGGGGACTGGGTTTATTTTGGGAGGTGGTTTGGTGCCGGACACCCTGTCTACTCTCCCACCAACCGTTTTTACACCACGCCACCCGCCCCACACTTCCCACACTCAAAAACACACACACCTTATCACCACACACACAAGCAAGATGCTCTAACATAGCGCCAGATGCAATTGTTGGACTGACACAGATTGTAATTAAAGGGTCGGTCACAAAATTATGCAAACGAAAAACAAACTTTAAAGTGTTTATTGATGCAGCTATTTCTTTTATCTTTGAGGTTTTAATTATTCTCGAGGGAGATCAGATCTCATAGTTGCTGCTCGTTCCACTCTATCATCCTCTCCTTTCACAGTCTCAATGACCTGCTTCGCAGTCTGGGGCGTCAATGGGTATCATCCGTGCTCATTCAGGTATCCTCATCCATCCAGAGTCACTGTCACCATCAGCTGCTGTCTCTAAATATGACTCTCTCGTTTTCTACATTCGTCATGCTGTTGCTTCACGCGCTCTCCACCTCCCCATCTCCACCTAGTCCTTGCATCAGCCTTATCGCTCCAAACAACAGAAAGTCTCTATTGGACTAAGTTCCTCACACATCATCTGCTGTAATAAATCATTAAACTTTACTTCATTCTTTGCCTTTTCTGACTGAACCGATTTTCCTGCAGCCAATCTTATTCGACTGGAGAGCATTTTTTAAAAAAAAGAAGAAGTTAAGATCTCACAAGTAACATGTATTGCCAGAAATAATTGCCCTCTCGATTACATAATCCAGAGGAGGAGCTGTCAACACTTTTATGGGGGCCGTTTATTCCATAGAGGGTAACAATAAACAACACTGCTCCTAGAAAGAATTTAAACATGGAGACCACCATCTCTACTAGTCTCCGATAATGCCAAGAGAATGTAGCTCCTGTAATGAAGACATAAATATGACGGTCCGCTGGAAAGCACTGCTTACACCAGAGAATTTGTCAGCGCTGTTTAAGTATTCAAGGCATGACCAGCTTCACTATGTGGCCGATTCAGATGCGTCAGGTGGCATTTGACACATCATGTTTCCAACCTCTCTCACGTCTCCCCCCCTCCCATCCCCCCCCATATTTCTACCGTCTAAAAACATAAACTGTCCAAAGCACTGCAACAAAAAGAATTAAAGAATTTTGTCCACAATTTAGCTTCTACTTCTATTTCTCTTTAAGACTCGTAGCATGCAGTACAGTAACAATAACTGCATTTACATGTTTTTAATGTGATGGCATGCCAGCACATAGTGTTGTTTATCTTTTTCATGAATCCAAGAATAGATCAGACAGCCAGTGGGCCCTCCAATTTATCACATATAATATGCACTATATATAAGAAAGACCAAAAGTAAGTAAATCCCATAAATATCTGATTGCTGCAGAGGAGCAAATGGGGAGAAATGATCAAATAGTCATTATATTAGTTACTGCTGTTGTTCTCTGTGGATATCCGCTAAATATATATAATATTTTTATTTGCTATAGGATATGAATCATGTACATTTCTTTTGATTGGTTTGTACTGTATGTATATAAATGACTTGCTGGGTACAAAGTTTCTGTATATTGCTCACTTAGAACTTTAATTTTTTTTCCACGAATGCAAACAGGATGTGCCAGGGAGTGGGATGTGATTTGGAGCGAAGGTTACTCAGATTAATGCCATCCAGTTTGACATTTATGTCCACTTGGGCTGGGCCTCATGAGTTCATTGTTGCTGTCATTATTAGATTTACACATATAATATATGCTCTTTTCCAACAGGAGCACTATGATGGAAACAGCTCTAATATTTTGTGCACATCCGTGTATGTCCAACACACAACAGTGACATTCCACCGACACACAGGGTTGACCCTCCTGATCCGAGGTGTGAGTGGTCACTCAACAGGAGGACTGTTAATCCTGAAACATGCACTTGATGCACTGCCTGTTAAAATACAGCTCCAGCAGTAGCGGAGACACTCGTGTTGGCACAGATACCTGCAGTAGATGGGCTGGCGTGATGCCGCAGGGGATACCCAAAACCCCTTACCCCATTTATCTCCCATGCATTTTGCTACTAGTCATGAACAGCTCCTTCGGCGCCACTGGGTTCACACACTCATTATTTTGGCAGTCAGAGTTTAGATCAATCTCTGTTGAAGGGAAGAAACTGTGTTTACATGGCGACTTAATCAAACTCTTCTCCATACGAACACACACACACACACACACACACACACACACACACACACACACACACACACACACACACACACACACACACACACACACACACACTCAGAGACCACAGCGAGTTACAATCAAGGTGCTGGTAAATCAATTTCTGCTTCAGTGTCTTGCCCAAGGGCACCTAGAGCTTGGCATCAAACCACCAGCTCTATAAGCAGAGGAATAACCACTCCTTAACTTTTGGGGCAGCCATTCAGTCATACACGGAACATGGTCTAAAAATACCTTCATTGATGCGAGTGCACACCGTATGTAGGTAAAAATAGTTTTCAAAAGTTTCATTATGACTCTTAGAGCCATGATGGAACTCATGAATTAACCTTTAGTGCCAACGTCTTCAACATTTCCCTCGACAAGTCGTGAAATATGCATAGGCAAGCAGTTTTGGAAATAATTTAAATTCAGTTGAAAGTATAAATATAGTCACAACTATAGAGTTTTAGCTGGGATTAATCTAGACAAGAGTAAACTATCACAGCGCCGCAAAGTACAGCCATGCTTATGAGACACAGCATAATAAAAAACCCTACAGGTAAATATATATCCATATGTATAATGTCATGTTTGAATATCTTGTGACATGAATACTGGTAACTGATTTGGAAAATATTTTATTCCAGTTCAGATAAGTGAGTTGGTTTTATCCTGAGAAAAAGCTTTTTCCAAAATGGGAAACACCTAAAAAACAGTTCATAACAAAGATCTGAGAAATGATGCCATAAGTGGAAGAAACACTCTGATCCGTAAAACCAATTTGTCATGCATTTGTCTTAACTTTCCCAAACACTACAAATGTAGGATTCATCACAATGAATCACAGTCTGTTGCTGTGATTAATGACCGATTGAATTTGTGAATTGATTAAAACTAACCGAAAAGAAAATAATTGTTCATTGCAAAAAATAATATCGATTAAAGTCCACATAAACTGCTTTTATAACGTTCTGATCCACTTGTAATAGAGTATTTTAATTTCCAACAGTTCTTTTTTCTTCCCTGAATTTACTCCACATCTCCACATTTTTACTTTTTTTATTATTACAACTAAACTATACATCACACTATCATTCAACAAATTATTTTCTTTAGTAAAAACTATTTTTAATCTCCTATAAAACGTAATGCGTAACTGGTAGGTTATTCAAAAGTATTTATGAATCATTGACAGTTAAATTTACCCTTTGAAAGAAGTTCCCACAATCAGTGTGAAATCTTTCTAATTATTAGATTCTGTTTGTATGCATCAAATGAAAGTAATCATACAACCCAGAGTAAATATCATATGCACCTCAGAATAATTAGACATGACCAACATTACTGTTGATATTATTATTCATTGTTTCTAGTTCGAGCAGAGCAGGATGTTGCGTCTTTAAGAGTTAAGAAACTTGAAACCCTGTTTGCGCAACAATCAGTGTAGCTTTAAGCCGCCAAAGTGTCTAGACTGGCACATGATGGAGGGAATCAACCAATGGCTCCAGAGCTTTCCTCTGAGGCCCGGGGAGAGAGAGCGGCAGAGAGAGGAGAGGGGCGGGTGAGGGAGAGAGAGCGAGAGAGTGTGTGCGTGAGAGAGAGAATCAAAGCTGGACAAAATTACATAGGAAACTCCGTGGTGTGAGTTTCAAAACAAAAGCATAATGATAAAGTTTCGGAAAAACTAAACGTTTACTTCCTCAGCAAAATCTCTGTCAACGGTGCACTTAAAAAGATCTTTATAGCTCTTTCTATCACTTGCTTATATATAATATTTTATTCCTAAATCAGGTCAGTTGCACATGACCTATGGGACAATGTTTGCCTTAACATTATAACACCTTACTTTACTTTGTAGCACTTTGAGATTTGATACAAATGTAAAGTGCATTATAAATTAAATGTATTATTATTATTATTATTATTAACACCTGCCTAATATTATGCAGTAATATCTGTGGCTGGTATAAGAGTTCTGTGACACACTATGCATTCTGGCATCATTATCATTTTGACTTTAACTGTCAGTTGTTACAATTTGATGGCTGATTGTGTTGGATGTAGTATAGTGTGTGATGATTTCATTAGTTAATCTTAATAGCAGTAGACATAAAACATAGGAAGTCTATTTCATGAAAACTTCAAAGGAACATCATTTAATTATAATTATTAATTAATAATTTAATAATTTAACATCTATATAATCATTTGAATTACCATGATTATTGTAATGAGAAGTGGAAGAAAACTATTTATCAATAAAAAAAATTCAAAACAAAGTAAGAAGGTTTTTTACAGGTGAGAAGACGATCAGTGTTAAAAATGTATGGACAGTATAAGGAAATATAATAGGAAATAATAGAATAATAGATATAAATATTATGATAAATATAGTAATATAAATAGCATGATTACGTCACAACTCTATTTCGTAGTGTCTTCGCTTTATTCAACTGTTGGAGAATTTGTTCAAGTTAAGGATTTTATTTTGAAAATCTTGTTCCAACCAGCCTAGTTTCGTTGAGTCTGTCTTAACTCTGGTGTGTGCGCAGTAGTGTCTTTGCAGGAGTGCGTGTGCAGTTCTGTGTGTGCAGGAGTGTGTATATGCAGGAGTGTGTGTGCAGCGCTGAGTGTGCAGGAGTGTGTGTGCGTGCTGTCACAGTTCTTGTGTGTGTGCAGGGGGAGTGGAGAGTGGTGTAATTCCAGCTCTCTTTAAAACAACTTCTCAGCACGGAATCCGTCCCTGAGTCTGGACCTGAAGTCCTGCACCATCTCTGGTTCGTCCCAGGACCCTGCGGCGGAATAACTGAAAACTGGAGTCCACCTCGCACATCATCTGGACTTCAAAGCTGGGAGGATATAAAGTTTGGAGTAAAGGAGGTTTGGCGGATTTGATGAAGCTTGTGGAGGAACTTTGGGGGAACTTTAGGATCTTGGTGTATCAGTTGGTGTAAACTGAATCCAGTCCTGGAGGGCTTACGCTATGGTCTGGGGGTTGTGTGCGGGGTCTCCAGAGGGTTGTGGAGCTGATCTGGCGAAAGTTGTGTCTTAACGGTGTTGGCGACAGCAGGTCACTGAGCAGTGACTCCCTCTTCAGACGCATGATTGATCAGAACTTTCTAATGCTGAGCCTGAAGACGCCGACCACCGGCTGCGCATGTTGTGCGCACCGTGCACAAACCCCCGCTCTTGCACGACGAGTCTAAATCGATGTGGCATCTCTCGGGACCCGGACGGGACCGACTGGACGCATCCAAAACTGTCTAGGCTGTCGTATGTTCAAGTCGAAACGCTCCGGTCTTGTACGGCGACTCTGGAGAAGCCGTCTGATCACCGAGAGCGACGGACAGGATGGAAGCAGGCGAGGTGAGGGTCACGCAGGAAAGCCCCACAGGCGTGAGCACAGGTCGGTGACACGCACCGATCCGGCTCCAGGACTGACAGTGGAGGCAGGCGATCCGAGTGGGAGCGTGGAGAGGGATGAAGAGGAGCAGCCTGATGATGATGGTGCCATGTGCGCCCTGGAGCGCAGAGGCACCCGTAGGGGACAGGAGGGCGACAGCAGGACGGTGACGTGTTGTTTGTTTGGGGAATGGGATCTCAGACCTCGGAGTCCTTACTGGGCCACGAGTAAAGATGGAGGGGGGCCTTGTCAGTGCGCACCGAGGCATGTGGGTCTGGAGGAGGAACTCGCGAGCGCCGCTCACGCTTTTTTAAAGAGCCTTAAGGAGAGATCTCTTGGCGCCCTGGTGACGGCGGTGGAGACCAGAGGATCAAGCGAGTGCGTCATGGTGACGAGCGCTCAGCTGCGTCTCGGTGCTCACCACGTCTCTCCTCAGTATCTCCTGTGTAAGATGTACCGCTGGAGCGACCTGCAGCCCTCGGACAGGCTCAAGAACCTGTGCAGCTGCCAGAGCTTTGGCGCAGAGGACAGCGCAAAGGTGTGCTGCAACCCCTACCACTACAGCCGCTTATGTGGGCCAGGTAAGGACGTCACGAAACCAGCACACACCGGCACATCCGAGGCCCCTAAGAGCTGACGAATAAAGGGCGACCCCCGCCTCACGGGGACTTAAATGTAATCTCATGCGTCTTGAATGAAATGTAACGAATCTTAAGGTTTGATGGTTCTCATGCAGTTTGGACCAGAAACGTGAAATTAATGGGGATTTCCAAACTAAATCAAAGTTATGCTTTTGCCCGAGGCCTGCAGCTCCAGAAGAACGCAGCTCATTGTTGATTAACGTGTCAACAAACGTCCCAAACACCAACCACACACTCACACACACACTTCTTCGGTTCTAATAAAAGTTAATCAAAGGTCAAAATCCATGACTGGAGCCGCTGAAGATTGATATCAGTGACACTCGTCTGGTGTCTCATCTACCGCACCGCAGATTTGACAACATTTTCAGAACTGGCCTTTTTTACTCTGTCGAAGCATTACTTTGATTTCCTCTCCACATTCCTAAAGCATTACATACTTATTCAAAAAGGCGCAAAACTTTGCTGCTTCCCGCATCATCCGGTTGAAGGTCGCTCTTAAGTTGCACTTAGGCTCTTTTTTCTCTGACAAGGAGGTCCTCCTCTTGTTATTTAGGTGAAGGAGTGCCGATAATATACAGTTTGCATAGCGCTGGCGCCAGACTGACTCGCTGGTATCTGACTGACTGAGGATTCAGGCAATTACTGGCTCTGCTCTTAAAGGGGCCGCAGCCACAAACCCATGACCACTTTGGACTGAAGGGAGCAGAAAGCAGCAACAGCTTTTGCATACACTCTGTCATAACATTATAACCACCTGCCTAATACTCTGTAGATCCTGTTTTTGCAACCAAATGAGCCGTGACCCATTGAGACGTGGACGTGAAGGTGGGCTGCGGTATCTGGCATTGAAATGTTAGAAGCAGATTCTTTAGGTCCTGCCAGTTGCATGGCAGCGGCTGGGGATTGGACTTGTTTGTCCAGCAAATCCTACCGATGCATGATAAGATTAACATTTGAGGGGTTTGAGACCAAGTCCACACATTTGTTGTGTTGTCGTGTTCCCTTAACCATTCCTGGCCCATTCTTGGAGTGTGTCAGACAGCATTAACCAGCTGAGAGGCGCCACTGCCACAATACCAGTTCCATGAAGGAGTGTTCTTAGTTTGGAACAATAGGTAATTGCAAGGTGTCAAAGTAGCATCCTCGTGAATCATAGGACCTAAGATTTCCCAGTAGAACATAAGCAACAGCATGACATCGCCTTTCCCTGGCTTCTCGCAAGGTAGGAGACGCACTCCCATCTAGCCATCAACATGGTGTAAACAGGAACTGGGATCAGCGTTGGTACTCTGACTGGTATGCAGCTACACAGCACTGTGTGTTCTATAACATTTCCACCAGAACCAGCATTAACTTTTTCGAGAATTTGTGCTATTGTTGCTCCTCGGTGGAATCGGACAATATGGGATTATCCTTTACTCCCCACATAAATCAACGAGCCTTGGGCGCCCATTATGCCGTCACTGTTTCACTAATTCTACATTGGTAGGTACAAACCAATGCATAGAGGCAACAACCCTCACGATCTGCAGTTCTGGACATACTCTGACCGAGTTGTCTAGCCATCAAAACGTGACCTTTACCCAAAGTTGCTCGGCTCCTAATGCTTTCCTATTTTTTCCTGTTTCCAACACATCAATTTCCTGAAGATGTTCCTCCCATGACATAATCTATGCTCTTCTGACTCTACCGGTCAGTGGTTATAATGTTATGGCGTATCAATCCACAAGTCATCTTGAGACCGAATGAAAATGTCTGTGATGGCACACAATGAAGTTCTAAGACAAGCCGAGGATAAAACACTGTGACCACCATCAATAGTTGTCTTAACACAGAACGATGGGACAGAACATTTGGATCTGTGTCTCATGCTGGATCACTGGTTACAGACCAGACGTTCAAAACAAAGACTACACTTGGTTAAAGTAATGCCATCATGTCCACTCAAATCAGTTTCTTCCTCAGGCTTAAGGAAACACTGTCAGTTGATATTTGCTGCAGCCCTGAATGACTCCATGAGCATATTAGCTCATGATTAGCAGTGCCGTAGGTGAAGCCCAGTCAAACATCAAAGACCTTCAGGTTCTCCATCCCTGCAGGACTGGAGAACCTTTCAACCCTCTCAGGCAGTCGTTGACAGTAATCAAGCATATTTGCTAAGATATTATGTCTTATTTTCTTACTTCACTACATCTCAGAGGGAAACAATCTCCTTTCTACTCCGTAACTTTTGTCGGACAGCTTCAGTTACTTTTAAAAGGACAGTTTTCCCACGCCTCCACGCCTGGTCCATCTCCACCTGTGTGGATTTGAATCTGAATGATTGTTTCTGTAGGGGTTGAGATGTCTTAGATAAGTTAACTGTTTAGCTGTCTGGAAAAGATGAGAACTGTCTAACTCTTTCAGATCGATCCAAACAACTACATTAAAAGTACTCGGTTACAGCAGTAGGAGTAATGCAGCAGTTATATCACATAAACATCTTATATGATAGTAAAGCACGGATTTCATTGAGCAATACGTGCTTCTACTTGGATGATTTAACCCTTTCATGTCATCTACAAGAAAAAAAGTATGGAAAATAATTTCTATGCATATGAAGAAAACTTAGTAAATTTCGAATGAAAATAAGTCTGTTTTGTTTTTTCTGTCAATACTTTTGGTAAAACATATTTTATAGAAAACAATTTGACCCTTATTAGAGTTTGTTCTTTAGATATATTAAGTTACATAATTCTATTTAGTAAATCCTCACATGGTTAATGGCCCCTTCTTGGTAGCCCCTTTGACCCCTGGTGTCCCCCATGGCTCCATCCTTGGCCCCCTTACTCTTAGGCATATACATGCCAACTCTGGGTCATATTTTAAACAAGTTCAGACACTTTTTTCAATAAGAAATAGAGATTCAAGATAAGCTTGACCAAACAGTTTAGCAGGATGTTTACCTGAAGTTGAGTATTTGTGTTGTACTAGTACTTAGGATAATTCATCCACTGTTGCCAGGGACAGACTAGGGGGATTTTAAGGGTTTGGCGTTGACAAATGAAGTGAAGAAGGGATTTAGGAATTAGCTCTCTTGGTTGGTCACATTTAGTTTCCCGAGCAAAACGGAGATTTTTGTTGTTTTTTCCAGGGATATGAGTTGACCTCGTTCTGTTCGTGGGATTTGACTCATCTTAGAAACCCTAAGCCTTATGCAGGGCATACTTCCAAAATGTCCTATGATTTTTGACCAACTCTTGAGCACACATGTCCCAGCTAATGGAGAGTTGTCTCTACATGACCATTTTATTTACAAAATTCTGACATTATTCTCATAATTCTGAAAATGAAGACGTGATTCTGAGTCTTAAGTCAGACATCTGAGTTTGAGAGGATGAATTCTGAGCATTAAGTCCGTATTCTGAGAATTAAGGCAGAATTCTGAGTTTTATGTCCGGATTCTGAGAATGCAGTCTAAATTCTGAGAATTGAATCGGACCGTCTACGTCTGCAGGACTTTTTCTTTTTCTTCTCCTTTGATAATATAGGATTCAAGCCATGAAGTCTTTAACCTGGACTTTTTTGTTGTATTTCCAGAATCACCTCCTCCCCCATATTCTCTGTCCCGTTCAGATGAAAACAAGCCACTGGGTGAGTTTGGAAAATTCTCCACCACATCACAAACCAGTAAATGACGCAGAGGGCGTCGTCATCATTATAATTAAAACTGAAAATGCAGATTGTATTTGAACACCGGGTTGGGAAGAACTGTGTGCAGGATCAGTTTGGCTTTTAGCTCTTACTCCCTTTGAATGCAGAGCTAGAGTTTACGATAAGGGGACGCTGGTAAATTAATTCAACTTTCTACCACTAAAAAAAACACGCATGATAATATATTAAAAGATAATTAGAAAACCTGCACATCAAAGAAGCTGTAACCGGAGAAAGTTTGGTACTTTTTATATCTAAATTGTGTTATTGGTGAACAAATTTCCATACATGTTTCCTACATGTCTATAATGGAGGTCTTCTCTCCGTCTGTTTTTTCTTCACCAGACTCAAGTCTGTCTTACACTGAAACTGTGCCCCCCCTCGTCTCCAGTCCGCCTCACGTTACGCCCCGAGACTACACAGGTGAGTAACTTCCTCACTGCTGCAGACGTACATGAACGTAGGGACCGGGCTGATGTTTTTGTCAGTTGGGGATCAGGGTAGAAGTTCCCTAAAGAACTCTATGAAGAAGGTTTTTAATGGGGGTGTGAGAAGCCAACCATGCATGCACTCATGGATGAATCCTACATCCAGGGGTGAATTACATTTACTGGCGTTATTGTGTTGTGCTTTACTTCCTATTTCCAAAAGCTATTAAGACGTCCAAAAGCGGCACTGCATAAAGCAGTGATTGTCAGAGAGGCGTGGAGGCGTCTGTGGTGGTCTGTGGTCTGTCTCTATCGAGATGCCACAGCAGTATAGCCTTTCCTCCTCTCTCTCTGCGCTTTCTCCACAGCAAAATATTTCAATGGGATGAAGCTGCAATAAGATCCCCGTGCATACTCCCAATCCCCTTTGCCTCTAGAGCCACCCATCCCCCCTCTTTCCCTCTTTCTTCCCTCAAATCCCTCCATTCCTCTCGGCAATTGAGCAGTGGAAAGAGGCTGGCATTTTGGGGGCGGGGGAGCCGAGCGGCTCTGATGAGGCGGAGGCCTAGAAGTGTGTTTGTGTGTGTGTGTGTGTGTGTGTGTAGTTGTGGAAAGGGGAGGGTGGAGGCGGAGGGCTGCTTTTGGACAGGAAACAGCCCCCTCTAGATGATGAAACTGGAGCTTTATTTGTTTACTTGCTGGGGTCGGGTGGAGAGATCCTAGAAGGAACCCACAGACCCACTCGATCAGGCGTCCCAGGGCTCACTTGCTGACGGTGTTGAAAGATGAATGGGCACCAGTGAGGTCTGTGCAGCGTAGCTTTGGCATCAGGGACGTGTGTCTAGAGTTCGCAGGGCTCCAGTGCAACTTTGCATGAGCTTGTTTGTCTGTTGTGCCGTTTTGTTAAAGTTCATGGTCAACGTTGAAGCAATTTTTTGTTGTTTATTTGTTTTGAACGTTTTCCACGCTTAAGGGTAGGGCCAGTGCTTTTTAAAAATCCTGATGTCACAAGTCCTTCCAATGCACCGCTCCCTGAGAGCAGAAATAAGATGCTGTAATTCCCTAAAATTATGCGCTGAGGACATTGAATTTCCTGAGATGAAGGTTGAAATGCTGTTTCAAAGTTTCAGCACACTCACAAATCAGAGTGATGTGCTGCATGCTGAAAAAAGTATTTTAAATGAACTTTGTTTGCTTATAATGAGTTATATTAAATACTTTTCCACAGTAGTTGAAAACTCTGACAAATATAAAATATGCACAACATAACAGTCGTTTCTACAACTGTAGCTATAAACCAATCTGCCATAACATTAAAACCACTGAAAAGTGACTTGAATACAATTTACTATCTTATCACATCGGCCCCTGTCAGTGGGTGGGCTATGTTAGTCAGAAAAGGAACATTTTGTTCTTGAAGTTGATGGTTTGGAGGCAGGAAATCCGGGCAAAGTAACTTGTGATGGCTAGACAACTTGGTCAGACCATCTCCAGACCCTCAGGACTTCTTGGGTGTTTCCAGTCTGCAGCAGTTAGTCCCTAGAGCATTTGGAACAATGGTTAACCCATATTGGCCGATCCCACAGCAGAGCTACTACAGGACAACTTTTTGAATAGTAAGTGCTGGTTCTGATAGAAATGTGTCAGGCTACGCAACATTAAACTGGAGGTTTTTAATGGTCGGCTGATTGATGTATAAATTCACGCAATTTCAAATTCCACCTTAAGATGATGGTAATAGATTAAAAGGGGCCATAAAGTTCTATTCAATCGATTAAGCCATTGTGAGAGAGGGTCCTATTGTCCGTCAGGTTAAAGTAGAAATTGATCAATTTTTTTAATAAGATATGGAGTTTTGTGTGCATCTGTATCTGTGTGTGGTCTCAGATCCCCTGCCCCCCACACCAGAATGCTGGAGCCTGGACTGAAGCTCAGGCCAAAAAAAATGAGTATGAAAGAGGCCTGCTTACACAGAGGTAGCAAAGAAATCTGCATCAAGCTTTTGTACTTTTGCAGGAAATAAACCGAACACGAAGCTTATATTAAAGAATTGTCAGAAGCTTAAAGAAAAAAACCTCTCGATGGTGATATTTTGGCAAATCATCCATAGCCTCTGATGTTTTTTTTGAGTACAATCAATTTTTTAACCAACTTGTCCTGCAGCATCTTTTTTAATTCCCTTTAAATCAAGCAGTGTAATCTCGCTTTGAGGGAGAAAAAAAAAGGCTGCGACAGGGTGTGGTCCGTGCATACCTTTGCCCTCTCCATTTTTCTCTTTCGATCAGTTAACTACAAACCAAAACAATCAGCCTAGCTTTTGAGTAAGGGAAATGTGTCCTGGAAGTGGTCTAATATCTGCTTGAACCATTCTTCTGCGATCCCAACAAAACACGTCATCCAGCTACTTACTGTCAATCTGTGTGTGTGTGCGTGTGTGTGTGACCGGGGAACAGAACGAGAGGAATTTCTGTCTAACTCAGTGATAAGATCGGCTCAGAATAATTACATAGGGGTTCTATCAGGAAAACACAAAACACACACTCCATGACACACTCACCAATCATGCAAATTGGTTGGACACCAAGTAACATTTTGATATTATTCTGCCTTCATAACTGATATTTAACTATAAGAGTTTGCTGTATAGTATATTTTACCAAGCATGAGTTTCCTTTTCTCTAACTTGACAGTGTTTTCACAATATGCACCATCCTCTAGTTTCTGTATAGCATTGTTTTCATGAGATGATACTAAGTTGAATCTTTCTTGTAGACCATATGCTGTTGAAATTCAATATATTTCTGAACAGAATATACTAAAAACTATAAAAAGGCTAGTTTTATCAACAATTTGAATGATTCGTCTTCTAGGTGGAGTTTAATTTCCAAGATCACAGTTTTCGTAATATTATTCCACATTTGTTGGTACTATTTGGTCCAAAATTGATGCAGAGGAATCCACTTGATCATATTTTACTCTAATAGTTCATAGTTTACTCATTAGGGGGAGCTGTTTTACAAAAACACTGTTTTTTTGGACATAACATCCTAAACTTTTTCTGATTTAGTCCAATTTTACTTCTTATGAACTGCTTCAACGAGATCTAACATGTATTTGTCATTTTTTACTGTAATTGTTCATATTTTACTCATTTAGAGTTTTTTTTGATTAAAAACAACAACAGTTTTTCAACAGTTACTTCCCAACCATATGTAGAATTATGTGCTAATGGTTTCAAATGAATCTACACAAGGAGATCCATCTTGAATATATATCATTTCATTATAATCGTTAATGTTTTACTCATTTGAGGGAGCTTTTTGAGAACACTCCGTTTCTTGTCCGTTGATTCCGTTGAACCATAAGTCCATTAAATCATTAATTTATTATCCGCAACCGCTTATCCTGTTCAGGGTTGCGAGGGCTGGAGCCTATCCCAGCTGACATTGGGTGATCAATGTTGGCGATCATCCTCTTATGTTGTTTTTGTACATATTATGTCTTTGAATTACGACAAAATATGTAGCACTGAATCTGAATGGTGGACGGGCAGAGGATGTATCGGACGTATGGACTTTGAAAAGATACTCAGATTGTAATTCATCCGTCTTCATGTGCTCACCTCAATCTAATAAAGTTGAAAGGGGCCTCTTTAGTAATGTCAGGGTTTGAATCACATGTTATATACATGTTATAGACGTGTGTTATATGCCCTTAACTGCAACCACTCTGATCCTCGGTGTTCTGACGTACTATCATCTATCCTACACCACCTAGATATCGTTATAAAAGCTATACGTTGTTCACATACAATAATGTTAACTTATCTGTATGACAGTTCACTCTTTAAAATTCAATTCAAGGACCAGCTTTGTCCACACCCTGAGTGTATTAAGAGGAAATATTAAGGAAAAACTGATAAAAGGCTGAATCTCATTTTACACATTCTCCAGTATGCACGACGATGATACTGACTCTACACATGAAATCAGATCCGACAGGATATAAAGGTTAAATAAAAAATGGCGTCTATATTATATAAGGGATAAACCCACAGAGCTTCTACAGGTTGACGCCCAAGCGTGAGATATTTCCAGAAAATGCATAATTTTCCAAATGTGATGTTGATGGAATGAAAACTGAGGAAGTCATCCGTGGGCTCAGTGGAGCACCTGGTCACTTCAGAGTAACACACAGCAAACTTACCCTAACTCGTAATCCATCGTAAAAAAAAAAAAACCCAGAGGTTTTCGAGCATGATCTGATTTACTCACCCAATAAAAAACTCTCAGAGACAAACAAGGAGTAGATTGTGAACTTTCTGCTTTTTCACAGGAAGCTAAGTTTAGCTGACCAGTGAGTTCCAGCAGGAACAAATGAGACCAGCTGACCGACACACACTGCAGCATTAAACGACTTCAACCACTTCTGTAGTGACAAAAATGTGTTTCTGCCTCCTGGCCAGCCACGTTTCACCATGGAGCTAACGATGCAGCATAGAAGCTGCGCCTCACTGCTGGAGTTGTTTTAATAGAACCGTAAAGATCCTCATTTGTTATTCTCAAACAGGCTTCAAACGTATTTAGTTTATTAAGGACAACAGGTGACCTTTTAAAATACAAACGCGGCCGAACAATTATCTCATGTTTGATATGGTTTTTCAGGGGACTGAGGACACCTGTGTGCGGTTACCGGAAGGTTCTATCCATCTAGATTGTAATATTTCTATCTATAGATACATAGAAAAAATTGGGGCACATGTACCTCAGTTAGAGAGGTAGTTCAGTTCAAGACCCGAAATGCTCCCCAGGTGCTTCAAAGAGTCTTAAACCAGGGAACTAATTTCACAGTATTGTATTTGCTGTGTATAACAATGTGACAATGAAAACATTATCTATCTATCCATCAATCTATTTATAAGACTATTCTTTAATCAATAATATATCTCCTTGAGTCGATTTATATAAACCAAAATGGGATTAAATCAAGCCAATGGTTAGGAAGTTATGTTGAAAAAAACAGATTTTCATTAAAAAAAATTAAATCTGAGAAAATATGAACTATTACAGTAAAATGTGATACACGCAAGATAGATCTCCAAATTAGTCTATAAATTTGGACTTAATCGGATCAATCATTGAGAATTATGGGCCCCCAAAAAAGCTCCCCCTGGTGTGAAATATGCAACTTCAACCTTTCCAAAATTCAATCCAGTTCTTCGTCTTGAGGTCTAGGGAAGTTTAAAATTTGAAAATAATACCTGAAATAATTTCACGTTAGAGACACATATCTGCGGTGGCTGTGATGACGATTTCATAATTTCCCCCGACTTTGCGGGGATATAATGAATAAATAAATAATTAATAATGTTGAGGTCAAACTTTTAGTCACGATTTTAAGTTTGACCTCATTTGGATTACTTCTTAATTAAACCCTTCAATGGCCTTTAATGTTTTGAGTCACTACTACTTATCGAAAAATGTGTTCTACTTGACTGAACTTTTTTTATAATATGACCCAGAGGCAGCATGTATAAGTTTAAAAGTAATGGGCCAAGAATGGAGCCCTGGGGGACACCACAAGTCAAAGCGGGCTGACCTATTCAATAATTAGGATTTTTTATTTTTAGACCAATTAAAGCATCTGAAGCCTTACTTAGCAGATTTATTTAACTTGCAGCCAAAAAAAAAAAAGAAACCTAATAAGGGACAAATTCTAAAACCAAATCTAATAAGTTCATAATTCTCCTCATCATCATTTTTTAGCTCAGGTATTTTTTAACTGTTTCAAAACATGCTCGACCAAAGGATTTGTCATTTCATGGTACATACCTTTAAAGCGTCTTTAAAATCAAATTTATAAATGCCCAAAATAAATAAAACGTGCAAATAAAGAATGTTACCATCCTTTTTGTTTTTTGGACGGCGAGGGCATTAAAGGTTTAAGGATTGAGTGACAACGCCCGTGAGTTAATGATGTCCACTTCATCTTTAGCACACGACATCACTGTCAAAACATCGGTCCACCTTGTTGCCATTAGGCTCTGGCGTTTGGACATGAGGAAACAAGTAAAGCGATGAGTGGACATTAGGACGGTCCAGATAGATGCTCTGAAGTAAGACAAGACGACTATTTGCTCTCTGCCCACAGTAATCATATTTTGGTGACTTGTTTGCCTAAGCAGAGCGAGGTATCAGCCAAACATCCTGTCTCAAAACCCTGTCTGCACTTGCTGCAGTATTAACCTCATGAATTGGCCCTTTGACTGATGGGGCACGGCCCAGGAATGTTGGGAAATTGGGAAGGTGAGGGGGGGGAGTAGGGTCTCGGAGTAAAAAGGATCGGAGGGGGAAAAGGGGGTCTGACTCTGGATGGTGACATCTGATACATGTTTGAACATATCGCAGTTAATGCTCGAGAAACACCGAGCTCAGCCGACATTCTTGGAAGTTAGTTGGAGACAGTTTTAAGGGTTTTGACTCCAGCGAGCGGTTTTGGTGACGCTTTTAGTTTTAACGTGTGGAGCGAGCTTGACACGGATCTCTAAAGGTTTTTACCCGTCTCAAATCAAACTTTCTGTGTAATTCATTTTGAAAGTATTTCATACTTTAAATCAAGGTAAAGGCGGTCACTAACCACACAGCGTGCTGTATTCAGTGACAATCCGACAAAGTCTGGACGGGTCCTCTCAGTGACCTGAACCTTCAGCCTGTTTGCTGGCATGCTTACAACACTTGCTCTTATGCCTGACTGGGACACATCAGACTATGGAATTCAACATCAAGTGCTGGCCCATTAACCATTTGCCTTTTGCTCACATATTTTCCATCACGGCTTTTTTTTTTTCACTGCAGGGTACACGGCCGGGAAGGCCGCTCACTCACAGCTCTTTTATGTCCTTTTTTTTTTCTTGCTGTTTTCTGAAAGTTTTCAGATTTTAGGCTGAATGCCAGAGGGTTTGTGCTGTTATTCCTAGAGAACGGCGTTTCAAAATATTTTTGTAATGAATTGAAGATTTTCTTTTAATACTTGAGTAAATGTTAGATAAAAGGGGGGCCAGACAGAAACGATGTGACATCATGCCTCACGTGTTTTCACGAGGCATGATTACACTGAAATTCATTTTGTGTCCGCGGGCAGTTCTGTTCAAGAGATTTGCATACAGTCTGAAGAGGCAGTCAGACATTAGACAAATGTCAAACCACATCAATCTTCAACAACCACACCCTTGGATTCAGATCCCAGTCACAGACTTTGGTTTGGCAACAGGACAGACGGATGTACGGAGGAGTTCCTCAGTCTGTTGTATTTAGATGGAGACTCTGAATTGCAGGAGCTACATGCAAATAATCAGGAGTGATAATAATTCCCTCCGTCTATCTGCTTGAAAAACAGACTTTGATGATGCATGAAAAGGCAGAAATGATATCCCCCCAAAAAAGCCGTCGTCGCCGACGATCCTTTGTGTAAAAGTGATAATTCAAATACTACTTTTGTGGATCATTTTTGGATCTCAAACCCTCATAGATCTTAGTGTGAGGAAGTATTGAAGTGATTTTGAGACTTATGTCTTATATCCGGTGGAAGCTTTATCTACGAAGGTTTTCTGGCCCCAATTTCTCAAGTTCTTTTTGTTATATTTTAATGCAATAGTTCATACTTCACTCACATTTTATTTGAGAAGTTCAATTGGCGACATCACTTGTACAACGCAAGGGTTTGGGGCCATTTCGCGGATATAGGCTCGCTGTCAGGGACGACGGCATAGGCCTAGTTTTAACAATATGAGATGAAGTGCACTATAACTACTAAATGTTGTCTGATGTCTGATATTGGTGTCAGTAGTAACTAGTAACTAGAAGGGCGTGGTTACGCTCCCTTGATGCTATTGGTCTCTTGTAATGACAGAGAGCTCCTAAACCATGATAAAAAACAGTGGCTATAATGCAACAACTAAAGGAATTGCAACCTGAAATCTTCACCATAAGCAAACTTATACATATATAAGTTATATATATATATATATATTCCTATAAGTTGAACAAACACTAAATAAACTACGACATTACCCTCCTCACAATTGCCAGTCATCTCTGCTTTGCGTCGGCGGGCTGATCAGTTCTGAAGTGCGACATTTTGATCTTGACTTAACCTTGCATCATCCAGATAACTCATACCGCTCTTCTCCTGTCTGTATTCAATCATCACTAATATAACATATAATAAATAAGCCGCTAACTCAGAGCTGATGTTGTTAAGTGGGTTCAGTGGTTTGAAGATTCTTCCAAATATTCAATATTTATGCCTCTGAAACATTTAAGACCCAAAGCACGTCATTATTTATAGTTTCTGTCTTTTTTATATGACGGGATTTTCTTATGTTGCACTCTTCTTAAATTCTGTATGTGCTAGATGCGAGCACGAATGCACCTCGTATGTATGCATGTGTATGCGTGTAAGTAAGTAGTGCAGTTTCAGACATCGCATATTCGGACATTCTTTTTGAGCGCGGAATTGCAGTTATAAAATTAGGAAGCGTTGAACATCAGAACCTAATTATCGAGCTGAGATTGGCCCAATGTCCCCTGTGCTTTTATTCTTTCTTTAAATGATAATTTGACTTCTGCCCCTCTAGCCATTACTTTGTTGTTGCTCTCTTTTCTGTTTCTTTTCCTGTTTCTTTCCGTCTTCGTAACTTTTTCTCGCCCCCTTTCTCTCAGTGCATGTTGTCAGGCCATCACAATTTAAAATAAGGTTTAAATTACAGGACTGGTTGTGGCTTTCCGTTGTTCCCTCAGAGTTTTTGCCAACCCGCAATTTGGCTTTTAATGGAATCCTGCCATGCTGCTGAACCTAAAGATTCTTTGCAGATGTCGACAGGCTCAAAGTCAATGAAATGTTGGAAACTGTTGCCTGTGCTTTGAGCTCTGATTGCAACATTGAGTTATACTGAAATATGTATGTGGGAAGCAACGTTTTCAGGAGTTTTCAGGCGATGTAAAGCCCGTCTGTTGTAAGCGAGAACAACTGTGTGTGTCTGTGTTTTTGTACTAACCAGTCACCCGTGTTATTGGCAAACATGTACAGCGTTCAGGTCCGAAAACTTCATATATATTTACACAAAGACACAGACAATGTCGTCTTTCACACACAGCTTTCAGCAACCATTGATCATTGTTCAGTTCTTTCCTGAAAACCGCCAACTCATGCGTGTGCCATGGATTACTGTCATGCTATAATCTTGTAATTCAATCTCCAGAAGAGATTTTAAATATCACTTGTTTTGCTCCAACTCTGTCTAACTGGGAAAGCTAGAGTGTATGTTATAAATCTGCCTCCTCTTGCATCCCAGATTAGCTCCACTAAACGCTCAGGGCCAACCCTGAGGTGACTGGAGCAAGATGCAAGAGGGATTTTCACTTTTGGCAACATTTCATGCTGAAAAGTTGACTGCATTTGATTTACATGATAATGAACGAAGTAAGAAGATCATTCGGATCATTTGCTGGCTGCACCAACTAAATATTTCAGATTGGGAGAGAAAAAACCCGAAAAAATCTGGTAATCATGTGATTCTTTAACTGAGGTCCGCTCAAAACACTCTTCAAATATCTTCTGAACCAAACAACAATATTTGATATGATGTTCTTTTGATACGAGACAGTTGAAAACAATTCATCGGGTTTGCTAGGAACAACAAATCTACAGATCAACAGAACTTTTCTCTGCAGCATCCTTCAGTTCATCATATCCAGAAAAAATCGGGGATATTATGCAATCGTCATGTTAACGCGATAACTCAAAGACTACTCCATGGATTACATCCAAATTTCATATTGAAATAGACATTAGTCACTACTAGTTAAGTGACAAGAGAATAAACAGTGGAGCATTTCAGCAGCGGATGAGACTGAAGTCAATGTCTAAATTTAGAAATCATTTTTAAATCATATATTTTTCAAAAGAAAACATTAGATGTTCATTCTATAGTGATTATAGCTAGTATTTAGAAATATGTATGGCACTGTTTGGTTGTTCAATCTGGTACAACCGTGACAAGAAAAGTCTTTATTTTGCATTACTGACATCACAAATGATGGAGCCCAAAGAAAGGAACTCCCTTTTTAGTATACTTGACTTTTTCTCAGCTTCCTTTTATCAAGCAAGTTTTTCCAAAAATTGCAAGCTAATGAACTACGCGCCAATATGAAGTGTCTAGTTTAGGATGTGACATGTATAGCATATGTTTAGCAGGGGCTTCTGTCATCACACGTCAATCTCCTTTCCAAGAAACGAATATTCCACTCAATTTATGATTAAAAAAATAATGATAGAATAACACGTTTGGACAAACTACTTCCCTCACAGACACACATCATTCTCTGGGTACTTTCAAAATAAAAAGCTTGAAAATCATCCCATATAAGCACATTTTTCTTTATTACAAAGTAATTTATGATGTGATATCATGTCAGCAGATCACACTCTCTTCTCCATCTCAATCTTTCTATTCATATTCTGACTATTCATAAATAGACTAATCTTCTCATTATATCTCACATTTTATAGTGAGATAACTCTGACTAGCCATCCTTCCTTCTCCTGTCTTTCACTATTTTTTACAGGCTGCTGAACTTTATTTTCAGGGACAAAGGATACACAGTGTCAAACCTGATGCTGGACCTGTCAAATGTAAAATTTGAATAAACTTTGAGTAACTGAGCAAACGACGCACTGCACCGCAGAGGATCCAGAGCTCCAATCAAATCAGTGAATGATAGACACGCACTAAGACACAAGAAACAGTTGAAGCAATCAGTGAGTAAGCGAAAAGTAATTTTACATGATGTGTTCTAAAAAGAGAGAAAATACAGAGCGAAAACAAAGCATACAGCAGACGGCGGCTGGCAGGCTCTGAATTTACTTTGGAGAGGCAGCAGGAGTAGCGGTGTAGGAAGATAAGCAATAAATGCACTGCTGTGGACCATAGCAGCAGCAAAATGTATTTTAGCCACGTTGAAGGCCAACCTCAAAAAGTCAACATCAGTTGGTGCGCGCGATACATCACTCCGTCCAAAGCCACCGCACTTTTCTAAATGTTACTTCATTGTGCCTATGTTGTGAGTAATTTCTGCTCCACTGCTATTATGGATATATATCGTTTTATCGACTTTTCATCTAAAATTGTCATTAAGCGGCTTCATATTTTTATGCTGCCACCAAAGGGGGGCATGTAGGTTACATACTCAAATGTATGTATCTTTGTATTAGAGTATTTTACTCTAATAATTCAAAAAAAATTTTTATTTAAAGAGAGTTTTTCAGACAAATTCCAACCGTTGGTCAGATTTAGTCCAAGTTTGGAGAATATGAATCGACCCAAGGAGATCTATCTTATCATAGTTTCCTCTAATTGTACATATTTTACTAACTAAGTTGAGTCTTTTAATGAAAAACACAGTTTTTCGGACATAACTTTATATTTAATTTTAGGACTTCAATCAGGCATTGTTTGTACAAAACAGGGGATGGGTATCTTTTCAGGGATGTACCCTTGCTGTCGGTGAGGAACATGTAGGATTAGTTTAGTCTAAAGTCATCTATGGCGAGGGTGGGGCTAACAATAACTGGACTTCAAACTAATTTGAGCTCCAATTTCTGATTGAGATTACCCTATGCAGAAAGTTATGAGAGTGAAGGAGTTCAAAAGAGAGTTTCTATGGGAATTCGCAAGTAGTAAAACCAGAAGAAGAGATAGTGCTGAGCTTTGCAAAAAAAAATCATATAATTCTCTGAAATGAAATCCAAGAAGGAATTTCAGAATTCTTTATAGTGGAACAAATCGATCCATTCCACCAAATCAGCTCGTGTGTTTATGTTGTTAAGAGCGAAGGACGTATAGTCTGACCACGTTAGTTTCAACGGGAGACTTGTCAACTTGACCCCTGTGCCTGGCTGAACGGGGGGAGGAAGCGTCAAGGAAGAGGGCCTGTCCAAGAATGTGTTGGGAGGGGAGGCAGGGCTCTGCTTGTCTGTCTGCTTTTTCTCTCTATTAAAGACTCAAACCATGTTTCTTCAAGTCATCAGTGCAAAACTGAAGGCGGCTTTTCTCTCAAAGCAACCATATGCCATCTTGTTAAGTCTTATTTAGTTCTCTGCTGAACCGCCATGATAGCTATATTGTGTCTTTGCCTCTGCAGGTACAGATGCTTTGCCCTTTTTGCGCCTCAGGAAAAATGCAACCACATGTAAAGGGACCATACCTCAGGATATGTGATGAAAAAACACAACATGGCGCTAAAAGCGAGGGTTAATGTTCACCTTATCAAACATGGTCATCAGAGCAGCTCTTCCTCTTCCAGCCCGGACGTTTACAGCGCAGGTTTGACTTTGAGGGGATAGTTTTCACCGCTCGCCAGCACAACTTATGAATGAACAGGATGACATCACAAGCAGAAATGTAAAGCAACCAGTCTGCTTTTACATAGGTGAAACAACAGTGAGGACATTCTACAAGCAGGATAGTAAATCTTTTCCTTCTGTAGCTGTTTTGACACCCTACATAAGACACATATTTCAGACTTCAGTCCCACCCTTCTCTTGCACAGATGCTTATGATGACAATTACTACAAGAAAGTTAAAGCTGATATGTAATGAATTTCTCCCAACCTGATAATATTATGAAATCCTATCATTCAGTCTTGACTCAGATTCATTCATTTTAGCTCATCGCTTGTTTCCTCTTTCAACAATCAGTAAGTTTGCCTTTTAAAAATGAATATTAACTCAGACCTGCTAATTAAGCCAAGATCCCCCTTAGGGATGCAGGTGGACAAAGTATTACAAATCCTTTCATCTACATTTTATGGGGTTTTTAACCACTATTTGATAGGACTGAGGTAAAACGGGAAAAGAGAATTGAGGGGAATAAAGTCAGAATTTCATTTCACAAAAATTCAATTTGCATAAGCTAGTCTTATGAAGAATTCAGGAAGTAGCATCAGAATGAAATCCGTCTCTCAGAAACCTCTGCTTGTTTACACCGAACAAAATAATGGAGGCGTTTCTAAAAACTTAGATTATATGGATACACCAATAATTTAAGGAGCTAGCAGATCTTTTGCCGGGTCCCGAATTTGGAAACATTTTAGAATGAATGACTTTTCATTTATACAGATGTCTGATTTGCCTCTCTTACTACCTCCACTGTCATCTCAAAGGTTGAACATCTCACATCCCCATTATGCCCCCATTTAGTTCAACAGAACAGAGGGACAGAATATAGGAACACCAGGTCCGTACTGAACAGTCTGTGTAAACAGGGCAATATCCTGTTTCGAGGTGGGGCTGGAATGGTTTTGTTCCACTCTACCGTTCTGTGTAGTTGGCATCATAGGAGGTAGTAACGGAGTTGATCAGAGACCTGTATAAATGTAAGGCGGAGACGCTGGACGGGTGTCTGTTGTTTTCATGATGTATTATGTTTACTTCGCACAACCTGAAGACTTATAGCTAGAAGCAGTAAGAAGCTAACTCAAAGAAGAAGAATAACTAAATTTCTTATAATCAGGGATACAGTATAAGGTTTTAGAGTATTTAATATCGTACACTCAAACCATGTTTTTTTTTGTCTATGGATGAATAAAGGTGTCGAAGTGAGGGCTCATTGTTGTTGCTAAAGATAATTAAAGTACTAAAGATAATTTATAGTTTCATGTTTGCATCGTAACCATTCAACCACCAGTACACCCGCAGTGTTTGAATTATTAAAATGAGTCCATAGTCACTAGTATAGCATTAACTAATCGATGTGTCGTAATTTCCAAACTGTCGACGTTCAAAGAACTGAACAGTCGAGTGAGTTTCTCAATCGTTTCTACTGCAACCATAAATTTGTAGCGTTTTTATGTTCATTGTGACAACTTGAACTTCTTGGGGGCTTTGGGCCTAAACATACAACCAATAGGGTTTGTCCAGGACACACTGATGTATGCAAAACCTGGCACATTCCTTGGCTTACATTTTCTGGCACTTTGAAGTAGCAGCAGAAATGCAGGAAACCGGTTTACTTTCGCTCTTCCTGTTGGAGCCGCTCTCTAAACTGCCTCCAAACACGTCTTCCTAGGAATCTTACCAGGACACACAGTAACTTTCCTGTGGCTCGGCTGCGGTACAGGTTCAGGAATTTGGCCAGCCGTTTGTGTGAAATAATGGCTTCATGCTGAAGAATTGTTTTTCATGTGCTGCTCATGAAGCATGTTTCTGACTGCATTGCAAGATCCAGTTAACAGCGGAAAAACAGAGCAAGAGTTTGTGTGCGTGTGCGTGTGTGTGTGTGTGTGTGCGTGTGCGTGCGTGCGTGTGTGACTGGAAAGCCCATGTCTGGTGATAACGCAGCCCTCTGATGGCAGAGATAGTCGAGACGCCAGCTTAAATGTGGCTTGCTGGATTGAAGTTGTCCTGTAATGACAGTTGTCTCAAACAACACAGGCCCTACCATTTGTAGCCAGAGAGGGGTGTTTTTCTTTCCCCCCCTTTTTCTTTCCAATTCCAGGGTTTTAGAGATTTGGGGAGAAATTTGAGGAATATGAATCAAAACAAAGCATCTTAAAGGCGACCGACAATGGTCAGTAACTAAACTCTATCCTTCCTTCTCGTCCCTCTGTCCCCCAAACACTCCCTCCCCTCCTGCTCCCTCTGCCCAACCCACCCACTTCTTTCAGCACAGTGGAAGAGTCTAATAACTGGAGGGGAATCTAATCCTTGGCACCGGATGAAAGACGAGGGTCTCCCTCCCTCCCTCTCTTTCTCACAGTCTCTCCCTTCATTTTTTCCGTGGATGGATGCTGGTTATGCTTGGCAGGTTCTCTCCCTCTTTCCCTCTCATTTTCCCACTCCCTCTTTCAGCCAGTCTCTCATTTTTTACCCGTCTACCTCCCCCCCTTTTCTCTGAGTCTCTCTTCCTCTCCGTGCAGGTTCAGGTTAGCAGGAGGAGGTCTCCTCTGCTCAGGTTAAGTTGGAATATAAAGCAATTCACATATTTTTGTATTGTTTTTTCTTTCAAGGCCGAATATTATTTGCAGAAACTTTCATGTTTGCCTGATACATATGAAGCAACAGCCAGTTTAGATGGTTTGGTTTGGCATCAAGACTAGAAACAGGAAAATTGCTTGCCTTGCTCATATCTCAGTCAATAAATCCAGCTGCTAGCACCCCTACATTTTTAGAAGCATTAAGTACTCACAATCCCCCACCATGGGCACAATTCACTGAAGACAGAAGGTGAGAAAGAACTTGCTGAAGTTCTCACCTTGAATTGTAATTCTTCTTTAGCACTTTGACAAATTAGAATTGAGTTCTTATACATATTCCACTCACAGACTGAGACTAAAACCAACTTGTGTGTCGCCCCTGATGAGGACGTAGATGCTTGCATGATAGCCTTTCTATGAATGTTTGTGAATGGATGAAAAGTGCTTTGAGTGGTTGCGCAGACTAGAAAAGGTGCTATTTAAGTCAATTCACCATGTTTTGTAGTGTAGCACCAATACCAGGGTTAAGTACTTGTAGCCATACTCTTAAAGTGACCCCAATGCAGCTGCAACAAATACCACATGATGAGGATGTCACCATTCTGCGGCAGTGACACCACTTTACAGCAGCTCAACCTCTGTTTAGTAGCAGGTAGGCGGCAGAGGTGCAATGTCTGCAGTGTGGAAAACATTTAATGTAAGCGATGATGAGAATATTACAGCGGACTCGCTTGCTAGGCTCTTCTAAAGTGTAAACAGGAGGTTTGGTAAACAGCTCCTTTGATAAGAGGGATTTGATTAAACAAATGAAGAACCAACACAGCGCAGAGTTCAAGGCGTTAACCAATGGGGGAAGCTCCAACGAACTTTGTAGCAAATACTGATTAAGAAAATATAGAAAAAGTCCCCAGACAGCGCACCGTCCGTAGAAATAATAGAAAGTGCTTATGCTCTCGATGATCAACCATCATTGGTAATAGATAGTGCTGCATTCATCGTCATCTCAGCCCACGAACCTGAATGTGAGACTCGCAGCAGCAACTACATCACGAGAGACTCACACACAACAGCTGATTAAAGCAAACTCGAAGATTGATTTTAAATACCGGCGCCCTGATATCCTCTGACAAAAAGTGGTATTTGTGTTTTTTTTGTTGTGTGCAAATAGTACCATGAAAAACGGATGCAAGTAATTTCTTATGCAAGAATGCATTTCTATGTGCCCCCCCTCACTTTAGGTGTGGTGGTGGGGGATAACAAAAAAAAGGTGGACTGGACTGGCTCTCTATAGAGAACATATCAGCAGTAAGCCGGGACAAGAACACACCAACACACCAAAAATTAAAGTGTGTAATAAAAATAGCCTTGGCTCCGCCCATTTTCTTAGTTCATACGTCTCGTTTGTCAAGTTATTAGGAAATCTGTCCAGTCGTTTTTTTGTGTGGTGAGGCTAATCAACAAACTGGCCATTCCACAAACACACCACAAATGTTTGTTCAACTCTTTTACAAACTAAATAAATAAAATAAAATGTGTTAATTAGTGAAATAATCTCTGATTGATGGATTTTATTCCCTTCTGACCGAGCAGAGCTTGTCTTCTAGCCTCATTTCAAGCCTCTATGCTAGGCTAAGCTAACTGTTGCTAGCTAGCTAACATATTTATGTAGATACATGGGAGAAGTGACGATCATCTCATCAATCTCTCAACAAGAATGTTTCAAACATTTGCGTAATATCTATTCCGTTGTGTCAGGAGGAAGAAGAGGAGGAAACAAGAGGATAGATGTCATTCTTTGGCGCCGTTCGTCTGTCAAGAGCCGACAAGAACTCGACTGTCTGGCCCCTAAACGTTGATTGCTAGTTATCTTTATCAATTGAAAAATGAAACTTCAGTTGTGGAGTAATGTGAATTTTGTTTTTATAACAGGTTGCTTTGTTTTGTATTCCCACCTTTGACCAGGCTCCAGATAAAAAACAACCGTGAGGAGGCGCAGGCGTTACGGAGAGATTGGCACTAAGAGACAGTGATTTTGAAATGAAATAACAAAGGCTACTTATCTAATTGATAAACAGAGTCTTTAAATGGCAGTTGGCCTAAATGCTTGCAGAACACTGTAATTGCTGCCAGCCGTCATGTACAGATGCAGGCATGCACATTCACACAGACCTCCTCCTCCACTTGAGCATAAACATACCGATAACCTCCAGTTTGAACCCGTCTTTAAAAATTCCATTGAAGAAATCAGTTACTGCCCCCCCCCCGCTTTTCCCCTTTCCCCTTCCTCTTTCTTCCACCCTCCCTCGTTGGTCTCACACAGGCTCATACCTTTAGTTGGATGATAGCCAGGCGGAAAATGATGACACTAAGGACTGTGCCAGAAACATTAGACATGAAATGCGGCACCATCGCGCCGTCAAACACTGGTGAAAATCATGATGGAGTGTTTTATACTTCACAGCATTTCAATTTATGTCGATCTTCAGGCGAGTGTGGTCCCTATGTTTACTGTGGAAAAATACTTTCATTGATAGTTTTGGGACATTACGGTTTCTTTTAAGACTTCTGTGTCTTTTCCTCCATCCCTCAAATGGGAAAATCACATTTATGTGAGGTTTTTTTTGTTATATATGGTGCATAAATATGGAATTATTTAATTCTTTTGAGGGTAAGTTTATTTGATTCAATGTACTATGAATTAGAAACTTAAAAGCCATGATATAATTCTATGTTCTTCATCTTTACATTCATTCTGTCATAAAAAAATGACGTCTACTATGTATAAAAAGTCCCAGTTTGTTTTAAGTCTCGGGAATTAATTTGATGGTGGCTCATAAAGTCTCCCTGTCTTAAGTCTCCCTGTCTTCCCCCAGACATGTTTGTGTTGCCTTATTACAGGGAAGAGCATGGCTTGTTAAAGAGTGTGTGAGAGAGAGAGAGAGAGAGAGCGAGCGAGAAAGAGGGAGAGTTAGAAAAAGATAAAGTGAGAGAAAGAGAGAGATCCTGCTTGCTGAGCCGCCTGCTCTCTTATTGGAGAGCTGTAAAAACTCCAGACCGCAGGAGTTGCCAGCCTGGAATTCACTAATGACACACGTGGGCCTCAGATGAGAAGTTCAATTTTGTATGCACTAGTGTGTGTTTTTGTGAGTGTGTTTGTGTGTGTGTGTACATGTGTGCGTGCGTGCGTGGGCGTGTTATAGTCATACTGCTGGGATCAGAATGCCCAATTTGTGTGTGTACATGTGCTTGTGTGAGGCCCTATCTCATCATCTTTTGTGCGTATGTGTGCTTGTATTTGTGTACAAACACTCAGACATGTCTCCAACCCCCTATCGCCACCACTACCTCATCCACCCCAATCTCCTCGTAATGAAAATGGCTGCTGTGCAAACATAACACACCTAGCTTAATGTTGGTCCCGGTTTGCTAAAAAGCAGCTTGTTAATGGGCGAAAGGCTGCAGCCAATCTGGCCCCTGGTGGATGAAGAGGGGCTGCTCACTTGAATATATATAAGAAAATGGGGCCAAAGGCACATGGTTCTTTAAATCCTCCGTGTCAATGGAGTCTCTGGAGCAAAATAATGGCATCACTCTGTGTGGGAGTTAATGTGAGCTGATAGCATGAGAGCTGGGGGGTCAAGGGTTCATGGGCTTGCGCTAGGTTGACAGAGAGCTGAATGCCCGCCCCCACCCACCAGGCCTCATACCCTCATACCAACTCCTCTCTCTGAACCTGAAGGAGCATTACGGAGGGAGGGGATGGGGGAAGTCGGGCTGTTCATTGTTGGCAGTTGACGCCACATTTTCAGAATTTTCAATGAGGGAGGGAGGAAATACATGAATGAACCAGTCAGGTCAATTTTATTTGTGTAGCGCCCAATCACAAAAAATAATCTAAAGGCACAATCAGAAGACCCAACTTTTTCCACATGAGCACGAACTTGTTGATCATGGCGAAAAAGCTTTGCCTTTTAACAGGCAGAAACCTCAAGCAGATCCTGATTCAAGGCGCGTGGCCTTCTGCCCTGACTGGTTGGTTTGAGAGAGAGAGAGAGATGGGAAGAGTGAAGGTGGTTGAGGAGCATAGAGGAGGGTATGTACAGCAACAATAATAATAATAGCATGGGTGCATTAGTTTCAATTATAATAACCATTACAATAAATAATAGGCTAATTATATAATAAGCTCCACCCCCCACAGATAAACAGCTACAGAAACGGATGTAATGGATATGATGATAATAATAATAATAATAAATAATAATAATAATAATAATAATAATAATAAGAAGAAGAATATCAGTGAGTGTGAACAAGGACCGGAGCAGTAGGTCCAGGTCTAATCCTGATCCATAGGGGCCTGTGAGGTGTGAAAGAGCACTTCGGGCTATGTTTGCACACTCAATGCATTATGGGAAGTACTCTTGTAGCCTAAAATAATGCAGCATAGCTAAAGGGCTAGCAAAGGTCAGCTTTAACTATAGGCTTTATCAAACAGGAAAGATTTAAGCTTACTCTTACATTTACAGAGGGTATCTACTTCCTGGACTGAGACTGGAAGATAGTTCTACTGGAGAGGAGTCTGATAACTGATGGAACTAAAATGACTCTTAGTAGATTCCATGCCTTGTAATGGGAAGAACAGCCCTGTAACTTTTGATTTGAGGTTGCTAGATTTGTAATAGCCAAACATTTAAATGGGATGCATCTGTATTTCTTATTTAGATATGTACCCAATTGCACAAATTGACAGTATACGGAAATTTAATGCTTAAAATTTATAGAAAAAAGTAAGGTCATCGTGACATAAATAAAAACATCTTAAAATCTGTTAAAAATCAATGAATGTATAACATTCTGGGAAAATATTTGCATCCTTGCGTGCGTCATGAAACCGTGTCTTTTTGATGGCTGTATCCTAAAGTTTTGATTTGCCCAAAGCTTCCTGATTGTTTGTTTCCACTCCATTGAAGGAGGGTGACCGATCTTATCACATTCATGTTCGTTAAGGTGATAAAAACCCATCGGTGTCTGTTTCTCACCGTGATTGTTGTTGTTGAAAAAGGCCTGAGGGTTGAAAAGTCATCAGCATAAAGAAGTATTTGCAAGCGTCCAACAGTTATTTCTCTCTCTGAGACCCACCATTGTTGCACCAGGATAAGCAACAGCTGGGTTTTAAAGACAGTGTGCTTAAACTTCATCATCTTAAATCATGTCCTACAGCGTTTGTAGCCATCAAATCACGGCCAAATTGAGCAACTTTGGAGAGATTTTGACAGGTTAGATAAATTCTCTTGTCAAAACACCAAATGAGGAATATCTCTTTGAGGAATAAATTCTTCCCTCCCGCAGAATTTAGACTTTTGGGGTATGTATGGCAGAGGGAACTGAAACTGCACTGGAGGATTATGGTGCAAATCTATTAATGTTGGTTTTTCTTTTGTTGCGTCATTCATATTTATGTCTCCGGGCTAAGATTTGCACAATAAACAGTGGAATAAATTATTTTTTATTATGTCTTTTACAGTGAAAATGAAAGTCTGTCACAACTGCTGTTGTTTTTAGAAGGGCATGTGCTCTCTGTGAAAACTAGGACTGTTTCAAATATTAGTCAATGGCATTCTTACCGAGAACAGGTTTTTTTTAACGGATTAACACAGAGTGTGATTAATAGTTTGCAAAGCAAAATGTGGTCATGGAAGCAGATTCAGAAGTAGACCATTACTGACCATTTCTCACAAATCATGACACATGATTCTCCAGTACATAAAAGCTGCTTTTCCATTGTAGTCAGTGTGATACCAGTCATTTCAGTATTTCCTGGTAATATTTGTAACAGATTTTATCTTTGGAATACTGTCCACTCCAAATCAAACTAGGCCTAAGCTGTTGTCCTTGATAGTAAGGGTATAGCCTCCAAAAGTCCACAATCCCCTGCGTTGTGCAAACAACCTGCCTGATTGATATCCTCAAGTTAAATCAAAGTTATGTCCAAAAAACTTTCATTTCAAAATTCATAGTCATCAAATCTGGACTAATGGTTGTGAAATTGCAGCTCAAAATATTTTTGAGATAAAGCTCCCAAAAGTGTCGGAAATATTTATTCAACCTTTCCCAAACTTAATCCAGTTCTTCCTCATGCTAATGTCTATCTAGTTATAAAATTTGAAAATGATCCATGCAACAAGGTTTGAGTAATTGCGTTAGCACAAAGGATCTGCAGTAGCGGATGCGTTGGTGATGACGATTCCATATTATCACCGACTATTCAGGGATATAAAAATCTGTGAAATTCCAAATGCTCTCATGGCTCATGATTTCATTAAGCTTTCCCGAGCCTCTTCCTCCCTTCACTGTTGTAAAAAAATGACCCCTTTGAGGAATGCAAATACTGACCCTTCCACCTCTTTTCTTTCCCCTCAGACACTGGTACCTCCATCGGCTCCTCAACATCCGGCGGACATCGCTCCCACTGGTGCAGTGTGGCCTACTGGGAACAGCGCACACGCGTGGGTCGCCTTTATCCAGCCTACGAGTCCTCGCTCAACATCTTTTACGACCTACCTCAGGGCACTGGACTCTGCCTCGGTCAGCTCCACGCCAATGCCTACCACAGCCGCCGGGACGACCCGGGCGGCCACGGCTCATCTGGTCTTCACGGACATCACGGCCACAGAAATGGAGGGAATAACAGCAGCAGTGTACAACAGATTCGCACTAAAATCGGCTACGGCATTGTGCTGAGCCGGGAGCCGGATGGAGTTTGGGTATACAATCGCAGCCAACACCCAGTGTTCGTCCACTCGCCCACTCTGGACCCACCTGGTGCCCGAGGGCTGAGTGTAAAGAGGGTGATGCAAGGATTTTCCCTCAAGGTGTTTGACTATGAGCGCTCCACCTGGATGGCAGAGCACAGCGTGAAGCCTGACAGCCAGGAGGGGCCCTGGGACCCCCACAGTGTTCGTATCAGTTTTGCTAAAGGATGGGGCCCCTGCTACTCCAGACAGTTCATCACTTCCTGTCCGTGCTGGCTGGAGGTGCTACTCAACAACCACAGTTAGCACACACACTCACAGACTCACGCCAGTTGTAAACTATCTAGATTTAATATAAAATTTATATATTATATAAAATATATTATACATGTAAATACTTGAGTCATTTTTACAATGCAATTATTTATGTATAGTGTAATGTGTACATGGACAAAATAAAAAAGGAACAAGAATATGCACTTTGGATTCTATATATGCATTGCAGTTTCTCGGTGTCATTTTGCAAATGTAAGATGTAAAAATACGACAAGCCAGGTTTATGTTCTCATGATTTAGCAATTTCATCAAAAAGTATGACATACACCATTGTCAATAAAATGTTTGTATCAAATGAAGGTTTCTGTATTTGCCTCAATTGTTTTTACTACAACAGTGGATTAGTCTCAGTGTTGTCAGAAATACTATAATTATCTGATTTGTACAATAATTTCCCCCTCTGTACGATGTACGTTCAATATTGCTCATAAAATCCCCAAATATTCGATAATTTGGCCATTTCACGGCCAAAACGTCAGGTATGAAATTATGCACGACGTTACGCACGACGTTACGCACAATGTTACAAACGACGCATCGTTTAACAGTGAGTGCTGAACATGAGGATTGCGCAGAAGCAAAGAGAAGGAGGACCAAAGGAGACATGATAGAAACGTGGTTCCAACTATCTGTGTATGTATAATCAGTGCCGACTTGATCGTGTTGCGGTCAGGATTACCAACTCACAACAAGAACGGTTCAAACCCAGACTTAGGTCAAACCTTGTTGTTTCTGTGTCTGGCTGGGTTCATCTGGGTACTGCGGTTTTATCCCACAGTCAAAAAACATGCAATATATGTGTATTGATGACCGTATGTGCAAATGCTAGAATGTAGCTGTTGACCTGTGATATGACCAGACCATGGTGGTTCCTGTCTCTTGCCTAATGTTAGCTGGGATTGGCTCCAGCCTCCCCACAAGGTTAAGTAGTTATGGATGATGGATGGAGGGACGGGGGGGTGGTTGTGTTTGTGGGCAGATAAAGAATACGAATAGTCTGGACTATCGGCTGTTAACAAGATGGTTTTAGTTCCAGATTGCTTACTGTGAAATTATCGTGCGATCAATCCATGATCTTCATCGCACAGTGGAGTGCTTTGAAGAAAAATGGAATGAGAGTAAGAATATCAAACAGCACTAGCAATAGCTTTGTTATTGTTGTTATTATTTCCCTTTGTTCCAAACCAGGGAAAGCGTCCTTGGGTCTCTTGAAAGGCGTATCTAAATTTAAGTTATTTTTATTATTATTATTATTATTATTATTATATCCACATGTGATGACGGTGGGATTCGCTGCCTGAAGTAAAGCAGCTTGAGGTTTTCCTCACAAATGACAGGAAAAAATGAGATGGACAGGCGGTGTGATTCTACATCAGCAGTAATGGAAGCTTTTTTTGTCGGCACATCAAGGTGAAGAAAGAGCTAATCCTCTCAAATTTACCTATTCATCTACTCTCCAACCCTCGCCCTATCTCCCAGGGTGGATGTGCTCAGCTTTACAGATAGGATCAGGAGCTCAGACGTCTGGTGGGAGCTCGGCGTGGAGCCACTGCTCATTTGCCTCGAAAGGAGCCAGTTTAGGTGGTTCAGGCATCTGATTGGGATGACTCCAGGGCGCCGCCCTCTGTAAGTGAAGTATACTCATGACTTTATCTATCTAGCCAAACATTGTCCATGTACGTATTACACAATAATCAGGCTGAACACTGAAAACTGTCCCCAACCCATGCTGTCGTCCCCAACAACAGGTTCATGTCCCTGGAAAGCCCCCAATCCAATGTGTTATACACAAGCAAATCCCCGATTGAACTCCTCAAACTAAATTGGAAGTTATATCAAAAAGTGTTTTCGAAAAAAAAACAGAACACCCAAACGAGTAAAGATCTCATTGACATGATTCATCTGAACCAAATTTGGACTAAATCAGACAAATGGCGAAGAAATTATGGCCTGAAAACTTTTGGTGATAAAACCCCCCTTAGTGTCAGAAATGTCCGACGGACTTTTCCCAAAATCAATCAAGTTCTTAGTCCCACAAGAATCTATGTGAATACAAAATGAGCTGTGAAAATGATCTGTGAAATACTTTTTGAGTTATCCCCTTAACACGAAGGATCTGCGGTGGTGGACGAAACCATGGCAACCCCCACTTTCTGGGGATATAATTACAAGCATTGGTAACACACATTTTGTTGTTTGTGTCTGTATGTATGCAACAAGTCTTATCATGAATCCATACTGTTTTAAAGTGTGTTAAAGCTCCTTGGCATTAAAGGGGGAGCAGTGGCGATGGAAAACAATGCAAGGCGTCAGAGCGCTCGTTGTAAGTGCATAACTGAGACATTACACAACCGACCACAACGGGATACTCAGGCCCAAACTGACTCTGGTGGCAGAAACTGTGTTTATAGCATGTGCTTGTTTGACTCTTTCAACAACACAATTATCTTTGGAGACTCATATTTGGGCAAGAGCTTGAAGAGCAAGAAGAGTGAGATGAAAAAGCAACGTAAGCAGCTGAAAAGTCTGCAACCTCTCTGGAGACGTGTGTTTAAACAGCACTCAGCTCCGGCAGTCAGGCATTTTTGTTTTGACCCTGAACCTCTGCAGGCTGCTTGCTGAAACCTGTAATTAAGTTTAGCTGTAAAAGTAAAGAGTGGTTGACTACAAAGTCGCAGCACCCCTGAGGAAAAATGGAACACTCAGCACTCAGAAATCTTTCCAGTCTTACAGTATGCTTGAAGACCGAGCTTAAAGTAAAGCAGGAAAAGACACAAAAACAATATCTGGGTTTGTAAACTCTTATTATTCGTGTGCAACAACATACAAGCGTGTATTAAACCTTTCGCTAAATCTCTCCGCATTCCCATACAGCTGCTGAAGATTCCAATGTATATTTCAGTCAAGTCTCTGCTTTTCCAGGCCATGTGTGGGATTTGTGGTTAGGATACAATGGAGGGATTGAGAGGAGGGACTGGGGTGGGAGTGCTGCTGCTGCCAGGACTAAACTTAAAACTCACCATGTCTCTCCCATCTCCTCTTTGGTTTTCTCATATAAGAACGCCCCCTGCCCAGTCTCCTGTATTAATTGTTTTCCTTTGCCAGGATTCTGAGTCAGGGAGTGGATGAAATGGATCCCAGGCAGCGAGCGGTGGAGGACGGCCTCATCTTCACCACCGCGGTGTGTGCTGACCTCACTCTGAACTGAAGGAAAATGGGCTGATTCTACTCCTGGCTCTCAAGCTCCACCCCTTCAAAATATATAACTATGATGGTTATGATGCTGATGACTACATCAGGGATGGACACCGTATGGAAGAAACAAACAAGATACTCGACTGTAGCATTTTAAGTTTTAGCACCTTAAATGCACATTCTGTTGTTGAATTGGTTTAACAAGGTGGTTCCGAATTGGTGGGCGGAGTCCGTTTTTTACCCATAAGAAGACACACACCCATTTACCCTACTCAGCTGTTTAGTTGATTTTGAGTCCAATTTTCTTATTAGAAATAAAGTGTGTCACTTGACTGGACCTCTTAATAATAGAACCCCATTGCAACATGTATATAGTAAACAGTAAGGGGCCATGGATGGAGCCCTGAGAGATACCACAGGTCAAAGAAGCCACCAAGGAGGAGGCACTAAACACTGCTATTGTGCAATACTAGATAAGTAGGCCATATTATCATATATGAGGACTTACTAAACAGATTTATGTAATTTTATACAACAAAAAGTCTAATAACGGTCCAATAGTTTTCTGAAAACATTCTTTACCAAACGTTTGAGCTAATTTAATTAAAATGGACTATTTGCCGTGAAATACAACATGACATCATTAAATAATTTAAGAAGTCAAATTTTTTTTTTACTGTTTAAAACATGCTTAAACAAGAGATTTGACATTTTAAGGTAAATATAGAGTGACAAAGACATTAAATTAATTAATTCCCCAAACGAATAAAATATGCAAAGAAATCATTTTACCGTTTTTGTTACTTGGTGAGAACATTGAAAGGTTAAAGAAAGAGGATATATAAACATTTTTCTAAGATATTTATGAAAGGTCAGCCATCTGTGATGTGACATATGTGACATTCAGGAATATATGGTAATTCTTTTCCCCATTTGGCAATGAATCAGCTTTTCAGGTTTTTCTGTAGTTTGCAACATACATCTCCTTTCTTTACTTGCAATTCCGCAAAATTTAAACACTGTTGATTAGGCTTTACAAAACAAAACCCCACAATAATAGTCTAATGATGTTTTTTTCTAATATATTATTTATTGATTTTATTAATTTCTTTCTTCTAAAAAAATGAAAGCTTTGTAATATTTTATTAAATATAATAAAGGCCATACTATTGAAGCTTCAGAATTGGTCCATTGACTGAAACTTTTAGGCTTCAGTAACCGCAGATCAAGCTAAAAAAAAAAAAAAAGTACTTCAGAAAATTAATATTAGAATCAAAGAAAAAGCTGTGCATTAAACATCTATAGCATTTAATATTTGTGACTTGTCATCGTGATTTCTTACAGGTTGGTGCTTCGTGTTCAGTCTGAGTTGTTGCATGAGCTAGAGGACGGAATAGTTAATCAAATAAATCAAATCAACCGAGATGGTAAAAGTACACACAGACTTTAATCGATTAGAAGCCGTGACTCTGTGTTAACAAGAAAATTATCTGGTGAAAGTAGAAGTATGGAATCAAAGTCTATACTGAAGTAAAAGTGGAAAAGGTACAGACTTTATGTTATGAGTTGTGGCACAAAATGGTGGAAAATGTCAATTCCGTAACTGATTTAACAATTGTACTCAAAATTTTCCTATTACCTTTAAGAATTTTTTCATTATTCTCCGGTTATTATTTATTCTGGGTCATTTTGATGTAAAGGCTACATCTGTGTTAAAAGTCCAGGATGAGGAAATTGAATATTTTTTTCAAGTTGTCCACTACATAGTTGATTGATTCCTTTGTTATCACATTTTTATAAGAAATATTTAAAACCTTACAGTTGTTACAAGAGCAAATGCTGAAAATGTAAATTTAGAATGTTTAATGAGATTAAAAAAGTTAAAATGTAAATCATATATCCATATATATTATATATTATAGGATATAAAATGTCCTATTTTTGTTTTATTTCTGGATTTCTGGAATGGCAAAGAACAGGGCAGTATCGAAGCATATAATCTTCTGTGGCGAACCTTAAAGGGAACAGCCAAGGCGACGCATTATATATATACACACATAAATGAACCTTCTGAACTTCTGAAAGTCTACTGAAGGATTTGAATGTGGCATCACCAACTATCCCTACTATGAACATACCACCATCAGTGAGTCCACAGGTTGGTTTACGCAACAGCAACAGGGGTCCTAAGGATGCTTGGATACAAGATGATCCCCATAAGTCATAAGGAGCAGTACCCCCCATGATGGAGGAGGTTAGAGGCTAAGATCAAGGAAACACAGAGAGACGTTAGCCAATTCTCAGAGCTACAAAAAGGTACAAACTATCCATACCTGAGGCAGTGGAGCCAAACAAAAGCCCACAGCGCGAGCCTGAAGAGGTACAGTATAGAGGTGGAAGCAAGGAGGATAATCAGGATGTTCACCACTGAACCCACCAAAGTGTACTCTCATTGGCAGGGTAATAAGACAAGAGCAGAACCCCCCGGGGCTGAGACTGGACAGTACTGGAATAGTATATGGGAGGAGGAGGCATCCGATAACACCAATGCTCAATGGCTGGTGGATCTGAGGCCAGACCACAGCAATCTCCCAGAACAAGACCCAGAAAACATCACGATGGCCGACATCCAAGACAGACTGTCAAGAATGAAGAGCTGGATATTACCAGACCCCGACATGATTTACACTTAGTGGTTAATTAAGCTAACTGCCCTCCATGAACGCCTGGCGGCACAAATAAACCAGCCACTAACCGCCCAAACCCAAACCCAAGGCAATACCATCCTGATCATGAAGGACCCCCAAGAAGGGAGTTATTCCGTCCAACTACTAGTCCATAACCTGCATCTGCACAACATGAGTGGGCGCATGGATCAATACATGAGCAGGGCCCAGTCATGAATTGGAAGTAACACCAGAGGAGCTACTGCAGAGAAGTCACCAGAGACTGTAAAACCAGAAAGACCAATCTGTGCACTGCCTGGAATGATTTCAAGAAAACCTACGACTCAATGCCCCTCACATTCGGATACTGGAGTGTCTGGAACTATACAAGGCCAACAGTGCACTGATAACCCTCATCAGGAACTCCATTACCAACACAAGGGGGAGCTAGTTGGAAGTAACACGACTAAAGTTTCTGCTGTTCACGTAGAAGCCTATAAAATAGAATAGAAACAACTTTATTCATCCCCACCGGGAAATCGGGGTGTTACAGCAGCGCCGACGTTGTGAAGTGACTATATCATTTAAAAAAAAGGGACATATAAACCTGTGTATATGTAACATACATAAATAGATATACATTACATCTAGTTTAATAAGGTATGAATGTATATATATGTAAATATTAATGTATGAAACCAATAAATACTGTGATTACTGAAGGCTTCTGGAAAATGAACAAATTGGTCTAAATGTGTGTGATTACGTTGCCTGATTATTTTTTCGCAAAGCTATTTTCTTTGTTTGATTGTGATATCAATTCAAATAAACAGTATTATCACTTTGGTCATTTTGGTCATTGCCCAGCCCTAGCGCCAGGCCTTTATTCAAAGTCAGAACTTTCTTGCCCTGGGGTCACAGCGTTAAGCATATTAGGACTGTGCCACCCAATAATATTTGTGATGTTGAATATATATAAGAATATTTCTTAGTTTTCTTAAAATGTAATGGCATTTCATTTTATTTTCTCTTTCTAAGTTTGTTAAAGCCACTTAATATTATCATAGAAACATTAAATAAAAAAAGATATGATAATATGACAAAATTGTCTTCCATTTTTCATCAATTGCTATTCTGCCTGAAGCTATGCAAGGGATCACCAGAGGAAAACATAAACAGAACCCAGTCTTCCCACCTCATCACCCACTCACCAACCCGACAGCGTTTTGTCACTTTCCTGCTCAGAGTGCACGCGGATCGATATCTCTGCTGCTAGTGAGGCCTTTTGTGTGAAACCGCAGACATCTCATACATCAGACTCTTGTTGATGTGCCGTTTGCACATCACTTGTTATTAATGTCATCCTCACAGCCAAAGGATGATGACGGACAAGTATTAAGTACTCTCTCACCAGGACGAGACCAGCAAATAAACAGAGGGAGGATTGTTTAGAATCGACGGACCTTTTCATGCACTGAACATATAAATATATTTGCTTGTTACATTTATTTAAGGATTAGAGGTGTGATTCCTGGGAAATGCAAACATTCAAGAAAGATCCCAGCAAAAAACCAATTTGCCAAAAATATATTTAATTGTAGTTCTTAGAAGTGTGTTTACAGCATCTTTACAAGGTGCAATGTGAGAACACAATGGCACCAAAGTCAGAGCTATGTACTCAGGACATTGCGTCCATGGCTGTGTTTTCTGTTCTACCCCATAAATTATTCTAACATCCAGATATATACAAATAAATTAGTTTTTATAATGATCCAGCAATCCATTTTTGTAACAACAAGAACAAGCCTCCACATTTTTCAGACATATTGAGACTATTTAGAACTGCTCTAAATAGGCGGGTGGTGAGGATCTTGGGATATTTTTAAAAAAGTCAGAAATGAAAGCTTTATTTAACTACACAAGGTATTTATTCATCATCATGATTAGAAGTCTTTGTCTCCTGTAACCCGACAAAAACATGTCTTCAATTTTGTGATTTTGGCCTCAACAAATACCAAGAGGTTTTAGGTTTCCTGTTACTCAACAGTATTGCGGTGCTCTTATTTTGAAGGAGTACGGTAGAAATTGAGTAAGCCAACTTGTTTTGAGTTTTCTGAAATAAAAACAAAATACAGTACATGCAATCCTTCTTTTGTTACACACAAACCCAAAAATAAAACACTGTTCGAAATCAATTGTCCTTGGTAAGCTTTTCAGGGCTTCTAACTAACTGCTAAAGCTAACAAGTTAACAGCTGAGGCTGAACTAATGAAAGTTGTTTGGACAAAATCAAAATCAAATATACTTTTTTTGCAGATGACAAGCAACTCTATTTCAACTATATTACATGACATAAACAATCTGATAACACAAACTTATCCTTTATGCACTTAGATTATGATCAAAAATCCCAAATCTAATTGATCCATAGGCCATCCGCAACAATTTAATAAAAACATTTTAGTAAACCTGCTAGCAGATTGACTAACAATGCCGTTAGTCAATCTGCGGCTCTGATGCCGGCAAAATCATCCTTGGAAGAGGTAGTGATGAAGCTCAGTATGAAAAATAATCTGAATACGGAGTTGAAAATTTGGGCATGAATCATGAATGAATATATTATATATTGTATGTGAATATTAATATCAGCTACATTTTTTGCATTTTAAGTTAAATGTGTGCTCTGAGTTTTGTTTTTTCACAGAACCTGTTATAATTTCTCAAAGTAGGAAAAGAGTAGGTTTAACTAATTGCAGTAATGGTGTTTGATTCCAGCGTCCCATGAAAGCCGGAACACGCCTTTCACGGACTCGAGCAGACGACCTTGATAAAAGAGTTAGATTTCAGTACTTGAAAAGATGTGAACCTTCACATGCTGAGAATTGTGAGGAAATACAAGCTAATAGCTTCTATTTAGCTGGATGTTATACCAACAGGCACCAACAGGTATATCAGCAAGCTTAATAAAATTCAATATCCATCTAGTTTATCATGCACACCGCCTGCTATCACAGCAAAAAATGTTTCTTTGTAAAATGTATTTATTTCCAAGAATTGTTTGAAGAGATTTAACTAACTAAATTTAAATAATTGGCTCACAACAATAACTGAATAGTATTCAAATATGAAGTATGATTGTCAATAAACATCAGTGCTTTTTTAGTTTCCCTGTAGGTTCAGAATATCTGCAGTAATGGTAACATTGCACTCATTTAATCTTTTCATCTTTGCTGGAGAGAAACATCGGGTGTTTTTCTCTCCAGCAATCAATACGCAACAAAAAATGGTATTTCAAGAAAGGAGATAAGCCATGTTTCTGGGAAAAGAGCCTTTTTCTCTCCGTCTAGTCTAATCACGTCAAGCATTTTGCGCCGGAAAAGTAATCTAATTGTGAGAAAATATATCTAACTTTGTCTTAATTACAGATTCCATCTAACATTGACCGCTGGCCTATTCCTCATTTTTAGATTGAGGTTTAGATTCTTCAAGTCAACTCATTCAAGAGGGTCAACTACTCATTTTAAGGAAGTCGACTTAAAGAAATTAGTGTCTTTGATGAAAATGAGCACAAATTGCTTCTACGTAGACTTTTATTCTAGTCTTATGTATTGCAACGATGCCACTGGAAGTTTTTTTGTTTTTTGCCGAATACAGTAAGACCTTGTTTAGACTTGGTTTTGAAATGTGTTTTGGGTATCGGATCACAAACAGACAGCGAGACACATTGCTGTTTACACCTGTCTCTAAATATATCCAACTGTCCACTTGGGTCCACAACCACCAGCAGCGATGACGTATTATCCTATGAGGTCCTTGTTGGGGACGCATCTGGACACAGATGCCAAAAGAAAATATGCGGTCCGGTCCCCAACCCTTGTCAAGTGGTTTGAGTGGTCAGATCACAATTCTACTTCTGGGTCGTTTACACCTGTATTTAGCGTTCTGCTTCTTTTTAGTATGACTGTTCACGCAGTGTTCTCACACAAAACAGCCCTGTGTTCTTCTGTTCGCACACACGCATCCATCCACATCAGAGTTTGGTCAGTTTTATTTCTGAAACTTCAAGCACGGATTCCCCGTGCATATTAATGACAGGCTGAAACTAACATCACTCACTCTTGTAACTGGTTAAATGAGCTGAAGAGTGCTGGTTGAGCCTCATTTGACCACATTAATACAAGGATATGAGTAACAGGATTACCGAGAGGATATCTTTGCTTCCACATTATAAACTATTTCCATCTCCTTTATGGCACTAGTATAAAAGTCAGCAGTGTGCACAGATCAGGCTCATTGTAAAAAGTCATTCCAATGAATGACCGAGGCGTTGTTTATTTTCCAGTCTGTCGTTGTTTTGTTACTTTAAGCACCACGTCTCTCAGCCATAGTGTAATTATATGGAGACAGAGACACAGGGGGGGGGGGGGAGGCGTTGGAGACAGCCATCTCTTTCAGCTGCTGTGAGGGACGACCAGTATTGCCTGAAGCTGAAGCTGTTCGCCTCTTGAAAATAAGCCAAGAGACTCTTCTACTCCCATTTAACCCCCTTGGATCAGCCCGACAGCTCTTTCTTCTCACTCACCTGACATTTCCTTCAAGTCCTCAGAACCTAGAGGCACATACATTGAGTTATGTCATGGAAGGGATGGACATACAATTTAAGGAATGTTTTTTATGGATCATAAGTGAAGATGTTTTCCTCTGTAATTAAATCTCAGGTCTTAAAATGTTCTCATCTGAACTTTTTAATTATTCCAAAATACAAACTTATACATATTTTCACATGGTTGAATCTACTTATTCAACTGTCACACACTGCCAAGATAAAACTTTAACTAAGATTAAATATAGTAAATTTTTCTATTTTCTATAGTGTGACAAGATATTTCATCTTTACCAGATATTCTCTATATTGTTTTAATATATTATCTTGGACAATCTTCATAAGATCATCATATCATAATTTGTTCTGAGTGTGTAAAATAACTGTGGATCTTAAGGCTGACAAGAAAAAAAGAGAACTGTGTGTCTGTCAGGAAGCCTGTGATAAATGGGCGGAGATTTATTTAAAGCACTGTTACCTTTGTTATCTTAGGTCAGACATTTTTCATTATCGCCTGAAGGTAATTTATTTCTCATAGTAAGGGAAAAGGGCCGAGCTGGTTGGCACGAGGAGTTTCAGGTGGATTTTGAAAGAGAGGGTCTTATATTACCCAAAATAAGAAGAAAATTACAAAACAAGCAGCACAGTGCTGAGCCCATGAAGTAGGTCAGATAAACAAAAACTGAATTTGTTTAAAAACCTTTTACATAAACTGTAGCAAAATAACCAAATGGAACTCACAAGGAAAGACTAATCTAACAACAAAGAAAGACTGAAATGAGAAAGATAGACTGCAGGGGTATTTAAGCTAACGGGTTTAACCAAATTTATACATGAGGGATAAAAACGAAAAGCTAACACACCAGCTAGATACACAACGAACAACAACTTAGTCTGATGGATAATTAACATAATCGTTATACAAATCCAATCCAAAGTGTGTCTGAATGACATGCAAACCAACTAAATACACAAAAAAACTAAACAAACAAAAGCCCACTCCCCTCAGGAAATCGGAGCCTGATGGTACAGCCCTAGTTGTTACTTCCTGTATAAAAGTAACTTAAATGTCAGCTGCCTCCTTGCTCCCAACTTTTGCCCAGATGATTCAGAAGCAGGACCCTGGTCCATCCAGCACCGATAAAACTAAATAAGTTTAATAATAATTTAATTTAAAATAAGGAGAGTATGCAAAGTTTACTAAATGGTCATGTTACAAATAGAAATAATTCATATTTCCACAAAATGCTAAATAAAGGAATATACATAAATATATAAAGGCTCATTTGAAGGTAATCGCCACAGAATTAGATACAAGTTTGTGAAATAGTCATCTTGGGTGGATATTTGGTTGTGTTGTGATGAATTTGCATGTAACCCCATCCTACCTCTCAATCAAATACTGAAATTAATCTGGGTTAACTTTAAAGTTGTGATAGATTTCATCATTTTAAGAGACCAAGTGAAAGAGTGAACACCTGAAAATTCTCGAGGCAGTGTATATAAGCCTTTCAGAAAGCCTTTTATCTTTTAATATGATCATGTGGTATGGCAATCTAAACTTTGAGAGGAAGATTAAGCTGAGGTAGAGGGTAAGCATGGCCTCAAAAATCATAAGGGAAACCCCAAAACCAGCTCAGTCACATATGAGGAACTTCTAAAATCCAGAAACTGACAGAATGATCAATGACTAATCTCATCGATTGTGTATTGAATTTGAATTTTTACCCTTCAAGGATGCAAAAGGAAATATCTACAAGGAATCCTTTGTTCCAAATGCTGTCAAAGCAATAAATCAATTTATGACACAGTAGACCAGGACCCAGAGTGCAGTTCGGACTTTGCAGACGTGTAGTACGTTGTGTAGGGATGATATGCGTGTGCATGCATTGATGATGTACGCTCTTGTAAAATCTGTTTTTACAACAAGCTTTTATGGGGAAACAAATTTCCAAAGTGTGAACAATAAAGTTTTTGTATTTGTATTCCTAACTAAAAAGAATTAGCCTGTTAAGTAGTTTGAGGTCTTTTCAAGCAAACTAGTAAAGATTCCGACTGTGAAGCTGTGTTTGCTTTTACGCTCCAGACATTTCTCCCTCTTTTTTAAAGTCTGGATAATATTTTATTTAACTAGCAGAGCCTATCAATTGTATTTATATTCATGCAGTTACTTGTAGTCTGTATTTTATCAGATCAAGACTTTTGCATCTCCAGATTTTATTCATTATATTTTTGTCACTCACACGACCACACACACATTGAAACAAATACATGTAACAACATGAACAGAAAACATCACTGAGCTGTTTTTTTATTCTTATCTCATGACGCTCATTTTATTATAAATACACAAAATGTCATTTTCAGCCGTCATTTTATTATACCTTAAAGACGCTACTTTGTTTGTTTGTTTTTACTAACGTTAATATGAATTATACTGAACATTTTTTTGTCGTGAATAAACATTAAAATTGACATTTTTGCTAAAATATCACATTAATAGAAGCAATGTCAGATACTTAAATTTGGTATTTCCATTTGATGTTGGTGAAGGGGCCCTCTGATGGTGGTTAGTGAATCTTTCTGACACCTAAATTCAGCTGGCCACCGCAATTCGCGAGCTATAATCCTGAATAGTCTTTTGGCAGTCGAACCATCCTCCTCATAGTGCAGTTTGCAGACATGTCCTCTTCCAGATTGATTTTTGAAATCTCCAGTCTCTTTTAACTTCTTCGCAGGTAGAGATATATAGATAGAGACAATCATAAGAGATATTTTCTTGTATCCATCACCAGATTTGTGCAGTTCTACAACTTTTCTTCGCAGGTCATTGCAGTTTTCTCTGATACTTAAGCAGGTGAACCCAAAAATATAAAGTAGGACTAGAAATATGCTTCTGTTACATTTTACAGTTACAGATTATTCTCACAGACATGGATCTTTTTTTTTTTATTGTAAATTGACATGATTTTAAAAAGAATACTGTCGTCTTATCTTCTCATACATTAACCATTTAACATAACATAACATAATAATGTAAAGATAACAACATTTGTTATACATAAATAATGTGAGTAAGCGTATAACCTAGTGATTGACCTTATCCTTAAGACAGTCAACGTAAGTTAAAATAAGTAATGATAATATTAACCTACTGGTTGAGGTTATTAAAGTATTTTGAAATAAGCCATACATACAGCGTTGAATTTATACAAAAACATCCTTGAGCTTCGAAAATCTAGCTACTATATTCCATAAACACATGTGTTTATTTTCACAAACGCTTTTGCATCTTCCAAGCATTATGACGAAGTAAACAAAAACCACAGGCGAACAAACAAAACAATTGTATACACACTAAACAACAAACAACAAAGGAAAAGAAAATACAGGACCCTTAGGCGAGGTCCTTAGTGCTACCAGCCCACCCAGTCACATTTAGTGTCGGTCCCAATACCGGATACATGTGAGGGTTTTGTCAGGAAGGGCATCTGAGCCAAAAAGCAATACCAATTCAATATGCGGAACGAGATCTTTCGTTATGGTGACCTATAAAAATAAAATTTAAAAAAAGTGGGGGGGGGGGGGGGGGGGGGGGGGGGTGCTGAAAGAAATCCTTTTAATCTGCTTTTTATACTTTTACTATCTACAACGGACCTGCACTTACACCATCGTTTTTTAAAATAGTTTCAAGTTCCCCCATATTTTCTAAATTAATTTCTCCATTTCATATATTTGTTGAACCGTTTCTCTCCATTTATCATCAGGGGAGTTGCTTTTTGGATCCAATTTCTTGTTATCTGTTTCAATGCTGTTATACGCAGTATCCTTAACAAATATTTACCATTTTCATTTTGCATTTTCTCCCCTGTTTCGCCTAACAGCATGAAGTCTGAATTCGAGTGAATAAAACCCTTCGAAGAGTATTAATTTCCTTCTGTATATTGTTCCAAAACAATTGTAATTTTTGATATAATTGATTTTACTAATCCATAACAAAGAACAATGCTGCCCTGGGACCACACAACCACATATCAAACCAGATCCCCTCCTGGTTTAAATTTGTTAATGTTTGCAGATAAAAGGATTCCTTCTCAAAAACATGTATTTATCCACTTTACTACCAGAAAAAATACACAACCCGTCTATGACTGGACTTTTCTTCTTTAATTGCTCCAAATGTTTTCCATATTGTGGGACTCTAAATGGATGCAGGAAATGCTGTCACTCCACTTTTCTGTCCAAACTTCCAGAATGAGGTTTTGGCTCTGGCCGATGTCAGTGCGGTAGATTCCAGCGCGGTACCAACCCTGCTCAGGTTTCCTCTCGCTGGGGGAGAGCGACCGGAGGAGTCTCCACCCTCTGTTGACTCGACCGCCTCAGATGAAGACAGTTTTTTTACCCCTGTCGTTCGGTCAGCTCATTTCTTGTCAGTCTTGGGTTTTTTTTTCTATTTCACCATGAATAATGTGACCCAAGGCCATCTTATAATCGTGTTGACAGGCCTCAGAGTCAACTGTTGTGAGCGGGAGACCTGCCATAGTGTCTGCCTCAGTGATAGATCGTTCAGTTTAGTTAAAATGATGATTATATTTGTAATTTCAGATACTGATGTTTTATATAAAGGAAATTAGTTTGGTCTAGACTGAATACTTTATAATAAATAAAGAGTTGGATTAAGTTCTGCTCTTTTTGGAAAAGACCCTGAAAAAACTGTTGTTGTTAATTCTTAAGACCAAAAAGAAAGAAAGAAAAATATAATGTTCGGTGGGATTTTTGCATCATAATCTATGAGGCTCTGCTTAGACTGACCTGATTACTTATCTTTATCTTTAGCAGGTATTGTTTTTTAGCAATATCAATCATTATCTTACTTGACCAACGCTTTCATTGCCGACAGTAAGGCTATACCCTTAAAAAGCCCCACAATCCCTTGCACTATTCAAATCCCCCGGATTGAACTCCTCAAACTAAATGTGGACTATGTCTGAAAAACTTTGTTTTTCACAAAAAAGAAAACTCCCCCTATTGAGTAAAATATAATACATTTGTATAAAATATGACATATACAACATAGATCTCCTTGGGTTGATTCATATGCACTAAATTTGGACTAAATAGGACAAACAAATGGGAAAAACGTCCGAAAAATGTCCGAAAAACAGTGTTTTTTCGTAAAAAAAAAAAAAAGGAGAAAAGATTCCCCTAGTGAGTAAAATATGAGATAGACTAAATAGATATCATTGAGTCCAAAAATGTTTAGTGATAAAGCTCACCCTAGTGTTGGAAACATGCAATCCACCTTTCCTAAAATCCATCCAGTTCTTCCACACACTAAGGTCCCTGTGGGTAAAAAACTATCCATGAAATCATTTTTGAGTTATTGTGTTTACACGAAGAATCTGTGGTGGAGGACGCAGTGACGATGATTCCGTAACAACCCTGATTTTCACGGAATATATAAATGTTTTGTTACTCTGCCGTAAGTAGAGTTTTCACAGGTCTGAGCTTCATTTACATCTTCGTTTTTTTGTTATGTTTTAGTGTACCGCTCTACATGTTAACAACAAGTTTCGTGACATTTTCAGAGGAGTCTTGTTTCTTTGCATGCTTTTGCACGTCAAGACTGATTTCACTTCAAGTTGAGTAGACAGCAACAAGAGGACAAGAAATCGGCACGAATGACAAAACCGACAAGGATCACATGCAGACAAAACCGACAAGGATACATGTCATTGTTTGGAAGTTGAAGTAAAATTTCTACCCCCCTTAAATTAATATAACATAACTGTGTCATGTTGTTCAATAAGGTTTGCACAAAAACTCTCAATAGAAAGGACATTTTCGTACTTTACGTTCCTTTTCAGAGAAGGTTCTTTTCTTTACTTTGACTTGAGTCAAAATGTTGAATCGATACTTTTACTTTTACCAGTCTTTCTCTGACTTAAAAAAAAAAAGAGTGAACTTATGCCACCTCTGGACCGATTTCAGCACAAAGAAAAGCTGCTGTAATTTGGGATCTCATCACTCTTGCAGGTATTAAAACATGAACCACATGATGAGCGTTCCAAAGTTGTCCAGGCGATTGATCAGATGAATGTTCAAGGATAGTCAAAGTTGCTGTTCATCTTATTCTCTCAGACACAAACATTATCAAAATGGTCTTACCAAACAGTTTCACCTGAGCCGAGGATCAAAGTGACTTAAAGTTAAATCACTCCACCTCTTACTACTGAATGATCAACAAGAAAAAACGCATTTCCAGGAGATAATGCAGTGTGGTTGATGACTGCTGAATGCAGTACCACTACTAGAAGTAATAGTAGTAGCAGTAGTAGAAGTAGTCGTAAAAGTAGTAGTAGTCGTAGCAGTAACTGAATTCACTCTCTCTCATTAAAGTTCTGAACTATTCCTTTAGACTGGAGTATCCTCCCTGTTTCAGGTCTGAGGTCTATGCCTCCATAAAAACACTGAAACTCATTGGAAAAAGTGAGGGAGCAGAGCTGAGAGCTGTAATCTTTATAAGTAGCTATAATCAATCCTGCTCCAGCCGGCCCAACACATATCATCATCGAACTGTGCTATCAGCTTTATTTCTGGATGAAACTGCACTTCTACAGACAAAAAGCTATATGATCAGACACGACGCTTTCATCCTGTTTCTTTTCTTCTCTTCTTTCCCTGGATGGCCCACACCGACATTGTTCCACGTATCAAAGCATTTTCTCGAACCGCAGCGGTTAGCCAAAGCCACAAAGCCTTATTGTCTGACCTCCTCTTGAACCGGTCGCAGGTAGACGACAATTTTTCATCTCCCACACTTTGTCTTGAGCAAGGTGTTAAAAACGGAACTAAAAGGGTGGAACTGAGAAGTCTCACTTTCAGTCCATCAAATTGACAAGAGAGGACGAACCTGCCTTGTTTTCCTGCAACTGTAACCAGATAGTCTTTCAAAAGGAGAGGTCTAGTGTCAAATAAGGGAAGAATCTGAGCGTAATCAAAGCCCCCGCGCTTGTGTTCTGGTCTGCCCTGTTGAAGTCTATTAATGGGCATTCAGTCGGTTTTTGTATGAAGCTGTCAATCAAACTGAGCAGGAGGTGAGAAAACTGTTGCCTTGTCAGTTTCTTAGCGTTGCAGGTACTGGTCTGAGCCCCGAAGGCAACATTAACGTAACTCCTGATGCTCTTTGTATTCTTTGAGGAGTTGTCAGGACTTCTGTTTCAAATTATTTTTTTTTATTCTTTTGCTCAGTCCTGAAAATCAAGTCCTCAGAACTTATGAAAGTATCAATATTCTTGCAGAAACAAAGGAACAAAACCACAAAAATGTTTTTTTGAAATTGCGCTGGGATTTGCCTAGCACCTCAAGATAACATGCAAATGAAACACTGCGGCTTATGTGCGATGGATGTTTGCCACGCTGTAAGATTAACACTTTCTCGCTACTCAGAGGATGCATCCACTCTGAAAAAAATAAAAAGCATCTGAGGAATTTTGGTGCATTATACACACGGCTTCTCCCAGGACTGGAAACCCACACTAACACTGTAGAGCAGCAGGGGTGTCAAAGTCAATCCCAGTGGGGGGCAGAATTAAAAAAATCCATATCAAGGGGCCGAACAGCGGTCAATTTGGCGATGTTTAATCCGAGGTATTGTGACGATATATTCTTATTTTATTTAGAAATTTTATAGAATTAAACCAAGGGAATAAAAAATTGTCAAATTCCAGATTAAATTTAAAATAGATCAGCATAATTTCAATGTCTCCCCTTTAATCTGCAAAGTATCACGGAATAAATTCCAGTGAAAAGTTTTTATTCCCAGAAATCAACAACAGCAGGAAACCTATATTCTTCAAGATTCAAGTTACATCTATTATCAATCAGTTTTTATTTAACCATGTCAACAAAAATGTAAATGGTTAGGCCGATTTCTTTGTTCGGCCACAATAAAACCGCAAAAGAAGACTTTTGCTCCTAATACCTGTTACTGCGGTCAGAAGCACTTGCACCTGAGGAAACAGTAAGGTGCACAAATATCCTACAGGTACATTTCACATTTAAATTCAAGCAACTTAATGTTTTGATGTTTTTAATGCAACAGCTCTGACACACGTTAAACTGTGGGAGGACATGGACGCACTTGCCCGGTAATTAAAATGTGCGTTTTATTTACTTAACCTGTGTGTAACTTACTTGTACGTTTATTAATTAACGGCTTAAATGTTTTTTCATCCCCTCACGGGCATTGGAGGAGCCTAGAGTTATTTAGCGTAACTGAATAAAAGCTGAGCCGGGTTTAGGATATTTGCTCACCACCTCCCAAAATGAAGACAACCCAACCCAACAATTATAATTTGGAACAAATCCAGTGACAGAAACAGGGAAAAAGAAAGATTAATGTTTATTACAGATGATATGCGATATTTAGTCGAAAGTAACACTTGGCATAGTCCATCCAACCATATATCCATTCCTACATTCATCTATTTTGTTCCCCTTATCCCGGGATGGGTCGGGGTGGCAGCAGGCTGAGAAGGGTTTTCCAGACGTCCTAATTCCCAACAACACTCTCCAGCTCATCCTGGGGGAACCCAAGGCGTTCCCAGGACCTCAGGACTCACCAGCTGTAGGGATGGATGTTGGGATCCGGTGTTAAGTAGTACTTGGCAATAGTGTTGAGGAAACACTGCCTTTGAACAGGCAGAAACCTCAGAGCAGACCCCAGCTACATCTGGTCCAGTGTTGAAAAAAACATATTTTTTCTCCATATAAATGAAATCCAATTGCAACCTTCCTAGAAAATGTCTCTAAGGGCACAAAGAAAGCTCTTTCATTCATTACTTTTCTGTCACCACTTATCCCATTCAGGCACACAAGAGGGCTGGAGCTTATTCTAGCTGACATTGGGTGAGAGAGGATCTAAACACTGGATACGTTACTAGTTCATCACAGGCCAACGGTGGAGAAAAACAATAATTCATAGTAACACCTAATGGCAACTCCGGACTTACAAATACATCAATATTGTATAATTTTCTTTGTTTTTGGACAGTGGGAGGAAACTACTCAACTCACAAAGGCCCCAGGTCTACAGGTGGATACATGAACCCAGAACCCTGTTTCTGTCAGGCAGCAGTGCCAACAGCCACACTATGCTGCCAAGAGCTCATTTAGGAAGTCACTAAAGATCCAAAGAAAACATCCATGATGCTGCTGACGTCTTTCACCTCGCTCAAGGTCAGCGCTCGTGGCGCCGCTATTCCAAAGACGCTGGCATCCACGGGGAGAGTGACAAGGCGAAGGTCACCGCGAGCCCACAAGAACATTGAGGCTCGCCTTATTTTTCCCCTCAATGCACCTTGATGACTCGCAAAGCTTTTGGGAGAATATTCTGTGAAGTCACGGGTCTGAAGTCGGCATGGAAGACATGGGTCTCGTTACATGTGGCATCGGTCAAACACTGCATTCCACCAAAAAAGAATATTATACCTACAGTATTAAAAAAAAGAAAACTTGTTGGTTGTGTGCCGTAAAATACCGGCAGCTGTGGATGTCAGAATTATGCCATAAAAAATAAGGTGACTTACCATAAAAATACAGATATAAAGTCAACTTGTTACTGTATAAATAACGGTTCACTCTTGTTTAATGGCGTAAGTTTTTTTTTAACTGTCAACTTAGATGTACAAACCAGCAAAATCTGTCATTTTGATGGAATAATAGTAAAAGGCGTGCTTGTGACATTATGCTATCTTTCCATTAATGTTAGAAAAAGTTAGTATTTTAACTGTAAAATTGCATTTTATCCACATATGTAAATAAAATGATTGATTTTTTCTTTATTGAAGATTTCTACGGATGATTTTTTACAGTGTAGATTGGCAGTGTGATTCTTTGGGGTTGCTATGCTTATTTCAGGGTCAGTAGGAGTTACCATAATACATGGAAACACAAAGTCTGTACGCTGAATGTCAGGTCATCAATATGTCACAGTTGTTGCTGCTAAAGATGGAACAACGTTCAGGAGGGGGGGAATGTTCTCACAATGGTGATTTAGCTAACGATATGGCCTTCATACACAAAATTATCATTTAAAACTTCTGTTCTGTGCTGAACCAATGATTTAATTTTAATATTTTGTTTGAAGATGACATTGCAAAAACTGTTTTCTGTTAATTAAGGAAATTGGCAGCTTTGGTTGCCAAAATTTCACAATAAAAATAGCAGTAACCTTGTACAAGACCTTGTAAAATACTACAAGTTAACTCCCAGATATACTGTAAACCTTTTTACAAGGACATTTAATAAAATGATAGTAAATCCTTTAATTCAACAGTGTTTTTATAAATTTATTTCAAACATCTTGTTTCTTTAGGAATGAATAGTTTTTCTTGCAAATTGTTTAAAAGTTTTTTACTGTAAATTTTAAGGCACATACCAGCAAAATCTGTAGTTTAGCCAGAAATATACTCTAACAGTAATTATTTGTGTTTGGGATTATGGTATTTTCCTCTTATTGTTTTGTTACTTTATCAAACGTTTTATTTTCAATGAAAAATTCCGTTTCCAACATAATCTGACTGAAAAAAGTTAATAAAGATATACTGTTTTGAATATATACTGTTATACAGTATAAATTTAAATTCAAAAAAGTTATACTGTTTGAATTGAAGAGGTGAAAAATGTATGCCAGAGTTTATCATCTTTCTATTAAATCATATATAATCAATTATGTAAAAGTCTGAATTAATTGTAATTTATCGCTGATTAACAGTATTTCTTTTCCATAGTATTTTACCATAAAGTCTTCTATATGAACACAATAATTTTTTCTTTTCCATAGTATTTTACCATAATGTCTTCTATATGAACACAGTATTTCTTTCTTTTCCATAGTATTTTACCATAATGTCTTCTATATGAACACAGTATTTTTTTCTTTTCCATAGTATTTTACCATAATGTCTTCTATATGAACACAGTATTTCTTTCTTTTCCATAGTATTTTACCATAATGTCTTCTATACGAACACAGTATTTTTACGGTAAAATTCTGGCAACCACAGCTGCCCATATTTTACCTTAAATTCTACAGAGACATTTTTACAGTGCAGTTTAGTATAAAATAAACACCAAATAGAAAAAAACAATGGGAGGGTGGGGTGTCAATACTTTTTCAAAGCCATGTGAAAAGGTTTTGAAAATAATGTAGATGATAGTGAGTATAATAATTATACTAAGTGTATATCTACATTTATATATGTATATGTGTATATATGTGTATGGCATATACCTGTATATACACACTATGTATTATAATAATAGTTAATAATAAATAAACAAAAAAACTGTGAGTCTGTGAGTGAAGCGTCACAAATTAAAAGGAAACTGTTGATATAATTTGAATTTACCGTCTCAAATCTTCTGTTAACCACCGGTCATGCAAATTTATCAACAGTCAGTCCCCACCACACCTGCCCACGTCTGAGTCAGACACATTAAACAAAAAAAATAAAACGAAAGAAAAACTTTAGGACGACATACGATCTTGCTATTTTTTATTTTATTTTATTTTTTTAAAGATATTTCATAGCAGACCTCCTTAAAAGAAGGGTTGTTCAGCCCCCCGTCACAGCTCAGATATGTATGAGTTGTTTGAAGTTTAATTTCCCCTCTGAACCTCTCAGATGGTTTCATTTAAATAAACATTTCAGGCATAACAAAATAAGAGCAGTGAATAAGGTCCAAAACATGAACATTAAATGTGTGTTTTTTTCTGCATCATTAATACTCTCCTCAGATTTATCTTCTGAGGCTTTGGAGGCAACCTGGCGTCTGGCAAATCCTCCTCAGGGAAGAAAATTCTTGTTTGTATCATCATTTATTACAGAGAAATACCAAAACGTGGTCCAAAACATCACATTTCCTGTGGAAACATTTTTGATATTGGTAATAATCGTACATATTGGGTGCAGAGCAGTATGTGTATGATTTAGAAGGGAGCCCATCTCTAACCTTCTTGTTCCTGTCTTCTTACATCACTTATTGATTTGATTAGGTTTCATTGCATCATGTAAACAAAACTCATTTTGTGTCAGAAAAAGTGAAACTTTTAAATGGAAAGAGATGCCTGACACGGGGAATGACGGTGTGGCAGGGAGAAAGCAGCTGGTTTATCCAGCTGGGACGTTTCTCACCACAGAATAGACAGATATGTTGTCAGACGCACAGATGGATGGAGGTTGATAGACGGCAGGGCAGCAAGTGACTCCCTCACTTCGAAAAAAATGTTTTAACTGCGTCTTTTTAAACGTTGAGGATTAATTAAGTGCTATAATATACAGATTTTTAAGTGCTTGTGGTTCTAGTGAACAGACATCTACTGATGATTGAGTTTCTCCCTCCACAAAGCAAGAGTCTGCTGCCATCTTTTGGTGTGTGTTACAATTCATGTCAGGTTTTTGTTCATGAATATCCTCCTAGATAGATAGATAGATAGATAGATAGATAGATAGATAGATAGATAGATAGATAGATAGATAGATAGATAGATAGATAGATAGATAGATAGATAGATAGATAGATAGATAGATAGATAGATAGATAGATAGATAGATAGATAGATAGAGATGCTTTTTCATTATTTGTTACTTGTTTAAGGATTTTAAATTAGTGTATTTCCAATGGATTTCCCAGTATAAATAAAGATTAATAATATCTGGTACCTTATAATATATCCCTGATGAAAATGTAATATAATTTAATATAAGTGTACATAATATTATATAATATAATATAATATAATATAATATAATATAATATCATATCATATCATATCATATCATATCATATCATATCATATCATATCATATCATATCATATCATGTAATGTTGAATTATTAACCTAAATCTGAAATGGGACAAAGGTTATCAAACAAAAAGTAAGGGAAGAGTGAAATATTTCTCTTTGCATCTAAAACATAAAAGAGTTTCATACACTAAAGACCACTTGAGTAAAAGTATTTTATACCCCTTATGTATAATTAAACAGATCTTATAGGGAAGAGGTGTAGAAGTGAGTGCTGGCAGGGTGGAGAAGAATGTTAAAAGTTATCTGTGACAGAAGAGTAGCAGCAGGAGTGAAGGGAAAGGTTTCCAGAATGGTAGTGAGATCAGCTCTGCTGGTTGGTTTCGAGACAGTGGCTCTCACTAAAAGACAGGAGGCAGAGCCGGAGGTGTTCAGATGGTCTCTGGGAGTGACGAGGAAGGACAGGATTAGAAAGGAGGGCATCAGAGGGACAGCCCAGGTTAGACGTCTTGGAGACAAAGTAAGAGAGGCAATACTGAGATGGTTGGACACGTGAAAAGGAGGGATAGTGGACATATTGGTAGAAGGAGGCTGGAGATGGGGGGATGCCAGGCAGGAGAGAAAAGGGTCCAAAACAAAGATTTAATATTCCTTTTATATTCTATTATGGTCTTGCTTATGCTTGAGAAATAATAGATAGTTTAAAATCTTCCAAAAGCACAATCTGAGAATTAAAAACCAACAAACCATTCATTATTGGTAACATCCATAGACACTCGACAGGTTCAGCCGTTAACCCGTGAGAAACGTCACCAACCATATAAATCAAATGGAAAGCTTCATCCTTTATTCTTTAACTCATGAAGTCCCAAAGTGCAGTTTTACAACTTGTTTTTTTGTTACCTAAAGTGAGATTCAATCTATAAAAAAAATTATAAGAAATATCTCATTGTGATCCATATTTTACTCCATAATTTCCCTTTGAGGAGAACGTCATCTGGGTTTTTATGGGTTAATAGCAAAATAATATTAGATAGATTGTAAAACAAAAATTTATAAATAATTGACCCATTTTACAAGCTTTGGATTTGAATTTATTCGACGAAAAAGTGTGAAATATATGTACATACACCGTACACGATGAGTACTGATTGATTACATATTTTTTTCCATGTATTTATTTGATGTCTGATGGTTCTCCTAGCTGAATGTGGCCCATCTAATATCTCTTAAATCGTCCAGGACTATGCAATTAATTACACAAAATCATATTATATGATCCGTGTGAGTGTGAAATGGGCTATTTGAATGGTCCAGGGTGATCATTATTATTTTGTCATCACTGCAAATTGTGTTCTAACTGTTTAATCAAATACTATAGACTCCATAGGTATATGTCATTAGAGCTTTGTAAAAAAAAAACCCCCCAAACAAACAAGGATGGAATGAATCAAGAGAGGCCGTAGAAATGTATGTCTTATTTCCCTGTTGTTCAAAACACAGGCCTCTCGTTCCCCCAACAACATTAGGCAAATCACAAGGATCTCTTTGTTTACGTCCCCAGATTATGATCAGCTGCAGCCATTCTTAAAGGTTCATGGAATTTGATAACAGCTCCAGCAACAATAGTTCCCTCTCACTCATATTGCTTCAAGTGCAGCAATACAATGGTAGCCCAGGGACATTATTTGCATATTGTCGAGGGGTTTGTGAATAGGGCTTAGGAGAATGAGAAATTATATCAGCCACAGAGAAAAGCAATGGTCTGTGACCAAATTCTACTTCTTCCATGCATACGTTATCGGAGATGGAGGGGTTTTGGCGCCATACAAATGCAAATGAAAGACTGGCATGCAGGGATGCAGTGTACAATTATGCAGTAAAATAAGATTTGTGTGTATCTGATCCACTTGAGTGTTCCGTTACGTATGGAAAGAATCACACATATCGCACACAGTATGAAAATTAGACATGATTTCTTCAATATGGCATGAAATCAGTAACAGTCATCATGGTGGTTCATGCAAAAGATAATAAAAGGATAATAAAAATATTTACTACCTCAAGTAAGGTCTTATCGTTTGACCCTTTACGACAGTTTTGAGGCAAGGTTTAATTTATTTATTTTTTCTTCCATGAAATAGTTTGCTTAGTCAAACTACATGCTCAGCTTCATGCAGGGGAATATTATAATGCTTGTAATACAGCAATGCGACCACATGGTGACGTAATTCAACAGGTCAACCGTTCCCGGGTCAACAGGAAGTAGGAAACCAGATCCTTTTCTGATTGAAACAACTTTATATGAAGTCAATCAAAATATGTTTCAATGTTATGGCTATTACTTAATAATTTTTTGCCATTTGTGAAAGGTAAGAAGCTAGAATGACAATCAGTGGAAGTGAGGAAGGTGTTTGTGGTCACCTGTTCAAAAAATACAGACAGCAAATGTATATCCCCGAAAAAACCCCAATCCCCCGATTGAACTCAAATGTGAGTCATTAATAATCACAAACAGTTCATATTGACTCAACTATTGACTCAATATTTCTAGTCAAAACTATGCTGTACAATAATCCCACAGTGACTCAATAAAGAAGACAAACGCAGTTAGCAATTTCTTCTGAGATCAGTAATAAAACAAAACAGATTTCCGTGTGTCAATTCATACGAGCTAAATTTAAACACAATTGGACTTGGAAAGATATATATAAAAAATATATATATATTTTCCAAAAAAGAAAAGCCCCCTTAGTGAGTGAATTATGAATAATTACAGTAAAATATGACAAATAGAAGGGAGAGTTGGTTCATTTGAGGTCAATCTGGAATAAATTGGGTCTATGGTGAGATAGTCATGTCAGAAAAACAGTGTTTGACGTAAAAAGCTCCACCTAGGTAGTAAAATATGATTACATACGAGATAGATCCCATCGAGTCAATTCATATTCAGGTTTGGAACTGACCTCTCCCAAAATCTATCCAGTTCTTCCTCACACTAAGGTCTATGAGGTTATGAAATAGTGACAATGATCCATGAAATTGTTTTTGAGTTATCGGGTTGACATAAATGATCTGAGACGGATGCGACTACGATTCCATAATATCCCCGACTTTTCGGTTTTATAATCGATTGAACAATCTCTCAGAAAGTGAAACATGGAATCAAAAAAAAGGTGACGATGCAAAACTATGATTAGAAATGGTTAGGAGAACCAAGTGTTGGACTTTTGCCTCCTAGCAACAGCGCCTGACTTCCTCCAACTGTCCAAATACTTTCATTTACACATGATTCAAATTGTGCGTAGGTGTGATTTTTTTTAGTGTGAGGGGTTATTTGTCTTTACACATTTGAGATGAACGGACAACTTATCCAGGGTGTACCCCAACTGTTTCCTAGGGCCAGTACGGACAGGCTCCAGCCCCCTGTGGTTACAGAATAAGGATGGAAGATGAATACCGTAATAAACATTGTCTATATGATACTGTTAGGAAATAGTTCTGAACTTCAAAGGTCGTATTATGTTCTAACATTACAACCATTAAATTATAATCTAAATCCCACGTGGCAGTAACATGTGGGCATAGTGTTTCGTAGCTTATAACATAGGTTCCTAAATGTTTGGCTCTCAATTCAAATACATTTCGTATCTTAAACTCTATGGTTCTATGTTTCTACTGAATATTCAAATGTTATGTTTGGTTATACTTTTTACTCCACTAAATTTATCTTATAGGCATTAGTCATAGGATCCAGCAGAATAAAAGCTATATAAAAGATATAATTTAAAATTTTTAAATAAAGTTATTCAACAGTTCACAAAGAAGGGCTTATATCAACATAACAGCGTGAGGCTGGCCGGTCAGCAGTAAGAGTACTTTTAGCTTTCAGACACTGTTCTTCATGGACAATGCTTTTCTTCTTTTCAAGTTATACATTTTCAAGATGGGAGAGAAATCTAGCAAATAGAGAAAAAATTACATCTTAGATTTGTCTGACTTGTACAAGTTGTACTTGTACTCATGTAATATGTTTTCAAACCATTGGAGATGCAGAATGGTGACCGTTTAAGTGATCAGTTTTTGTTTAACTATGTGTGTATCGTTAACACGTGAGACCCCAGATTAATTCCTCCTTAAATGAAAACCATGGGGATATTTTAAAAAGCACAAAAATTAATAATAATATAATTATCTTTTATAGTATACATATTTTTTCCCCTTTTAATTAGGAACACCATTTCCCCCTATTTTTATTTGCAATTTTATACAACATACCAAAATTGTAGCTTTACTGAGTAGGTTTTGCAAAACTGAAATACAACATTATTAAAGTTATTTTATATTAAATTGTTATCTGAACTGCTTTAGTGTATTTCATTAAAGCATTAAAATTGTTAAACGGATTGAAACTTAAATTCAGCAACAAAAAACAAGCACTAGGAATTTCTCTTCATGAAATAAAAATAAAGGATAAATCTGTATAAGGGACTTTTCACAGAATTTGAATGGTTTGTCATTTGACATTTGTGTCATCATAGTTACTTATGGGTTAACTTTTTGTGTTTCGCGTCCAAAAAACAGTGTTTCACAGGGAATACGAATCTTTCAAAAAATATTATTTTACAGCAGTTTCTCCTGGTTGTGTTATTGAGGGAAAAAAATATAAATGAAACGTACGGTATGACAGGGTTAATCCAAAACTAAGCTATTCCTCCACCAAGGCGGAAAGATCCTACACAAGTCTGTTTGTCTTGCTGACCCATGTTCTCACCGCTTCAACATGGTTCTGCTCCAGCGCTTTTGGTGTAACTATAATTATAGGTGAAATATTGAAAAATGACTAATCTTGCAAAAGAAAAAGGAGGAAAAATTCTTTATCTGGATCCACACTGACATTTAATGGTCTCTCCCCTGGCACATAGCTCATCCTTCCGCTGAAAATCTTGGAAAATTGTCCAGTTGGAGGCGAAAAGGTTGGGGGAAGGTTTTTTTGGAAGAAAAAAAAAATATATATATATTTTTTTTTTGTTGTTGTTTGTTTGTTTGTTTTTTTCTTCCAAAATATATATATAATTAGTTGGGTGGTAGAGTCAACATGCCGAGAAGGATATTCCAGACTTTTATCTCCTACGCAAAGCTTGGCACTAAAATATTCCTGGCCCAGTTGAGATATGCAGGAACGCTGTGGATATATCCTAATCAGATGGTCAAAGCAACCGCGAAAAGCTCCTGTCAAGGCGAAGGACCAGCAACTCCACTTCGAGGTTCCCTCCAGATGTTCGAGTTCTTCACCCTGTATCTAAGGCTAAGAGTCCAGCCACTCTACGAAGGAAGCACCTTTTTTTTTTCACAATCTGAGATTGGCTGTTAAATCAAGAACATTTCCTTAAATGCTCAGTCACCTCTTCTCCATCTCCTCCATCACAACGAGCCGCAACTCAACCCGATCCTGCAGGCAGCAATCCACTGATTTCCTGCAGAAAACCATGGCTTGAGATCTGGAGGTGCTGACCCTCATTCCATCTGCTGAAAATCATGGAGTTCCAATTCTAAGCTCCCCGAACGGGACAATGTCCTCGCTTTGCTTGTGGCTTGAGTCGGATGCATTCCAAATCTGACTGGTTCTTAGGATATGGAATGTCACCTCTCTAGCAGGTTAAGAACTGTTGCTCTTGCAGGAGGTGGAGCGGTGCCAACTACATAGACTAGTTGGGCCCACAAGCTCTGGAGCCAAACTATTGAAGAGACGCTAGGCGCTCTCCTTTTCCGGGTATAATACGCTTGATTTAATGTATACTGCTGCCAAGAGTGCTCCTGTCAGATATTAATCTGATGAAAAATCACAAAGAGGAAGCTTTTTTATTGAACGGCTCCTTGTAATGAAATCTATGCGTTGACCCCGACTCATCATCAGTGAGTGATGCTGTTTCTTAGGTTCCACATAACAGTCAAACACAACACAACAATCTTAAAAACAAATGTTTGGGCTGTTCCTCTTAAGCCAATCTGGGTCATAACTTGAGCTGAATCAACATCCCAAAGCAGTTTAGTGTCCAAATACTCCAATAGAGCATGTGTTGTAAAATAATAGCAAATGCTGGAGCTTTATCTGGCACAGAGCTCTGTGCGATTCCTACCTTTGCACACCATTCCCAGCTGAATGACCTCAACTCAATATCCTGTCTGCTATCAATGAGATTATACAGGCATACTAACAACAGGAAATTTGCTCTCACAGGGATTGACCAAAAGCCATTTAGTGAGTCATGACTCAGGAGTAAGTCATGACAGGCAGCGCTGTGAGACAGGCGCTCGTTTGGTAATGAGGAACTTTCTCTGGGGTTGTCATTTCATGTGACTCACAGCTTGAGTGGAGGTAAGAATTTCCCCGCAGCTAGAAGGATAAAAGTCACTACGACTGCATGAGGAATGAAGTCGACCTACCTGTGCCATGAGTCGCTTGTTTGGATAGTTGGGGAGAAGCTGATCAGCACATTTCCACAATGCTGATGAGCAACAAACTGTTGACTGTGTCGTCCATTAATAACGCTGCAGCAGGGTGATGTTGTTCACTGTGTTATTATAGGACAGTCACACTGATCCACTGACCTGGACGGGTTGCATAAAACTCACACAACAGGGAGCATTTCTCAGCCCTTCTCGTAAAGACAAAAAAACGGAAATGTACTCCTGTGCTACTGTCACAGAGTCCGGTTGAAGCTTTCACTAGGAACACTTAAGTCATGTAAATACCTCAGCCAAGGAGGTGAGGGTTTTTTAAGCAGCGTGGGTTTGTTTGTTTGTTTGTTGGCTTGTCTGTCTGTCTGTTACCAGGATTACTCAAAAATTTATGAATGGAATTTAATGAAATGTTTTGGAGGGTTGGCTGGGCAATGGAGCAACCCCTTTAGATGTAAGAGGTGGCTCAGATCGTCATCTAGATCCACATTACCGGAATATTTTTACATCCACCAAGCAGGTTATATGCTGCTCACATTTATATACTGTCTGTTGACAGATTTTAATGTATATTTTTGGGAAAGTTGGGCTTAAGTGGATAAAGTTGAGAGTTTTTTTCCCCCATTATGTCTAAGATTGTGAGACTGGGTTTTTTAATTAACTTCTATTATGCTGAAACTAACTGAAATATTTTCATGAAACATTTTTGCTTCTAAAGTCTGAAGAAAAAGCGTTTTTTTTTTAATCAAAAATAATTATTCCGAATTGATTATGGGTAGGTTTTCATGTTCAAGCAGTCACATCATGAGGGTCAAATGATCACGTTGCTTTCAGGTGCAATGACAAAATGGGAAACCGCGACTCGTGAGTTTAAATTCTCTCTTTTTAAACGATTCTACCTAAATACAATCCTGATTCAAGTCATATCCCATGTCTGCTGATCCAGAATGCTTATCTTTATACTGCAAAGCTCACAGACAGTTAGGATAACAAACACAACTTACAAAATTGCTTGAAATTGGATTCCCTTATATATATAATTGAAAAGCATGAAATGCACGGTAAAGAATGTGGTGACGGAGACATCTACTTGTTATTCTTGAGGGGCCACCATGTGTGAATAGGTTTTTTGTTCTTTTACTGTGGATTTGTTGTATTTTTGAATGTGTGGTTGGCTTCTACTTCGGCGAGGATTCTCTTGTAAAAGAGATTTTCTGGTTAAAAAAAGGTAAAACAAATGAATAAATGAATATCCAGAATAATACCGATGACCCTGAACAGGATAATAGGATACGGAAAATGAGTGAGTGAATAAAATATTGAAACCCGGGACAAGCAACTTAAATCAGATTATAGTTGAGGCTGCGAGCGGATTCAGTCTGATTTCACATTTAATGGATGTTCAAAAACGTACTGAACAACATTCTCAATAAAAAGCAAACTTTTGGGGTTTCTTTTCTTGAATAGCTATCAAATTAATAATGATGCCAATGTGATTCAAAATTCTAAGGGTAGTTTTTCATAGTCGAGGAGAAATGAAGGTCTGAGTCCCTGAGTGCTTTCAAGATGTTTTTTATTTCTTTAATTTTTCCATGTTTTAGTCTACAAAAGAGAAAGAACATGTAACCCCATAGTTTTCTTTGTACAATTTTTAAAATTGATCACTTTTTAGCCTCACTGGAGACAAAAGGATATTGTATGCGGACCTCGTGTTGGAAAATACAATTTATAATGACTATAATTTACCTGTTAGGTCAACAAATCAAACGGCTGTATACAGAATTAAAAATATAACTGCAGAAAATAAAAATTATATATACCTGACACCCTTCACAATATGTTATTATAAATGTTAATGGTTGTATTCTGTATTCTGTAAATATAGGCTACATCCACTCTTATAATAAGCAGCTTGTGGCATGTATCATTTGGTGTCACTGCTCTGGCACTCCATGTGTACCACAAGCAGGTGTAAACCCAAATAACAAATTCTGAACACGGGTTCTGTGTGTCTTTGGTATCTGGTGTCCTACTGTAAATATTTACCTCCGCCAAGGATGTTAAATTTTCATCCATTTTTGTGTATTTGTTGGTTCATCTATATGCGAGATTATGAAAAAATCTGATGAACTGGGGTTAAAAGCTTTATGGAGGGGCGGGGCATAATGTAGGAACTCATCAGATATTGGTGGGACATATGAAGGAAAGGTCGGCTCTTTAATTGAAAAATACTGTATGCTGTTCTGCTTAGTTTAGTTTAACTTCATCTTCAGAGTGTGAGAACATTTCTAAGAGATGTGTCGGTAAAAGATCCCAGGGGTCACTCATGTGTCATAGTACCACAGAGAGCACAGACAGCCAGACCTGCATGTAGGCATTCTTGTAACTGGAGGCCCTGTTCCTCGAAGTAAGATGGGTAGTTGGGTCCCGACTTAAACACCTGTTCAAACTTAGTAACTTAACTAGGCCTACAATGTCATCACAGACATTAAATCTATATCCCCTAATACGCTGCTACAAGTTATGTTGGAAAAGCTATGTTTTTTTTGTGAAAAAACCTCCCCCTAGTGAATAAAATATGAACTATTACAATACAATATGAGTTGTAAAAGATAGATCTCCTCGAGACGATTCATACGTACCAAAGTCGGACTAAATCGGATCAAACGATATGAAGTCATGTCCGAAAAGCAGTGTTTTTCATAAAAAGCTCCCCCTTGTGAGTAGAAATGAGCTATAAGGGTTAATACACAAGATTGATCTCCTCGAATTGAGTAATACGGGGCAAATTTGGACTAAGTCGAACCAACGTGAGTAAAATATGAACTATTAGATAGAAACAGTTGAGAAATAATGTCCCGAAACGTATTGGATATAAAAAAATCCCTCTGGTGTCAGAAATATGAAATCGAACCTTTCTTGAAACCAATCCAGATTTTCTTCGCATCAAGGTCTATGTGGGTATAAAATTTAAAAATGACCCATGAAATAGTATACATGACATCGTCGATGACGATTCCATAATATCCCCGACTTTTTCACTCATATAATAAAGATGGGTAAGAGTACCGTCGCTGTGTCGGCAATATTGATTTTTCTGAAAATATGTGACTAAGTCTCCATACGCATCGGTTATGCCCATCATGATAGAAATTGAAAGTAATAATTATTTCCAAGCGTAACAAGACGATTTTGCTGAGCGACAGGTAATTAAAATATCTGTCTTCCTGCAATTCATAGCACAATGAGTTGGGCAGTAGCCCAGAGTTTCCAAAGGTTTGTCACCAAAGGACTTGTTTCCTCGGCTTAAGTGGATTATCTCGAATAGACAATGGTGCATAATAAATATACCTTTGCAGAAATAAATCCTGATTGCCTACAGATACGAATAAGAGGTGTTAGTGAAGGGAGTAAGGAGAAATGTGAAAGAGAGGAGGCAAGGCAGAGTGTCATCTATAGAGGGAGGAAGGTGGCACAGCAGCTTGTGGAGTGGTGTGTGTGTGTGTGTGTGTGTGGGTGTGTGTGTGCGAGGGTTAGGATTTGGAGCCTACGGTACACCATGTGCTTCACCCGCTGAAGGATCTGTCAAGAGCTGTTGAGCGATTAATGGCTCCCTCAGAAAGAATGCAGGGCGTCACCTGATTCCAAAAGACAACAGTGAAAAAAACCCATTTATTGTTCTCAGCACTTTCCCCTCAGCTCTTCACTCAATAATATGACTGGAATAACATTAACTTTTTTGTTCCATGTAGACAATCAACTCCACAATGTGTCCATGAACAGGATTTTGACAAATATTGAACTATACTCCAAGATTTTAAATGTGCTGCTTCATCATAAAACAAAAGTTCAACCCCCAATTTGATTCTGCGTATACAAACAATCTTGTTATTATACCGTTATACATTCCCAACAAACTTTTATTTTAGTGTTATAATACTGTAAGAGAAATATGATGCATTTGCTAAATTTACTAAAATGTATTTGTATTAGCTGGTTTCTTTTGAAAATGACTTGTTTATACACTCAAACAAATATTTGTTCCAACATGGGCTACAACACTATCATATTGCAAACACATTCATAAATATGTGAAATTATTTAAATTATGTAACAAATAACTAAAAAGATACTGACAGGAATTCAATACTTTCATCATTTCTTTATTTTTTTTATCTCTAAAAGACCTCAAATCTTTATAACCATGTACACAATACCAACACTTTGACATTTATTTTGTTTGTATAATATAATGTAAAAATACTAATACTAATAACAATAACAATAATAACAACAACAACAACAACAACAACAACAACAATTATATCAATATTATTATTTTATTATAATAATAATATGCATGCCACTCAAAGGAAATCATAGAGGAGATGTGGGATTAAATTAAGTAGTAAATGCACTTTATTAATGCAGCATTTATCAGTTTCTAATGCTACGTTTATCAGTATTATTGTCGCGTTCTCTAAATTAGGTCACCATGAACCATGTGTGTCCTTATCTCATCCATCCAGAGGTCCTCTGTTTCTGTTCTCCCTCAGTTTGATCCTGCAGAGGGACAGCAGCTGAAAACACACACACTCACACACACGCACACATGCTCTCACACACACAAGCACTCTGGCCCAAGTCCCTTGAGGTCGCAGCCAACACAATGTCATTATCATCCATCGGATTGTGCGTGGTCACTACCCATTCAGCCTTGCTGACGTGCCTTTTGTGCTCTGTAATTCTTCTCACAGAAGACCCCCCTCCCTTCATGCACAATCTTCCCGTCCACCCAGTCCTACCCCCCATCTACTGTGGCCCATCTGTAATCTCATCCCCCATCCTGCACCCCCATATCCGCCCTGTCTCTCCCAACACTTCTCCAAAACAAACCAGCTGTCTTGGCGGTCATGTCCCAGGGGGCGTAAACAGGTGCTGAGAGGGCCGCAAGGCTTGTGCATGTGACACATGGCCACACGTTCCTCAGGCATTCTTCCCCAACCGGCCCTCACCAGAAGGACAGAAAGAGCTGCGTTTCACAGCATTAACTTGATTTTTACCGCAGGGTATGAGCTGTTGATGTCAGCAATGTAAATATTGAAGATAATAATAGTTAAAATAGCTAATATTCTCCAAGTACTTAATGTAGTTGATAAATACATACTATATTGAAGGCGTACTGTTCCCTCTGAATTTATTAGACATCTTTTGGTTATAAGAGTAGCAGAACAACTCTGTTGCTCGGAACTAAAACAGATAAAAGACAGAGGTCTGTCCTGCTGAGCCTGAAGGCAGCTGTATTTTTAGCACAAACTACTCACTGTGCTCAGAGAGAGGCGACTGCTGGACGCAGGTCAATGTGTATGTACACACATACCAAAATGGTATCCACAGGTCGATGCTACTATTCAGGCGTGAGTGTGAACCGGGGAAATTGACAACTGACAAAAGTTAAGGTAAAGCTCCCTCCTTGAAGAGTTTTAAGAAAAATGAAATTCATTGACTTCAGAGGGGCTTCATTTTATTTTTCCACTGGTCAGCTTTAAAAGTAGGTTTGTGAAGTGCATGCACATTTTACAACTCTTTCAGGCGCTCGCAAACATCGTCCCCAAGTTTGGAAACCACTTTTGAATGCAATAAAGTTCTTCTTTTGAAGCTTGGAGAACAAAGGCAACCTAACACACCAAACTGTCCCACTATCACTCTCTCTGTGGTGAGCTCAGCTGTGCTCACACACTCTATTGTACATCTGGCACATTGACTTCTTGACATTGTGAGTGTGTGTGTGTGTGTGTGTGTGTCATATGGGTGAGTGAGCGTGTACTTCAGGGAAGGGGGAGTGTGCATACATTTGTGAGGTGTATGCATAGGCAGTGGTTTCAGGGACTGAGTCACGCTGCAAACTGCTACCTTGTTGAGTAAGAAGACTATGTTTATATCTTTAACAAGCTCAGGCAAGTTGGTGGCTGAGCTTGTACATGCTTTCATGATTTTTATCACCTTCCATCTTACAGTGGCTCCTAAGTTATTTATCCATGTGGAGACAAACAACTCAATGGTAATTACTGGGCACTGGTGTTGAAGATACTGAATGTTAAAGTCTGTATGTTGTTGTGCAATAAACACTCACAGGAATATGTGCTTATGATGCTACACTGGGGTCGAGTAGACTAGAAAAAGCTCTATGTAAATACAGTTCATTTACCATTTACATTACTGCATGTGGGATAATTGAATTTGTGTTTCCAAAAATAGCAAAAGGAAATTGTGTGTTTTCCTCTCAAAGATACAAAACCTTGACCTTTTTACCCTGTGGATGGAAATAAGGGGGTAAAGACGTGGACCTCACTGGACTATAATTATCTTACGTAGATAAACTGAAACAGATGAATGGTTTCATTTTGGGAGTTTTCAAAACCTTTTGCGAAGAATAAACAAAGCATATTCATGTGGAGATAGTTTTTCGCACTTTATCCTCCAGATATTTTCAAGACAACTCTCCTAAGTCGGAGCATATGGTCAACAAAAAAAAGATCAAGAAAAACTTTTCCTTGTACAGTCTCTTGCAATAAACTGATTTGCTCATTCTTACATAACCAAATAGAGTGATATGTACATGGGCATGGTTGTGACCAGCTCACGCATTTTATCAGCAAGGCAACGGCAGGGGAAGGCAGTAGCCAGGGATTGTGCAACATCAGAGCTGCACATTAGTCCAGCTGCCCGGTCTGGCCCTTCACACTCCTCCTGTGCAGTCTACATTCTGAATAGACTCTCAGCAGCAGCTCCTGCATTTGCATTTGATGCAGACTTCTAGCAGCAGACTCCAGGCGGCGGATTCTGCAACGCGGATGACTATGAACTCAACAAAACTTTGCTGAACGAAGGTTAGAACACCTGGATGAAACTCTAACAAAGAGGTTTCACTTCGATGATTGAGAATTTCTGTGGTTAAATATTTAGTTTTTGTGTGACTCTTGTCAGCTGTATTTAATATATTGTCAGTGTGTTGGAGTGCAGTGGGAACTAGTTGTCCTGGCGGAGGAGTATCAAATTCACAGCGCACCCGGCTACCGGTGCACAGTTCACCGCTGAGCTCGAGCTCGACAGTTGGAGAGCGCTTAAACTGGGGGGTTTAACTCCGTGTGTTTCTGTGCTGCTTGGTAAACAACAATAATTTGTCTTTTTTAGGGTAAACAACGCCACCATCTCTTCTATTTGGACTGATTGACAGCAATTGCCTCCGTGTTTTTGTCCAAACCCACGGACTTGTCGACAGTGGAAGGACTTTAAGTGAACTCAAGATGTCAATTCTGCCTTTCACTCCCCCCATTGTCAAAAGACTTCTGGGCTGGAAGAAGGGAGAACAGAACGGCCAGGAGGAGAAATGGTGCGAAAAGGCGGTGAAAAGTCTGGTGAAGAAGCTGAAAAAGACTGGACAACTGGACGAACTGGAGAAGGCCATCACCACCCAGAATATCAACACCAAATGCATCACGATCCCACGGTAAGGAGAGTTCCAGCACTGATGGTGACCGTGAACTCAGCATCCGAGCTAAGCTGAGGTGGACACGTTTCATAAACATCCCTTTTATTACAGCTTCGTAACATAAAATACTAATCTTTGTTAACCTTATGCATGGTTTTCGGATTGTATTTACGTGGTGGTTGACGTTTCAACTTGTGGCAACAGTCCAAACTCTGATTTCTCAGACGTTTATGATACCTGCAGGTTAAGCTAATGTATGAAATAGCGCCATTAGGAAAGCTAGAGAATCATCTTGTCACTGCACTAAACATTAGCAATACCTTACAATGGCAAACTGAGTTGAACACAGTCCCTATCAAACTTTATATCCCGTGCTTGCGGTTAAATTAAGTGAAGTGCCTTTGTTTAATAGGAAGAGAACTGGTGTATGCATTGACTAGCCTGCAGCACACATGCAACGCAAGTGCACAAATTGAGTTCAAGTTATATAACTTGGCCTTAATCTGGGACGCTTTCTACCGCTGTTGGTTAGTGCGTAGGCGAGTTTGTGGAGCTTCTCTTCTTTCAACGCTTTCATGCTGCCGTTTGTCTATCCAGATATTGTTGACAACAAAAATCAATCATCCGACGCGATATGAAATTATGCTCGTGGTGTCAGGGATTCGGTTCTGTTATAGTAAGGCTGTTTCCTCCCTTGATGAAAGACTGTGACAGGAAGGACAGCCTGGGAGATGCTGTTTGTAAACACACACCATGTCATCCAAGAGACTGAAAGGAGAAGTGAAGGTTTGAAGGGCTTATCTATCCTTATATTCTGCAGTAAAAGAATAACAATTCTGTGTGCAGTAGAATAGCATGTGTCACACTCAGTTACCATTTGTTAAGTATGCCCAACACACACATGTCCACTCAATCATTGAAGGTGTATCAACATTGATTAATCAGTGAATTGATCAGTTGATTATGATTGATTGATCAAAAATTATTTAATCATTTCATCCATCTGGTTCCAGGTATATATATATATATATATATATATATATATATATATATATATATATATATATATATATATATATATATATGCATTTTCTTGGATCATTGGAGTAAGCCATAGTACACGGAGGGAAACTAAATGATGGTAGATTAATAAATAGATTTAGTATAATAGAAATATATATACACCTGGAACCAGTGAGTGAATTTCCCCGTGAGGATGAATAAAGTGTCTGTCTGTCTGTCTGTCTGTCCATCCATCCATCCATCCATCTATCTATCTATGCATCTATGCATCTATGCACCAATCCATCACTATCGCACACTACAGCATCATAATAATGTAAAATCATTCCTCTTTACAACAGTTCCAACCAAAGCATATTATATTCTTAATAAATGTAGAATGTGTTATGAGGTTTTTACGATCACCCCTATAGTTTCAGTCACTTGTAACTCCAAACAAAGTTCACACTTGTTTTTTAAAAGTTTCACCAGCTTAGCTATTGTAAGAAATAACAACCTCAAACAGTTTGTTTGTGTCCTAAATCTCAATAGCTTCTGTTCCCAATATAGATTTAATAGCATACTGTGTGTCAGATAAAAATTGAACCCCACAAAAGGGCACTCCCACATTCTTGATTGCCACAAGTGTGCATATCACAGCTTGCACAGGCCTGGGCCAGTGTTCACAGTTAAGTCTACCCGGAAAGTTGAATAACGTTTGCCATGATCCAGGTTTCATATTTCTCACCACTAATGCGGAGGGGAAGAGGCAGAGTGCATTAAGATGACCCCAGATCTGAGCTGGCTGTCAGTGTGGCTTAACAGTGTCCCTGGAGAGCTGCTGTTTCTATTAATTCCCCCATGTTCTGGCTCACTGACAGCAGCTGCCTGCATGTTCAGGCGTGTCCACAGGGAGCTCAGCTCCTATCTCTGATACATGAATCCCCTGATGAGGCACATCGCTACCCCTCTTGACAACGATGCTGAGCACTCAAGGACACAAGCGATGTGTATTGAGTCAATAATAGCAGCTCAGGTATCTGTTGAGGTATTTTGATATTTCTAATTGACAGATTTCGAGATGTTGACATTGAAAAAGCAGGAACTATGACATTCACTCATCACAATTTATCCAGATATCATATGTTAGCATTCCAAACACTAGAGGCTGGTTTTCATATATCAAGACTAACATTTTCCTGTTGTGTCTGACAAAGCTTGTCCAGAACTAGAGCTCGTAATAAGGCAATAACTCAAACAGTTACATACACTTTTCAGTCAAAACTTTATAACCACTGACCACTCACTATAGAATGACTTTGATTATCTCGTTACAGTCGGTCGGTGTGATGTACTGTATTCAGCAACAAGTGTAAGTTTTGTCCAAGAATTGTTTGTGAATTGAACGGTTGGAAGCAGGAAAAATGGGGAAGAATAAGGATTTGAGTAACTTTGACAAGACCAAATTGTGATGGTGTGAAGAGTGGGTCAGATCAACTACACAACTGCAGAACCTGTTGGAGCATACTGAGATGTTGTGGTTGATTCCCACTAATGTTGTCTTTGTTTTGTCATTTTCAAATAACTCTTTTATATTTTGCGGCTAAAGAAAAAGAAAATCTTAAAAAGAAAAAATCTTGAAAATAATGGGGCAATAAAGAATTTGTCAAATTTATCCCTATCCAAAATGTAATCTTTCTTATTAGTTTTGTCTGTTCAACATACCTCACAACTTTTGCTTGTCATGTTGAAAATGAAATATTGAGAACCTTTGACAGAGTAAGTTCTTATTATAAAAGGTTTGTACCTCATAGAAGACATTTAAAATTACAGGACAGTCTCTGGTTTCAAGCCACGTGATCACAATTGGGAGAGTTTGATAGACACAAGTTTATTTTTTGTGTGAGTGGTGAATTTATGGTGTGTGTATGTGTGAATGTCCCAATTTAGTTACGTTCGAGATGAAAAAACATTTCCATATTTAATCACTTTGACTGAATATTTCCATTTAAAACTCAGAAGAAAGAACTTTTAAAGTATATTTGGCTTTTCCTGTCACTTGAGGACAGTACTACTGCTGTACGTTCATTAAAGGTCACTGTGGTTTGTTTTGAAATTTCTGGAAAGCAGTAAACAAAATGAATGCTAAGGTTCCAGTCCAAGTTCAAGCCTTAGGCACTGAACAACAGGCAATTGTGGCATTGTGGTATTGACCTACCCTTCCTCTATCATTTTCTTCCCGTTTCTTATTTTAAATTCCTTTCTTTGAATGAGATGTAAACGTGGGTAAGTAAAAAACATTGGTGTTTAAAGTGCGTCCAGTCATAAAAGTCTTAACAGTTTCCGGTGGCTGAGGTGTGGATGGGAAGTGTGGTAGCCTGCTTGAAGGAGGAAGGAAGGCTCTCCTGGAGATTTGTCTTCGGGCAGGTAAATATTTCTGGTGGCTATACTTAGTTGCCCAGTAACAAAATATTCCTACACTGAAATATGATGAATTCACATAGAGGTCAGAGGTAGAGGGAGGAGGTCTGTCTTGTTAAACAAAACTCTGAATTTGACACAAGAGGCAACTATTAGGCTCCTGTTTTTTTAATTTTATTTTAGCTATGGACTCGATTATTCCTTCAATCTTAGGACAGTATGACCGTAACTGTATGGAAGGGGTTATTTTTTGGTTAAACCACAATGCTTCACTAATGTTGACCAGTTAACTTTTTTTTTATCCAGTTTCACAATTTTCTAAATCGGTCCTTTTTCAACATATAATATGTGGCCTGGTTTGTGAATTATTTGCACAGAATTGTTATTACCTTGGGACCTGCAGTAATTTCCAATAATTGCTAAGAACATGTGTCATGTAAATCCTGCGTGAATGTGTCTTGCGCTTTCTGGAACTCAATGTTTCATTTACTTATAGTTTGATTTAACCAACAGTCCAAATATCTTTTAAATTGTTGTCAAACAAATTAAAACAGACAATGGATTAAATAATTCCAAAGCATGTAACAAGTTAATGTTTTTCTTACATAAGTGTCTTTTGCAACATAATCTACTTTAACAGTTAATGATGATTCTTTATTGTTTATTCTCTGGCACTGTTACGTCTCGGCTTAGGACCAGCACTAAGAGTGCACTGGTGCTTTAACTTTATAAGACTGGTGCTTTAACCCCTGAACTAAGGGGCCTCCTTTAATTTTTATTTTATTGTTGACTAATTTCCTCATAACTGACTTCTGAGGCTCTTGTTTTGAGCATAAAAATCAGATCAACTACAAAAGGTTATTGCAAATACTGAGAGTAGATCATATCTGGCGCTATAGAGACTCATCCAAGGTATACAAATTTTATCTATTACATTACATGTTTTTAAATCTTAAATCTTAAAACCAACACTTTTTCAAGCTATTGACAAAGATTAAAATAAAGTAATGAATACCACTGGCCACCCTCATGCCATAGACAGATAGCTTAGTGTTATGTAAACAGAAAAAATAAACTATTACGATGGCGTTATGACTAAACAAACAACAACGGTCTACTGAGGACACATATATCCTAGAACTAGATGTACTCAAGTAAATTGCAAAACAAATAAGATGGAGTTTTGAGTTCTGAGGCAGGCCTTTGAGGTAATCCAGTATGAGTGAAAGTAGACTGCGACATAATGACGCTGCTCTATTGCCTTTCCATCCAGTGGAAGACTGTATGAATTCTTAGCAGGTTCACTTTTTGAACTTTTTCTGCTGCATGTCAAGACAGGATGGAGTAATTGTAATTCTTGAATTACAGTGGAAGATCTTAAAATACGGTAATCATTATGATTATAAAACTTTAAAGAAAAAAATTGGGAACTCCATTAACTGTAAAAAAGATCATCATTTCCAATCGGATCTGTATGCAATATGATTTCTGAGCTACACTGATTCTGCTGTATTTTAATTCATAACTTAGTTGCAGCAAAACAAGCACCTGTTCTTTTCTTCCTCAGCTAACGAGCGTGTGGTGTCAGTCTACATCTCAGTGTCTACATGACACTGAGATGTAGAAAGAAAAATGCATAGCAAGCAACAGACATAGTGACCGGAGGAGGAAAGCTCTCTGCTCCTGTCCAAGAAAAATACAATCAACATATGCAGAACGAATCCGGAAAAAAACTTAGTAATGTAGGTGAGAACAACATTAATCCAATCAAATGATTATGCAGAAAAGAAATTCCCACTCTGAGGAGTGGAAGTTTTTTGTATTCAAAGAAAACAATTAAAGTCAAACATGTACATTTAATTTTATTTATATATTTGCAGTAGTAGCGCAGCAAATATTTAAATTCACTTTCAAACATTACACCACAAATTAGTCCCATAGTGTCAAATCAGGGAAAAATAGCCATGCGTAAAGCTGTGATCTCCGCTTACTAAATGTCGAGCATAGTTTGTGTTCCAAATAACTGTCACAAACCATCCCTGGCCCTTTAACGAGGTGGCTTTGTGGGTATTTTGTACCTGTGTACTGTGATTATGGGAGTTGTAGTTTGTTGTAACTTGTGTAGCTACAGTTGTATGAGACCATGCTGGAGAACCCCAATCCTGTTACTGTATTGTATCCTTGTTGTCACTCTGGAGTAAGGTGTTTATTTTTTCTGGCTGTGACAAATGAAGTGTCCTTTCTCTGCTTCGGAGACGTTCCAGACTTTGAATTGTCACCTACCACGAGCCAGTGCTAAGCTAGGCTAGCTAGCATAATATACCAGAGGTCTCCTTATTACATTTCAGGAGCTGAGAAGCTAGAAAGCTAACATCACATAGCACAGTTGAGTGCAACAAAATAAAAATAAAAATGTGGAGCTCGATCACAATCTGGGGGCGACGGCAGCACACTTGGTAGAGCGGTTGTCCACTTATCTGAAGGTCGTGGTTCAATCCGTGGCCACTGCGGTCCACATGTCTAAGTATCCTTGAGCAAGAAACTGAACACTGAGTTGCTCCAAATGTCTGTTCCATTGGTGTGTGAAGGATGGTGTGAATGGTTACCGCTCCTGATGAGCATGTGGCATCATGCATAGCAACCTCTATCATCTTTGTGTGAATGTTTGTCTAAATGGGTGAATGTTGAATCACAATATAAAGCGCTTTGAGTGTTCGGGCAGACTAGAGAAGGGCTATATAAGCACAGTCCATTTACCATAAACTATTCTAAGCAATTGTCATTTCAGCCAGAATTGTCCAGCCTTATTTCATCTTCCTAAAACTTGTGTTATTTTAAATTATTTTGTATAATATGTTGAGAATTCCAATTGTTATAACCTTTGCTGAAGATGGAGGACTGCTTATTATTGTGGGAGAGTTATCTTTTATTAAGGGAGGATGACACAATAAATTATTTTTTGAGAGATTAGAATATTTAAAAGAAAGGCAAACCAGATAGACAACCGTTTACATGTGGCCTGAAAAAGGAGGAAGAAAACATAAAACTTGGCAGGAAGTAGTGTACTCGATTCTGAAACCTAGCAGAAACTGTAGTAAGTGTGGTTTGCTGGCATAGAAGGAAACACCCCTGTTAGAGATACAGCAGAACTAATTTGTTTTCCAGCTAAATAGAAGTCTAGTGTCAAATGTATGGTTTCTTTTGGCTGGGTGACACACCACTTAAAGTCACGCATTGAAAAACACACAACACACACAGAGTGGCGACTGTATGAAAAAGATACCAAGTATAGCGGCCCTGCCTCATACACAACTTTCTTGACTGTCACACAAGTACTGTGCACACTAAGGAAGGGCATGAGTACTCAATTTGGATGTCAGTAAATGTTCAGAAAATGTATAGCTTGTATTTTTAATATAATATAGAAGTAAATTGACTCTGTTCTGTATTAAAAGTTCTAGGTATTTTCTTTTGTTCTAACTATTGGGACAGATATCAAAGGCAGAATGGTTATCAACAGGAAAAGAATGTTCACAAACCACGTAACCTAATGCTTAATGATGAAACCTCAATCAGTAATTCACTATTTGAATCAGTCATTCTCTTATCTCATCATCAGCCAGAAGTTAGAGGTGTGTCAAACTGGCAAAAACATTTTTGCTATCTCAATAATATTAATCAAATGGTATTTTTTATCCTCCAAAATGTGTTTAAACTTCTATAATGATTAGGAATTTTATCCCCGAAAATGATCCATGGATCATTTTCAAATTTTCAAAAACACCAATAGACCGCAGTAGTGCTCGGAAGAACTATATTGATTTTGGGAAAGTCCGCTATTAGGTGGAGCTGTATACTCAGAAATTTTGGGCCATAATTTTTCAACTATTGATCACATTAGGCCAAATTTGTTGCAAATGAATTAACTCCAGGAGATCTGTTGATGTCATATTTTAGTCACTGGGAAAGTTCTTTCTATTAAAAACACTGTTTTTCGGGCATAACTTCCTAACCATTGGTCTTATTTAGTCCTAATTTACATCATACGAACTGCCTTGAGGGGATCTTACTCTTATTTGTCATATTGTAGTGTAACAGTTTTATTTAATCACTACGGAGGCTTTTAAAAAAAACTTAAATTTTTTTTTTATAAATAACATTTTCATATCACTGTTATTCTGCTAGACACTAAAAGTGATGCCCATCAAATAACTTAAGTGGATTTAAAAGTATAAACCAATATAATATTTGAATATTCAGAGGAAAATAGAAGCTTAGAATTTAAGATTCACAAAGTCCTTAAATCAAAGTTACTTTCCATGGCCTGTCAGTGCCTTAGGACCAAACATTTAAGAACCTATGTTATAAGCAACAACTATACACACATGCTACTGCCACATGGGATTGAAATTACAGTTTAATGGTAGTAATGTTAGAACATAATATGACCTTTGAAGTTTTTAAACATTTCCTAACAGTATCTTATAGACAATGTTTATTACGGTATTCATCTTCCATCTGTTTTCTGTAACCAAAGGGGAATGGAGCCTATCCTTGCTGGCACTAGGCAAGAGTTGGGGTACACCCTGGATAAGTTGTCAGTTCATCTCAAATATGTAAAGAAAAATGACCTCTCACACAAAAAAAAAAATCACACTTATGTGCAATTTAGAGTCATGTGTAAATGGAAGTATTTGGACAGTAGGAGGAAGTCAGAAAAAGCAGGCAAACTTGGATTCCACAAGTGCTGTTGATGTGAGGCAGCAGTTCTAATACCACTCCCGGTTCTCCTAACCATTTCTAATCATATTTTGCATCTAAACATTTTTTTAATTCTCTGCTTCACTTTTTTGCGAAAATTTTCCAGCAGATCCAATAATCATATCCCCAAAAAGTTTGGGATAGAATGGAATCGGCATTGCCTTCGCATCGATGTCTGCCGCAGATCCTTCGTGTTATTGATAGCTAATCTATTTCATTGATCATTTTCAAATTTCGTATCCTCATAGACCTTAGTGTGAGGAAGAACTGGATGGATTTTGGGTGAGGTCAGTTGCATCTTTCCTTCACTAGAGAGAACATTACCTCCAAAAGTTTTTATGCCTTAAGTTTTTCTACTGATTTAGTCCAAATTTGGTGAATATGAATGGACTCGAGGAGATCTATCTTGTATGTTATCAGAATTTACTAACTAAGTGGAGCTTTTTCCGTAAAACACTGTTTATCATCTATAACTTCTTAACCATAGGTTATATTCAGTCCAGATTTACCTCCTACGAACCGCCTCTCCTTTTGTATTTGTCATATTTTACTGTAATTGTCCATATTTCACTCACTAAGGGTGCTTCTTTTTTTTTCAAAAAACTGTGCAGTTTCTTTAAAATAACTTCCCAAGTCCAATTGTGTCTGAATTTAACTCAAATGAATTGACAAAAGGAAATGTGTCTTGTTCTACTACTGAGATCCCTGATCAAAACTGAAATCTGTGATCCGATCCGTCCGAGTTGAACCCTTGACTCCGTTTTACCTCTATGCCTCACAATAGGAGACATTTAGGGTTACTCAGTTTGTCCAATTGTACTTAATGACGAATATTGTATCTATATTTCCTCTAAAACTGCTGGTCAGAATTCAGTCATGTTTCACAAGGGCCCTACAGGGACCTAAAGATGTTTCATTCTTTGTTTCTTCAATATTTGGCGCTTTCCAACTTGTTTCCAACATTTTCCAACTGGTTATTTTCATGTCATTCAGCTCCCATTTATGTTGCATGGTATCCCTATCTCACCAAAAAGAGATGAAAGAATTCATCAATATCTCAAACATCCATTTTGGGGCCCTAAAAGCATGCGTGCAATAATTGATTGTTGAATTAGCTTATTTTTATACTTTTGTCACAGCCGAACCAAAGACATTTTCATGTACTTTTGGTACATTTTTATAGTGTATCCACAGCATCTCAAAAGATGCTAGACTGCATTCAACAACATTTCAAACATGCTTTGTAAGGATTGTAAAGCTGTTTATCTAAACATTCTTTTGAATTTGCTTCTTTTTTTTTTTTTTTAATTTTTTGGACACACTTGAACTCATGTCAGTTTTGGCACAGTCAACTATGTCAAAGATTGTGGTCTATACTTTCCCCAGTATCGGTGGCATCTGTGTCCTTGGACACAAATTCTTTCCAGTTTGCCGTTCGCGTTTGTGCCGTGGTTGGTCAGAGCATACGTTAACCCACCTTTTTTGCACCATATGCGTTTTTGATAAGAAACCAGTGCCATACAAGTGAGCATGATCCACATCTTGCAACTATGTTTTATTACATGGATAGCAAGGCCGTTGGTGTTTATTTTGTCTTTATTCTATTTTGTCAGTCCTTCAGTCACACTTTATGCATTGTGGCGCAGGAACTATGTTCACCAACCCAGCACAAACTGCATGCACGAGGCAATGAATGTGCAGTCTATTTTTAATTAGTGTTTGAAAGTAAGTTACACTTACTCAAAATTGTTAGTAACCACTCTCAGACTACTAAAAATATAGTCAAAAGTATAAATGCTCTTTAAAAACACCAATGAGCCACAATATTATAACCACCGACATCTGAAGTCAGAAAAACGTTGATTTTTCTTTTTACGATGGCACGATCAGGCAGCAAGTCGCACAGAGTTTATAAGAGATGTTTTTGGTGGCCAAATGGGACCCAAACAATAGTGCATAGTCAATAAGGCCAAACACAAAGACACTTCACCAAGCCTTCTTTTGTACTCTGAACTAGGGATGTCCCAATATTAGATTTTGATATCACAATAGATTGAGAGATTATCAAGGATTTCACTTTATCAACATTATGAGAGGTAACACTGAGCTCACAGAGCTGTCTGTTGTTTGATGTTGTCAGTGCTGTCCATAGCATAATGTCAACATTTACTTCAAGAAGTGTGTTTAGGTAGACAGGCATGTGTACATTACACCCACACCAATCAAGCATAAGATTAAAACCACCTGCCTAATTTTGTGATGGCACCTAAAGTAATCTGTGATGTTACCGTGTGTTTTAACACCTTTCAATCAGCACTAGCATGAACTTTTACAGCAGTTTGTGCTACAGGAACTCTTCTGTGGGATCTGAAGGCAAGGGCTAATATCGTTTTCCACACACCCAAGAGCTTTGGGCGCCCATCCTTTCTCCGGTTCATCCTCGGTAGAAACGTACTGAATACATCCACACACTGTGGATTATTATTATTAAAAGATAATCAATGTTATTCACTTAAATTGTCTGTGGTTAAAATGATAGGGCTGACAGGTGTGTGTGTCGTTATACCTTCCGTACATTTAACATTGAATTTCATTACTTATATAATAGAGCTGGTAGGGCCTATGTGGTCGATGTGCCTGCGTGTGTCCCAGCGTGTTTGTGTGTGTGATCATGTACCTGTATCTTTGTATGTGTGTGTATGTGTGTTATTGCGTGTATCTTGGGGTATCTGGCATATTAATGGAAGTCTCTCTTGGAGCGGAGGCTGTGCAATTGGCATTAGCATTTTGACCGACCGACAGACAGTTAGTTAATGAACTTGCCACAAATCTGATGTGAAAACTCACCAAAAATCATTAAGATTTGTTTAAGAAAAAAATGGCACAGGAGAACTAGCAAGTTTAGTTTCTTACATTGATTTGATCAAATAGGGATGGAAAATTTTCATTAATATGTTGGCACATATTAAATGTGTTAAAGGTTTCATCATCAAGCAAAGACAGTAAGCTTTGCAAGTTGAATATTCATCACCTGCCACAACCCCCCAGATGGTCATTTTGTTCATACCCAATATGGCCGCATTCTGATGACTTGATAAATATCTTAAGTAGATGTTGCTGGGGTTCCAGTTCCCTCTACCATTTCTACGGATTAACCTTGCTGTGCGAAGTTTGTCCACACAGGCACCCACACAAAAACGTGACATCAGAATCAGATGAGAAATTTTGTCGCGCTTCACACATAAACGTGTCTCCCAAAATACCGTATTTATAGAATTCTTACAATTATAACACTATTACTATAGTAGTTGCAGATAGTTGCGGATAATTGCAAATACGATTAATCATGACATTCCTACTCCGAAAAAAACAGAAGTGCTGTAATGCTGCTGTAGTGTGTGATGTTAGATAACCTAGTGGCATCGCAGAACTAAAATGTGTCAGATAAAACAAAGCAGTGAGGATCTTTATTTTATGAACATTCATAGAGTTTTAGAAATATCCCACTTCTGTGTTCCATATATAATAGATCATCAAATTTTCATACCTCCGTCTGTCCTTACCACCTGGGCGGATCCCTTCATTAATACAGATGTTGATTTGTCACTGTTTTTACTACTGCTATTGGCTCATGAAGAACAACTAGACATAAGTGGCTCCACCTCTTGCCCACTGTCATTTGTGATAGGTCATCTGCAACTACCTCCAATCAGGAATAAGCAGATACTAAAAATGGATGGTTGGAAGGAATATTTATTTTTGAAGAACACACTGGAACAACAAGACAATTCTCTTGGGAATGCTTCTGCTAAAATGCTGGATTTTAAATTTAAATATCATCTTAACTTCACAACCTAGAAGACTGCTCATCCCAATTCCATCAGGATAAAGTACAATAACTTTGCAGTAATGAAGGAAAGAAGAAAAAGTTTTGAAACTCAAATCTTGATTGGGTCCACAGTCTTTTATGGGATTTGTGTAGCCTTAAATGTTTAGAAAGAAAAAGAAAGAAAGAAGTGAAGTCAAGATACCTTGACTTAACTGTTGCTCTTAATTTCACTGTAGCCTCAAGAATGAATGCTTCAGACAACGTTAATAACATAAATGATTTATATATTTAAATATTCAATTAATGATTGTTTTTTTTTTTCAATCACAAGCTCGAAAAAAAATCAATTCTGTACTGTGTTAAGAGGGACTTAATGGTCCATAAACATCAGAGCACTGAAGAGCTTTTCAGGCCTCTGATGTTCTTTTTTCTCAGTTTTATGATTTAAACTTGCACTTGTCACTTTGAAGAAATCCCCCTTCTCCTACATGTATCCCGCATTAGTCCAGCAACAGCAGCAGCAGCAGTGGTGGTAGTAACCAGAGTACAAAGGCAGGCTTGTTGTCTGGAGAACACGTCTGTGTGCATGACTGTGTGTGTGTGTGTGCGTGTAATTGTGCGTTGTGCACGTGCACTCCCCCGCAGATAGTTAGAAGGCCAAGTCAAGGCAGAGTTCTCTCCCTTAACCCCCTCCACCCCAGCCCAGCCAAAATCCAACAGCAGCCCACAACCTCCTCCAAGGCCCCAGCAGCATTCCTCTGAGCTGACGAACCACATACACAAACACTTACATACGCTCATTCACACGCTGAAATGTACAACCTAAGATGAAATAAAAAATCCGTTTGGTAGTTGTTCAGTAATTCCCTTACTGAATAGGTTTAAATGATGTCATTGCTTCTTCAAAGTGTAAAATAATGATGACTTACAAATAGAAAAACCTGTTCAAAAAAGGGAATCTATAGCTAACATTAGACTACATGCCATTTAATGTAGTTCAGTGTGATCTAAACTAAGACAGTCCGTCCTCATTGTTCATAGGATGTTAGACTCCTCATTTTGTATTTTTTCTTAAATAGAATAGAAAGTATAGCTGTTATTAATTTAAATATTAGAAAAATCAGAAATAGAAATAAGGTGGGCTAAATGCATATTTCTTGGCCAATTAAGATTTATGATTTTACAGAGTCTCAATGTGACCCATTCCAATGATTTCTTTAAGATTTAAAACCATAATTGACTGCGTAAACAAACTTATTGAAATGCTCTTTTTGAAGGAAAAACAAGTATTCAAAGTCAAAGTCAAAATAGTGTGCATCAGGGTACTGGACACAGTATTTGTACACCCTTGTAATCTATCATGTTTTACCTTAAAGAAAACAGGTGCAACAATACATAAACCTTTACAAATGCAGCAGATAACAACACCCTTTAGGTCAACCAAGGCCATGAATTCTAATACATTTCTGGTTGTGGCTTTGACCTTATCATTGCCAGTAGGTAGCTTTACATGGGACACATTTCTCCTATCCAAATTAAACCTTTCCGAATTGCAATGACAATGACAGTCTGTTTACAAGAAATGTGAACTTTTCCGACCCAGTGTTTACATGCATCGACTCCCGTGATCGGAAACAGCTTTCTTACATGCGCAGATGATCCACACTCCAGGTCATAAAGTGCCGATAATGCTACGTTGAGCTGGGGGCCAACGGCCAACAAGCGCCCAGAAGAAGATTACGATAGGGCTCCGACGAGGAGTGACTGTTCATCTATCTAACCGACCAACTATGTTAAACTCTTTCAAAGTTGAGATGTGTAAATGACTCTTCGATGTGTAATGTACTGTTTTGAAGTCGGCATATTTAAAATGCGTCGTGGCGGTGTGCGTGTGCTGAAAATACTCCGCCAGAGCAGTATCTCACAACTCTGGGCATGTGAAGATACAAGATACAAGCTTTCGGAAACGGTGGAAACATGCAGGCCTTGGACTTGGACTTAGACTACCTTCTTTCAAAGGAATGAAATCTCAGTCGGAAAGGGCCTTTTCTTTCAGAAAGGGATGATTACATAAAACATTTTCTTCCGATTAGGAACCTTTTCCGAGTCTATTCGTAATTAGGCTGTCCATGTAAACCCACCTAGTAAAAGATAGTGGCCTAGTTAGCATTAGCCTTTCTACTATCCTTAGCTTCTTCAACCTTTTCACGTTTGGAGTGATTTTAAGCACACCTTTTTCATTTATGGTGAAAAACTCCCATGTTGTCGATGATGTGCATTTAGCAGCTGTTGCAGCTTTTGTAACAAACAGGGAAGCAGGAATATTGAGATTGCTAAATTGGTCACGGGTCATAGCTTAATAAGCCTCTGGGTGCCATCCAATATAGAAATCGTCAAGGTGCCAGCTGATTGACAGGTGCTTAAATAGGACATGATATCACAATATAATGAAATCATCACTGTATAACAAGAAACAATAACATTAAATTAAGTGAATCATTTACAAGCAGAAGCAGCAGGTTAAGCGACTGAACTTTGACACAGACAGGTTTTAAGGAGAAGAAAAAAGGCTTTACAAAAGCAAAAACTATAACAGAGGTACTGTAATTTGTAAACACCCAGAAAGTTAGACACACACTTTCTGTTTATCTGTCTTGACTCATAGCAGTATCCCCTTTCTGTCAAGCAAATCAAACAGTGACAGGAATCTCATTACTATCATTACGGTAGCGAGCCACACACAGACAGACAACACACAGAAACTCTTTGTGACCTGTCTAGAATCACGTCTCTGACAACAGAGCTGTCTGAAATGAGTCAGATGTGATAACTGACATGAGAGCTACTTAAATGAGTGAGAGTGCTCATGTAAAAAGAAGATGGTAGACTTGGACCGCACTGAAGGATAATTAAAAGGTGAAAGACTACAGAGAGGAGCCAAGCAGCAAGTATCTCTCAGTACATTGCGTTGGTTTTTCATATGCAATTCTGTGATTGTTTGATGATTACAAACATAAGAAATATTATCCATTTCACAACGTATAATTTGCTGTTAAGATGTTAAACTGATGTATTTCATCTGGCACTGAATTATGTAGAGTTTTAGTCTTAAACTGCTTTAGAGGAAAACAGTTTCCTCGTTTTCTTGAGTTTCTTTGTAGTGAAGTCTTGTTCAAATTTACTCTCAGCCTGATACATTTTCAATAGTTATTATGAAAATAAGAATTCCTTTTTGGATTTTTTTAAAACTAATTTTATATATTACATATATATAAACATATAATTGTAAAAATCACTTATCACAATTGTTTTAATGGGAAGTGCAGTTGTTTGTAAAATTATCTGCTGGTGAATAGATTATAGAAATATCCTGATAATGTTGTAATTATCAGGAAGAGTGTATGAGTGGTATTAATATATGCATATACAATAACACAACGTATGCAGTGAATAGACAGATTCACAAGATTCTGCTGCTGCTACAGCATCTCTGCTATCGCCTTAGCCAAATGCTCTCCATTCTTCAGTAAAGGATCGGACATAACATTTAAAACCCACCAACCTCATATTAGGGTGATTCAAAGTGGGTTCTCACTATCAGAAGAGGCATGAAAATCCTGAGGCATTCCCAGTCTAGATGAGATTTATAGTTCTTCCATTGAATTCGGGGTCCACCCCGAGGTGCCCGAAACATATCAATGGGCTCTTTCTCGACATGAAGGACCAGCAGCTCTCCTCTGAGCTCCCTCCGAATGTCTGAGCTCCAAACCTTATCTCTAAGGCTGAGCCCAATCACCCCACTAAGGAAGCTAATTTCAGCCGCTTCTATACTTGACCACATTCTTTTGGTCACTAACCAGAGCTCAAGACAATAGTTGAGGGTTGAAACTTAGATTGACCGGTAAATTGAGAATTTTGTCTTATGACTCAGCTCTTTCCGCAACACTTCACATGTCATCCACCTTTTTCCTGATGCTGCACTGAACCGGGTTGGTTGCAAAGCATTACTATACAGTATAAATTTGTAATGTAATTTTATAAAATTTGTAAATCTTTAACACTAGTGGAACTGGTGGGATTTTAGCCTAAACTGAGTCAGTATTTATCAGACTAGCTGCTGGGTGGTTGTATGAAGAGCAAATTAATATTTATTCTCCTGACTAGTAGACCCACCTACATTTTGTACTAAAGGGATCAGAACAGTGGAGAAATGTTTATTGACTGCTTGGATCTGGATTTCTTTCAGTTATTCATCAGTTTTACTTATATAAATAGAAACGGGCTGCTCAGCTTATTAACGTTCAGCAGTAAATAAAATATTTCCACGTATTCTATCTTTCCTCTACCTCTTTTTTTTTTTTAGTACAAACTATGTTATTTGTCATCTAGCCTTGGCGTTCGCCTGTCTGCTGGTTTCTTGTTTCACATTAGCCCCAGCTTTAGTTCCCAGCAGACACAAGCCCTATGATATCACCTGGGGGCCACATTAAAACTTAACTTTCTCTCACACTCTATTCTTGGTTTTTCTTCCTCCCTCCGCTGCCAGTACCACCAACCCCCTTTGTAAGAAAGAAAGAAGTCTGATGACTTTTCCAGAGAGGGTGGGAAGTGTGTGTCGAATATATTCCTCTGTGTGATTTGCACCACTGCTGGAATATGGTCCATAAGCTGAGATCCGTACACTTTGAAATAAATTATTGAATTTACTGCTTTTGGCACACATTGGTTAAATATTCATTCAAAGGATAGATAGAAAGCTCTTTTTTTATTTATGAGAAAATACAGATATATCAACACTAATCAAGGTATTAACAATTAGTACGACATGAAAATCTATGATAAATAAATGTTGTCATTTCAGTAATCAGCTGAAAATTAGCTTTCTTTGAGTGTGTCACTGCTATGCTGTTATTGCCCCAGGTTTGTTCTGAGCACATGATAATTCACACCAGCAGCAGCATCTGCTAAACCCACTCTCTCCAGGCAAATGGCTGCCAGGTTTTGCTGAACAGGTATTTCCAGGAGAGCGTTTAATTCAAGGATATTGTTATTTTAACAGCATTCAACCACCTACATCTAACCAACTAATTTGGGAGAACAGAACAAGCACACAGCTTGTTGAGCATCGTTATACATTTATGTTTACAATATAAATAGCTCTGTTTAATATTTGTGCATGCAGATTCTTTTACTGGTGACACAGTATAGGATTAACCTTTTCTGATAGTCCAACAAGATGTGGAGGGAAATGGGTTGAAAAAGTTGAAAATTAATATGTGACATAGGGGCCTAGTAGAGCATGGCTGGGGTTGCATTTTTCTATCCAAATCCGACCGAGTCTGAGAGACTAGTGACATTGCCAGGTCCGAACCACATAGGCATTCTGTTTTTTATGTCCGAGTGTGACACGGTTAATACTAGGTACAGCACTAAGTTCTTACGCCGTCACAAAGTTGTTGTTACCAAGGTTACTGCTTGTCGGTTTACCCTGATTGCTCATGTTGGCAGTGTTGAGAATCCACTTGCAGTGTTGGGAGGCGTGTGTGTGACAGATAGGTTCACTAATAAACTAGGCAAACAAAAGTTCTTCACTTACTCCATTAACTTTTAATTACTAACCGTCTTCTACCTTAGGTCAACATAAGTAACTATTTACAAATTAAAATAAATGACCCTTTGCAAATGAATATCGTTATCTTATTACAACATGAATATTTTATATAAATATAACATTTTTTGAATGAATAACAATCAGAATAAATATATTATGTTTACTCTAATTCATATTTCAAAATAAATAACTTAATAAATAACTATTAGAGAGAAAAGCTGTAAGAATTTGAGCAGTATATTTTAAGTGCTCTTCATTTGAAGAGTCCTCCTCGCAGCATGGTTCATAAACCAATGATATTACATTCTGAGGTGAAAATAAACCTTTGTGAGCCCTGTTCATACCATTATATGTTGTAAGGTGGCTTTGTGAATCATGAGACACATTTGGATTTCTCAAAGGAATTCAGTGGCCTCAAAGTTCGCCTTTGTTATTTTACCAGTAAAATAAAATATTCAGAGCAGCGTCTCTTTAACAAACACTTTCTCAAGTTTAACTGACAAATATATCTAAAGTGAGATAATTTATTCTTACATGCTATATTATATTGTTGATTATGGTTTTAGGGTTAATGGTTAATTCCTTTAGCATGTAAAGGCCAATTCCCATTATATGTTATTTTAGCATTAAGCTAATGGAATGAGCACTAATTATTTTTTCACATTGTTGTGAGGCAATAAACATTCAGATTGCACCTGAAAGCTTTTGTCTCTCATTTCAAGAGCTGTTTATCTGTAATAGTGAGCACTAACATTCGGGGAGAGTAGAATCAAAGGACAGAATTAAACTGCAGCCTCTGGCTGAACCCACCTGTCTGCAGGACTGTTTGCATCGACCTGGGCCGGTCTTAATTTACCAGGTCGAGCCGCCCAAGTAGAGACTATGTATGGGAAACACTGAAATGACCATAAAACGACACTTGTTTTGGGCTATTCTAGAAATGATGGTGTACTAACACATCAAACGTAGACATTAGACACCGTCGTGAGCAGTTACAGATGTACTGAAATTGGATCTTTTTTTGTGTGTTTTTCAATAAGGTAGCTTGAAAGTATCAAATCCTGTTGGCTGTCGTGAACGAACTTCACGACACGAACGAACGAATTTTGTCTATGCCTAATGTGAACCGAACTAAACATTGGCTGATTTCTAAATATATGACCAAACCCAGTCGGATATCAACACTCCAGTGCCTAGTATGACAAGGGAGCAATCACTTCTATCACAAAGCAATGAAAATACTTGAAGAAACATTCCATTGCTCAAAATACATTTAATTTCGTAGTTGGGTGATGTTGCTGTTTTTTGGGTTTCAAAATCAAAAGTTTATTTCTGCGCTTGTCTCTAAAACTGGCAAAATAGAATTCAATGTTCGGGAATCCCTTTTTCTTTGCAAGTTTTTGAGACTTATACCTGTCCTACGCATCTGGCAAAAATAGATGTGCAAAGTATTTATGTGCGCTTGTCTCTTCACTAGTGGAAGGCAGTTCTGGTCATAGCCGAACAGATTGGCTGCAGACTTTATGAAAGGCCCTAAAGCCATTTAAGGGTAAGACCCCCACATTTACCCCTCTCTAAGTACTGAGATGGAGGTTGGGCAGTCAGGATAGTAGAACAGTGGGACAGACGGAGGAGAGCGAAGGGGGGTATATGAGGGGCCCCAGTCACAGACACCAAGAGCTGCCCTTGAGCTGTTTAGACAGTCTGCCAGCCCTATTGTCCAGCAGCACCCTCCTTTCTTTATCCACCTCCCACATTGTCCCCCCCTCTGTGAGTGAATGTTTGTTGTTTACACACAGGCACTATAAAATATCCCAAATAATTTATTTTAAATCATTTTTGTGATATTGTATAATCAGACCCACTGACCAATAGCTAGTTCGCTGGCACCTTCTCTGTCACAATCATTTGAACTGGGAGCTTTGAAGCTAATTGTAAAAAGTCCCTGTCAAAAGGTTGAGCCCACACTGAGAGAGATATTGTGTGTGTGTTTGTTCAGCAATGCTTTGACCATCTCAAGTCTTAACACACACATAGAGTGTATATGTTTGTGTCTGAGTGTAACTGAGCATGCCTCTCAGTGTTTGTCTTGCACCCCACCCTACTCCCTTCCTCCCACCTCAGGGAAGCTCAATCTGCTCTTTCTCAGCCAGTTTCATGAGTCATCCAAATGTTTGTATCTACTCCTATCACACGAATGGTGACTAAATCTGTAGTTTTCTTAGTTTTTCATCACAGCCTTGCTGAGAACACTGTGATTGTGTGTTTATGCGTGCGTTTGTGTGTGTGTGTGTGTGTGTGTGTGTGTGTGTGTGTGTGTGTGTGTGTGTGTGTGTGTGTGTGTGTGTGTGTGTGTGTGTGTGTGTGTGTGTGTGTGCGTGCATTCACAGATTGCTAGTTGGGTGTTGAGGTCAGGTTAAGCCCCGGTCTCAGGTCATCGAACATAATGATGTTGACAATTAATCCGGTGGCAAAAATTATTTACTATTGTGTCTCTTTCGTATTTGGACATCTGTTTCACTCTTACTGTCTTCACCCAAGAAATATCAGCATTGAGGTTATTGTTCTCAATCAGAATAGGAATCAAGGTAATTTAAGGATGGTACTAACTTGTTTCAGCCTGGCTTGTCTTACCCAATGGAGATAATAAAGAACAAATTGTAGAAAAAAAAGTGAAGTGGGGGTTGTATAGTTCAACTGCTGTGTTATCAAGCCAGTGTGAGTCTATTTCTGCTTTCAAGAACATTTTTAATTGAATTATATTGTTTTTTTATGACCTTTTCACCTTGGCAGTAAACATTAAATGAATGAATAAGTATAAAGTGAGATTTGGTCTCATCTTTTTTGTCAACAATATTGCAAGATTGCAAGATTATTAGCAAAATGATTAAGGTGACTATTTTTTTTATCAATATGGAGATCACAATGATTTAATACAAGTTTCCATTGAATTAATAACATAGTCATCTTCAGCGCCACCATTCTGCTGTACCATTGGTATTAATAGAAAAGTATTCAACAGCTGTGAAATCCCTTCCTAGCTCCTCTCCTCGTTTTATATACAGAGCAGGTTATGCCACTTTGAAAAAATGTATTTACAAAGAATTGTGTTTGATTTACACTTGATGAATGTGCTGACATGCTGTGCAGGGTCACTGTAATGTACGTCTGAGTTTATGACGTGCAATTCACGTTGGTATTCTTTATGGCCTTCTTGCATTCTACATACAGCAGTTTGTGGATCATCAGCAGTTCATCAACAGTTTGTGGTGTGTTTTCAAGTAGTAATAACTTATTTATGCACGTCAGACACAACTCTTAAGCACCTGTGTATATGTTTTGTCATTTGTTAACATAATTTACCCTCAACATAAATACTTCTAAATAACAGAATGCATAGACTGAATGCAGGAAATGTGCACAGGCGGTGTAGTGCAGTGAACAACGATGGTTGGTCAGGCTGTCATTTATGGAGTGCTTGATTACCGTTGGATCGGGGTGTTGTACGGGCGGAGCACATGTTTCAATATCAGTATCACTCATCATTTTTATTTGATTATGATAAACCTACTCGTGATCGAGATTACAATTCGATTGATTATTTAGCCCTAAATTAAGTGGGGCTCCAATAATTTTTCTGACATTTCTTTAAAAAAAAGGATCTCTGTTTGTTGTGATAAAATTAGCTGAAATTGTATCAAATTTAATTTACATTCAATAGAATATTAAACAGAATGTTTGATAAATAATTCATAATCCCAACAAAGTTTAAGTGGCAGTGATAAATGAGCTTCTTCAATTTAAGAATTTTTTTCAGGTTTTAATTTGAATTCCAGACAGTTAATTTAAAGTCTTCTCATTGGACTCTTAAAACTGTTGCAATGGTGCTCCCACAGTTTTCTGATAACTCGGGATTAGGGAATCAAAGCTCCCCCCTTCTGTCTCCCTTGGCTACATTGTTGAAGTGCTCTGAGCTATTAAAGAAAACAAGGTACAAGGGGTGCGCAATATTTGTCATATGATACGATACTATCTTAATATCCTTTAACGATGTGCAAGCTCACACTTGGTGAGTTTACATAGAAAACCTTCCTTTCCGAATTGCAATGTTGTTTGCCTGTTTACATGATTTGTCATCTTTTCTGACCCGGTGTTTACATGCATCGACTCATCTAATCGGAAACTTTTTCTGATATGCGCAGACGATCCAAACTCCCGTTCATAAGGTGGCGACAATGCTTCGAAGAGCTGACCGCTAACCGCCAACAAGCCCCCAGAAGAAGAATATGACTAAGAGGGCGTGCGCGGCAGTGACTATTTCAAAGTTGCAATAATTAAATCACTCTCCGATGCAGACCGGTACTGTTTTGAAGTCACTGTATTTAAAATGCGTCGCTAAAAAAAACTTAGCTGAGCATTACGTCACGACACTGGGCATGCGCAGACACAACTCAAACAGAAAGCTTTCCGCTACAGTGTTTACATGCAGCGAGTGGCTATCGGAAAGGCTTTCTGAAAGGATTTTGACTAACTCCCTGCAAGGGAATGAAATCTAATTCGGAAAGGTTCTTTCCATTCGGAAAGGGGTGTTTACATGCAGCATTTTCTTTCCGATTAGACGTCTTTTCCGTATCCAATCTGAATTAAGCTGTCGATGTAAATCCACCTATTGAGTACAAAAACAATAAAAAAAACACCAACCTATTCGCTTCGTCATGCAGCTGCATCATGCAGTAGGCCCACTCATGTTTTAGAGTACAAACATAGTTGGCAAAAAATTCTTGACTGAAATTAAAATGTGTGAACACATGGCTCCAGGAGGTGATATAAACACAACATCAGCCTGGCAATCTATGTCATCAAATTGAATTGCTAGACTTTGAACAACTTCACAGGGTTCCAAGTGCTGAATAAATTGGTCGCAAATTCTGTTTTTTTCTGCCAGTTGCGATCATCCAGACACAAAAAGACAATGCATTCAGTGTTTCCTAGTAATGCTACTTATTTCATTCCTAAATAGAGACTTATGACTCTTATCATGCTTAAATGTGTCTTTTTTGTTAAATATAGATACAGGATCTTAACTCTTCAGGAGAGCTGGTCAGGTAATCACAAATATTTTAAAGTCTTACTCATATTGATTAATATGCTTGATACTTTCACCAAATTGCTTGCTCAAAATTGTTCTCAACACATAGTGTTCAGTATCAAGGTTCCGCCCTGATCAACCAATGGATCGAAGAAAGAGGAAGACTAACAAGTGACCAGGTGGCTCTGCCATGCAGCTGTCATTAACAGGAACATTAATGAATGTCACAATGTACAAAAGATGATGAAGAAGTAGTGGAAGCCACTGCATATTACAAGGCAGAGGATATGGCTCCCGTTGCTAATGTAGAATACAGCGGGTTTACACATCTTTTTAAAACCTTCCACAAAACATGTGCTGTAACATTGCAGAAACATTTATTCCAAACTTATGCCAATTCTGATCTCACACTCAGCCCTACTTACAGGGTGACGGTGGCTCAGTTGATGGAGCGGTTGTCCACTTATCTGAAGGTCTGTGGTTCGATGCCCGGCCCGGTGAATGGTTACCGCTCCTGATGAAAACGTGGCGCCTTGCATGGCAGACTCTATCATCACTGTATGAATGTTACTGTGAATGGTTGAAAGATTGCTCACAATGTGAAGCGCTTTGAGGGGTTTTTGAGCAGACTAGAAAAGTGCTATATAAGTACCGTTCATTTACCGCCTTAACCATTTTCTAGGAATTCACCAAAACTGGTATCCGAACTGATACTGGACTCGTGTACCTAAACTTGCGTGCACTGGTACTCATTACGGCTAATCAACAAGATGTTGATGATCATTCATCATCATTTGTCGATGATAGATAACAGAGACACTGTTCTACCAAAGCTGCAGGACTCTGCAAAAGGTTGCATCAGCTGTATGATGCACAGCATTTCAAACCTCCTCTTCAGAGTAAACAAATGAATGATGAAAATAAAACATTTTTTGAAAGTAAACTGTAATGTTAGCCGTAAGTTTTTTGTTTCAGAGAGTACTTAAATCTAATTATATATACTTGGATTTTGATGAACAGTGGTATCAGTATTATAAACTAACCGGCAGAGGCTCTAAAAGAAAGGGCCACTAAGCACCACAGTAGACCATACCCACTAATGCTACTGCAGTGTATGCAGTCTATCTCAGCCCTCGCAGAGTCTGGCCCACACTGACACCCACACAGCAGCATTGACCCAACACACATGCCACTGACATCAGATCATCCCTGCTGACGAGGGTTTCACTCTTTTTTCAAACACCACAATAACCAGGCATTAAGTAATAGCTCTTTGAAGCTTATACCGCACTATTTTAGTAGAATCTGTCCGACAGATTATGGTTGTTTTTGATTGCTCACATTCCTCTCAAAATGTCCTTGCTGTTCCTGTTCTTCATATTAATATGTCATCTGTTTCTCTTGGGCTATGTATGAGTTATTGACTGTTTTCCACGATTCACTTTTATTACTTTATTGGTAACCATGATAGATTAAAGTCAATAAATGTATTTTATTTTTTTTTTATTTGGTCCAAGGCTTGTAAAAAGAATGTTGTAACATTAATCAGTAAGTGAGTTTTAGGTCAACGCACAGCAGCATCACAGTATTAAAAGCCCTGATTGCTGTTAGATATGTCACAAGTAGGGCTGCTCTGAATAGTTGATCTCAAGTACTTAAGTTCTAGCACCTTCTCCACCTCTACTCCTTGCATCCATCCTTGTCCACCTGCTTCCCTTTCATTCACACACATATATTCTGTCTTGCTGCGACTAAGCTTCATTCCTGTTATATCCAATGCGTACCTACACCTCACCTGGTTTTTTTCAGACGTATATGCATTCTCATTTCTGAAGTGTAACAATTCTGCAGCATTTTAATTCATACATAAACTGCAACATCGCCTTCCCTGTACTTATTTCACTCAGCTAATGAGAGAGCAGCGTTAAGTCATGTGACGCTGAGGTGCAGAAACAAAAGTGCAGGTTGAGAAAGAGATTTACTTCACACTGAAGGCAAAAGTGGCCGAAATTCTTTTGCCCTTATGTGACCCATATCTGATATTTTTATGACATACCGAACAGCACATATCCGATTTTTTCATATCAGACCCAGGCCACTTTCATATGTGGTCCTAAATTGTGGTCCTACATTGGATACTTATCTGATGTTTTTCAAAGGGACCTCAGTCTGAACGGTCATGTCGCATTTCGTCCCACTTTTACATTATTGTAGTGAGAAAAAACTCAAAATTCTGCATGGGAGACGGCAAGATCAATTTATGCACTCTCTTTTCTTAATCTTCTTCTTCCCTTTATCACTTAGAAAATGTTATGTTCTTCTTCTGCACATGTGCAATTATTATGTTGCTTTGGCTCTCTCTGAATGACTTATCAATAAGGAAAATGTAACATAGACTATTAGCATGAGGCCATTTATGTTTTTATTGTGATTTGTATGAAGAAATTGATGTTGCTTTATGTGTTGCTGATCGATATTAATAACAGTTTGTGGTTGAGGAGAACGTTCTACAGCGATGGCTTTTGTGTACTTGAGTGTGAAGTCTCAAAAATGTCTTGTTTTTTACACACTGTATAAAACAATGACAACTTATTTAAAGCTTTGTATAGCAGTCCATTCCTGAATATACAACACATACAGTACATTACATTACATAAAGGGAAACCTCCTTTGACCTCTGGTTACATTATTGTAACACATCAGCTCTCACTTTCAGGCCTTAAAGCTGTGTTTTTCAAATACAAAGTTCTGACAGTGTTTTCCCCCTCATAGTTTACTTCCTGAACTGTATTCTTCGTAATAAACTACTCAGACAACACTCACAGATTCATGGGTCCCTCCCTCACTCAAAAACTCATCCGCCCTTTTAAAGTACATAGGCGGGGAAGGAGAGCTTTCTTCATTCAATATTAAAACACCATTTTCTACTTGCTGGATATGCAATAGCTGACCCAGCTGGGCTACTATAAAGCTTCTTGTAGTTGAACTGTACATTGTCCCGTTTTTATATAGAATGGACAAGAGCTTTAGCTTTCTTAAACTGAAATAAACTTAAATCTCAATACATCCAAGCATCATATCCAAATTGCTAGAACTGCCATTTTTTATAAATGATAAAAAGTGTCAAAGCATCCAGTTAAAATTCAAACATGGTGGTGAATTACCAAAAATTATATTATGAAAGTTTAGCTCCAAAAATAGCCACTTCCACAAAAAATACTAATATCTACATTTGACCAAATGTTATTTTTTTCCTTTCAGTTAGCTCTTAGTCTTATTTTCTGTTATTCTGTGTTGAAGAGTGAAAGAGGGTAAACCAGAGAGAAAGATTGGAGTGCATATGTGGTCATTGTCTCTTGCGTAAGATGATAAGAGGTTTTTTTTGTCTTTCATGGGTCTTTGTGCTCAGAGATAATCGGATACTTCCCCATTATGACAATCTGCTGCCTAAAAGTGCTGCTCATTATTGTCTGGCAGCCTAAGTCATCATCCTGCCAGCGGCAGTGTGAAGCAGATCATTCCAGATGTTATACAACACAATGAAATTCCTGTAACACATACCAGAACCTCATTGTGTGTTTTTTATTTATGCTTATGCCTCGTAGCCAATCCATACAGCTGAGACCCTCATCAGCAGGAAGTAGGGTCAGAGTCCATACTTAAAAACAAATAAACACCCCCTTGGTTTAGTCTTGAACATAGTGTTCTTATATGAGGACCGGTTTAAAAAAAAGTAACTTAAAAATTCTTTCAGTTGTTGTAGAAGGTGAAAGAAAATGTTTGGCCTCGATCTCAACACAGTTTTATTTATTAGAACTTCACATTCTGGTCATTTACCTTTTTTTTCACAGGCTCTATCCATCTGTTTGAAGAAAAACTATCTAATTTATGATTTGAAAACGCTTAAGGACGTGTTCAATGGATAAACTAAATGATATTAGTTTCTTCAATTTTAAACTGGTTGCCGGTGTTTGATAAATCTCTGTCCTGTCCCCTCCTTCAACCTGCAGGTCTCTGGATGGTCGTCTACAAGTCTCCCACAGAAAAGGCCTGCCCCACGTTATCTACTGCCGTCTTTGGCGCTGGCCTGATCTGCAGTCCCATCATGAGTTGCGGGCAGTGGAGATGTGCGAGTATGCCTTCCACACGAAGAAGGATGAAGTGTGTGTCAACCCGTACCACTACCAGAGAGTAGAGACACCAGGTAGACATCTTGCATGAGTTTAAGAACTTTGCTATCTGAGCCCCTTTCTTCTAAACTATTTGCCTTTTTTCTTTGTGCTTATTAATAGTAAATTCACTTGTTTTTCTCCCCCCAACATAAAAAAAGGTGGGGGGATATAATATATAATATACTTAGTATGATCGTTTGTCTGTCCATAATCGTTTCTTATCTGAAGGATACCATGAATACTATACATGCTAACTCAACCAACCTTTATGTACACACATATACCATGATCTGCAGATATGCTTTTGACATTTAGAACTTTAGTTCCGATTCATTTGAATGTTAGTTACATTTATTTTGTGTGGTTTTCATGGAAATATTTTATTGAAGGTAGGTCTGAAGGTTGGTCTTCTTATCTTGTGTATATCTCACTAACTAAACTAAACATTCTAGCTTTTCAAAACTTTCACATTAATGACTTGTTTTTATTAGTTTTGAATTGCAACTTTACACAGTTTTGTTTTTGTTTCCATGGAAACCTGATTTTAAACTTAAGCTGAAATTATGGTCATCTTGTTTGAACCATATCTCGCAAAATATGACTTGTAGTTTTACCGAGCATCACACACACATCAACCATCTGTTGCACATAGTTGTGCCTTTTGGATTTTATATTAATTCTATTCTGTGTGGTTTCCATGGAAACATGTAGTTTACATGACTCAATGTCATCCTGTCAGGAGCATATATAGTAAACTTTATTTTCAAGCTTCACTAGATTTTACACATAAATGATTTAATTTAACTTGCTTTGCCATTTTATATTTTGAATTTTTTTCTTCCTTTCTATATTTTGAGATGTCAATGGAAATATGATTTTAAAGCTGTTCATCTTCTTTGCAGCATATATCGAAATAAAATCCAGCACACACTCTTTTTTACATGTGTTAATGTGTGTTTTTATTTCTTTTTTTACAGTACTCCCACCGGTGCTGGTACCTAGACACACAGAAATCCCAACTGAGTTCCCACCTCTGGATGACTACAGCCATTCAATCCCTGAAAACACCAACTTCCCTGCTGGCATTGAGCCACAGAGCAACTACATACCAGGTACTAGCATGCTGCCAAACATGACTCACACTGACAGTCAGGGGGAATTTATCTTGCCCTCACATGCTGCACATTCATGCGTCCACAGTCGTAGCAGAACAACTCATATATTAACCAAACAGAGCCAGCACAACATAAATTACACGTAATCCCTTTTGCACGTACAGAATATTGCATATCCATTTCACATAACACATATTGCACATGACAAGTATTGCACAATGCCGACAGACAAGAGCAGTATTGTTTAAAAGATTAATGGAGGTAGGAACAAATTCGTTTTTAAAACGGTTGAGTTTGCAGTGGGGAACTGGGCTTGATGGGTCGGTCAATATTCTCTGAGCTTGCCTGAGAATGGACTGGAGGGACTGGTACTCATTCCTCCCCATCAAGGCTCTGCCCAAACTGACACAGTGATTAGTGGGGTTTTTTCCCATCAGATCTGTCTTAGGGAACTTTTCCAAAAAATGTGATGGGTTGTGCATATGTTTTGTGTGTGTCTCAGAAACACCCCCACCAGGCTACCTCAGTGAGGATGGAGAGACAAGCGATCACCAGATGACCCATAGCATGGACACAAGCTCCCCAAACCTATCACCAAACCCCGTTTCGCCCACACACAGTAACTTAGGTAAGCAATGTGTTTCTGTGCATACTTTGTACGTGTTTGTGTGCTTTTCTGTCTGTTTTTCCCTTCACTTCCAGACAAGTGTTTCCATATGATATGTCCCTAGTAGGAATTCTCTTTGATTTAACTCTTTTTTTTGTAAGAGAAAACCAGGTGATAAAAGAAGCCTTTGTCATCTTTGCATCATGTGAGCCCTTTAATAAGAGGCCAGACACCATTCACCCGACACCAACATCAATGATAGTATTCTCTACTTATTTTATCAGGATAGGAAAAACACCAGGAAGCTTGACTTGAAAGATACTGGTATAAAAACAAACACTCCACTTTAAAGCCAAGGACAAAGTGGCCATGTTGAGGTGAAAAGGAACAAATTTGTTGAAGTTACTGAAAATGATCATGGATAAACCTGTTATTTGACTGCTGCCTCCAACGTCCTACCAGTGAGAATTGGTTTTCCACATTTCTTTCGGTAAAAGCTCTTGGGAAACCATATGGGTTTGAAATTTTGTGACGCAAGCTCAAATTGATATTTTCTTTGGTAGCATTTTCTCTTTCCCTTCCTACATCCACCACTGCCGCGTTTGTCCCCTATTTTAAACCCTCCTTGCTTTCATCGCTTTTCTTTTCTTTTTTCCCCTTCATCTGTTTAGTTTCCTGGCCAGTATTTTTTATTATGATTTGCTCATTTTTTATCCTCTTAACCTTGACTCATTTCTCCTGTTACCTGTTTCTTTTTCCTTCTTTCCTTTTAAATTATTTCTAGCTTTAAATCCCTGGATTGAACTGCACATTTCTGGCTGTTCACGGAGCCTCTCTAGTCACAGTGTACTTCCTCTCTCTCTCTCTTCTTTTCATTTGGTTCATTTTGTTTTGAAGTAAATAGACCTTATCTTTCTCTGTCTCTCTGTGTCAGATCTTCAGCCAGTAACATACTGCGAGCCAGCCTTCTGGTGTTCGATTTCCTACTATGAGTTGAACCAGCGAGTAGGAGAGACCTTCCACGCATCACAGCCTTCGCTGACAGTAGATGGCTTCACAGATCCCTCCAACTCAGAGCGCTTCTGCCTGGGTCTGTTGTCCAACGTGAACCGCAATGCAGCTGTGGAGCTGACACGTAGACATATTGGTAGGTATCCATTTACATCTGCTCTTCACATTTGATCATCATCATCTCTAAAGCTGTGACCCTCTTCTCTTTTTTTTTTTTACACAAATAGACATTACTCTTTATTTGTAATTACAAACTTTTTATTTTTTTCTATTCATTTTCCCGTGTCATCTGGAGAATTTCCGTTCTGCTTTCTTCAAGGTCGTGGAGTGCGGTTGTATTACATCGGGGGAGAGGTCTTTGCAGAATGTCTAAGCGATAGCGCCATCTTTGTCCAGAGTCCCAACTGTAACCAGCGCTACGGTTGGCACCCTGCCACAGTCTGCAAGATCCCCCCAGGTGTGTACCAACCTGACAGAGACATAGAGAGGAATCTTTCAACAGAGAGAAGAATAATGGGACCGAATGAATAAAGTGACAAATGGGTAGAAATACCAAGAACTAACGTTGATCAAGGCCAAAGGAAAAGCTGTAGATGGAGAGTGGAGGCGAGTGGAGTGAGTCCTCCATATCACAGGGTTGGTGGTTTGAGCGCCACATCCTTTTATACACATGTTAAACGTTTCCTGAGTCCTTCATTTCTCCTGATGGTTAGGTCTTTAGCTCAGGGCCCTCAGTGTGAGAGAGTCTATGTATGAATGGTTTAATGAGGGCAAATCGTAAAGCCCTTTGGATACAAGCTCTACATACGTGCACTATATTTAACGATGCTGTCCATTTTACCAGAACCAGAATACGTAGATGTACAATATGAAGTCATTTATCCTAAACGTTCACAGCTGTCTGCAGTCTTTGGGTCAGGAATATAAAACTGAGTCAATGGAAGTCACTGACAAACACACATTTCCTCCAGATGTATGTTTGTCAGCCGTTTTTTTCTCCCACAATTCTCCAGTTTTAGTACTTGTTTGCGGCAAAACAGATGACATTGATGAGCCTTGCTAGATGGCCAAGATGTGAGAAATCAAAGAAAGAAAAATTCTCATAAATGGATGATTCGCAACAGATTTACTGTCAACAGCAAAGGCTCAAGACCTCCCTCCATTACAAGACCAATAATGTCCTTTCTGGCTCAAGTGTGGTTTGGTTGACAGTAAAGGGTTCTTCTTCGTGTTTCCTGTCCGTATGTGCACTGTTAATGATGTTTGAAAAATAACCTGAGTCATGAAGTGTTAATTGATGTTTGAAAAAATAGCCTGAGTCATGAAGTGTTATTCTATTCAGTCAGACCAACGGACACTTAACAATTGATTACAGGTACCCAGCAATGGTTGTGGCCTGATGTTTTGTTGTGTTGTGGTTGTTCCCTACAGGATGTAACCTGAAGATATTCAACAACCAGGAGTTTGCAGCTCTGCTGGCTCAGTCAGTCAACCAGGGGTTTGAGGCGGTCTACCAGCTCACTAGGATGTGCACCATTCGCATGAGCTTTGTCAAGGGATGGGGAGCTGAGTACCGGTGAGAAGTAGTCAGAAGTTTCACCCACTCATGTCATGAAAACCTCAGCTGCCACAGACTTGAACTGCAGATGATAACACATGTCATAAGCAGTGCTGTGCAAAGATCACATTCTGAGCAAGCTGTTATGTAAACACAGACAGCAGAAACAAACAGAATGTGAATCACATCCCAGAATCCCGCCGCCCCCACTCATAGGGCGTCTGCTCATATTCTTGTGCATCCGGTGTGTGACGTCACAGCGCCCTCATCAATAGAAACAGGCCCCACTTGGCACCTAGACTATATTTAAAGAAACACATGTACCGTGTCAAAAAAGAGTAGTCAGACTTTCCCTCTTCTTTCCACTCCCCGATTTCCATTCAGTGTGCCTCACTGATAGTAAGAGAGGAGGAGATGGCATAAACAGGGAACAGAAAGTTGGCTCTGCTCAGGAGGGTGTCCTCAAGGGGGAAACCTTTGTGTGACTACTAACCAAGCCTGGGCAGACCACATTCTGACATATGGAGTCACTTAAAAACGCGATTCAGATTACTGGACCAATCAGGCTTTCCCTCTCTAACTACAGCAATCACTCTAGCTTTTCCCACGCTATAAGTTTTTTGTTTCCTCCCTTCTACTAGTCCTTCATAAATGTGTTAAAAATAGAATCTAAGTGAAAAAGATCAATGTAAAGATGAATGAAGATGTTTTGAAAAGCTCAGCAAGGCACTGTGGTTTCACTGTGTTGCATTCTCCTGAACATCTGAAGCAGCCTTTAAACATGGCTGTATAAATCATTTTACAATGATTTTGTTTGTTTGTTTTTATCTGGATTTGTTGCAAGTTAGTTTTACATCATTCCAGATAAAAGATCATTGACTCAAAATGACGCTTTTTTTATTAATCATGAAGATCCCAACATTGATTTTACTTTGATTTGGCAACGCCAAAGTGGTTGCCACCATGAATGGACATTTCAAGAAAAATTACTTCTCAGTAGTAACTCATACTTATTATGTATTATTTTACTACACTACAGAAAGAAGCACTCACATTTCCCGGTTGAGTTTGTAATGACACGTAACCAACAGGATTCCTGTCAATGAGTCTGTCATCAAAGCTCATTCACAACACTCTCTGCATTCATTTCCAGCTCATGTGTATTATCATCATATACTAATAAAGTTTTTCAGTAAGGGTTTCTAGAAGTGCCCTGTCAGCACTGTGAAGTCAGGCTCAACAAACTCCATCAAAAAAGTAGGCAGCCGGCAAACGGTCCATCTTTTGCACAAGAATTGTCTAATGTTACACCGAACGCCTCTTTTTTATGGGAGCATACACAGAGCCTGAAGCAGGAAGTCTGGGTTAACAAAGTTGATTATCACCATAATGTCCATGTCTGAAAGGAAGTTTCAGGCCTTGTCGCGGCAGTTAATGCTAAGAAATCCTGGCTATATCAAAGTATCTTTGTAGTTTACCCCCCTGCCCTGAGACAGCTTTCTCTGTGTACTCAACATCTGGTTTTGTTCTCCATGTCTCTCCCAGACGACAGACGGTGACGAGCACCCCCTGCTGGATTGAGCTGCACCTGAACGGCCCCCTGCAGTGGCTTGATAAGGTCCTCACACAAATGGGTTCCCCCAGCATCCGCTGCTCCAGTGTGTCCTAGGGAACCCTCTATCCACCCGGCGGCTAAGAACACAAATACAGCATAAACATGAGAATGGCTACATAACTACAGAACAGAATGAGGATGACCCCCACCCCTCGTTTAGCCAGTCCTCAATCTGTATCTTGGTCCCCCCCCACCCCCCACCCCCGCTGCCCGTAGCACTTTTCTTTATTCATGTTGTTTGTGGCTAAAGGGGACAAGTGCAGTACCTTTATCTCCGATGATCTCTACATTTTATGATTTTGTTAGCAACTTTTTTTAATCTCTATCATCGAACCGAAAGAAAAGCTTCAGCGACAGGAAGACATTTTCATCAACGAGATAAGAGATCGCTTTCTCTCCTTATTTTTCATAATTTTTCAACTTTTTTGTACAGATTTTAAAGTGAACAGTGGTTTAAGAATTAATTGCATGTTTAAATCATTAATAACAGTTTGTAAAACATGTGCAAGATCATGTTAAAAATGCATTTCACTTGACTTTGTATTTTTTGGGGGCATTTGGTTGTGAAGATATTGACGATGTGAGCGAGTGATCATAATGCCGCCATTTGTAAACACTGTGTGAAGGAACATTTTGTAAGCGTAGCACAGTTATTTGTCTCAGTGTCGTCTTATGCAGCCTACGTTAATCTGACAAGACAAACAGCACAGTGTTTAACAACACACGACACACATCCATACGAGGGACTATAGATAAAACCTTTTTTCTCTTTGGTAACTCACAACCATAAACATATTTGAACTGTGGACTACATCACAAAACAGTCTGCAGCCTCAGGAAACAGGAGAGCAGACGGGATACTTCAAGAGGTAGGCATTCTTCAAATGTCATGAGGAGGATGATGCACTTTTGTAAAATATTAATATTCAAGAAAGGTTTAAAAAAAAACAAATCGTCAGCAAAGTACATTTGAGTGGCCGTTGTACTCAGCTGCCACTCAAACTCACTGTCCTCGTCAGAGGGTTATAAATCCTGCGTTGATTTCAGGAGGCTTTGCCAATTTGCAAAATACTTTTGCAACATTTTCTTGTGTCGTAGTTAGAATAGAGTAGGCGTTTACATAGGACTTTAAAACATCTCACATGCTGTACTGCTCTACACACGTGTAGTCAAATTACAAAGTGAACACTCAGAGTGCAGAATGCTTTTGTGTGACAGGAGAACTCTGTAGACGGCCGTGTGGAACCTGCTATGTCTTCTAATTGTTTCTTTCAGCAGGTCACGACATCAGTCTTATTTTTATCCATTGCTAATTTTGTCTTTTTGCTCTCAGGATGGTGATAAATAGCTGAATTATGTACAGTAAGTGTTGACAAACACAGATGCATGACTCTCGAATTATATTTTGCTACCGATTATTTTTGTACGACAATAAGGTGATAACGTGGCTCCTGCGTGATGTGACAGGAAGTTCTGTGAAGAGTCTGGGAATAGGAACCTTGCATTTTTGTACCTGTACAGATGAAGCAGTGTCAGTACAGCGCAGCGTTTTACAAAGGGAACTGTTAAGATAGGTAGAAGCTTGTAATTATCAGCTTTAAAAATGTCAGAGTCTGATGTTCCTGTTTTAGCTCCATGTGCCCAGAGTACAAACATGTATTATAATCAAACCGTTAACTTTTATAATGTTGATGGTTTTTCGAAACAAAAACAAAAAGGAAGCTGGAATGAAAAGCGAGTACTGCAGGAATGGGGAACATATTTTCTTTCTTCGGTCCGGTTTCCTCTCGGACACCCACTGTGGTGGAAGGGGATTGATTTCCTCCCGGTTCTGGAACACCAGACAAAGACACAGTGGGTGAACGTGGACGGTATTCCAATTCTTCCCACAGTACTTATTTAGATCAACCCAGCTTTCATATTCTGGCCAGCCCAGTGGTGCTGATTTTTCACATTATAGGAACTGGGGAGAACCACAGACGTGTGATTTCACTCTTCAAGCTGGTAGATTTTGACGATGTGGGTTTGTTTCAGAAACAGTAGCATCTACCGATCTGAGACGTCCTGAGGGACCCTTAAACCCCGCGGTCAGTGTAACTACCCAGAAGGGATTATTTTGAAAGCAAATTTGCAATTTTTATACACTCTTCACGTTATATTTTGCTTTTTCGCCGCCCTTGTTAAAAGTGTCCTCTGTAATAGTTTGTGATTTCTGATGTTATGCTCTCAGTTGATCTTTCTAGATGTGTTGGTTAAAAGTATACCTTTTATTTTTTTCTCTGCCAATAAGAAGTTCAATGTGATGCTTTATATTGTATCTATTATTTTGGATCTATGAATAAAATATATATCTTGTGGTGATGCTGCGGCGTGAAAACATCTTTATTGTACTAAGTAGGTTTGCGTTCTGTCAGATTGTCAGTGTTCATCCAGTGTGGACTGATTCATCATCACTAATAGTTTAATGGGTTCTGTTGGCATGGAATGTATTTAAAGGGTGACTTGACAAGCCTGGAGTTTTTTTTCTACTCTTTCTTCTATAGTTTGGGGATTTCCACGTCTGTGATGGATAATTTGTTGTAGACGTGAATAGTAATTACAGGGCCGGCGCAGAGCCTCTTGTTCCATCACTTATTGCTACGTTACAAGCCTAATGCAGACCATAATCATCTTCGCTGTCACACAGCTACATCTGACATGTTGAAATATGAATGCAGGCTTTGTTCTGATGCCCTGAAGGTAGTGAGGGGCCAGACAACCTGCTAGGCTCCTCAGGAACCACTTCGCTGTGGCGACATATAGTTTGAGCTCAGGAGAAAATGACTTGCTGAGGAAGGACGATGTCTGCGGGAGTCCCCACCATGAATGTTCTAACACTTGTGAACTTTATGAGATTATGAAGAATGCTAGTCCTCACATCAAGTCTCAAATTTCAGAGTGTATGTACTTTCATGGTGTGCTTCTATCACAAGGTCTGCACCACAGTCTGCTGCCGTTACACTTCCTCTTCGGCTTCTTTCCAGACAACATCGGCTCTGAATAATTACATTTTATGTTCTGCAGTAGAGTCTAACCCGGTAAAAAATGATCGGAAACCTGTGCTGTACATTAAACTTGATGATACGTTTCACAAGAGTAAAGATCCATTCGGAATGTACGTACTCTATAGCAAAATAAAAAAATTTAATAGTTTTCTGAGAGTTTGTTAGATTCGACATAAAAAGAGGCTTGAAACATTTGGGAAACAAAAAAAAATGATATCACAATCCGCAGCCCTCTTCAGTCACATCTGGTGTTCCCCAGGGTTGAGTCTTGGGACCCATCCTATTTATCTTTTACCTTGTGCATCTTGCCCTCATATGCAGGAAGGTTGGTATCTACTTCTATGGCAATGTGGATGTCACCCAACTCTGCATGTCTTCAAAGCTCGACTCCACTCTCCCACCCTTCTACCTGCCTTATAGATGTTCACTCTTTGATGTCATTGACCAACTCAATCTAATCAGTAATAATAGGTTATCCTGATTGGCACCAAAGCCACTCCAAACAAAGTCCACAATATTTGACAACTCCACATTTCTCCTAAACCCACAGACTATCAGTCTGCGTCATTGTGCCACACTTAAATGGCCCTATGAGGCTAACGATAATCCAGCAGAGACCCAACATCCACCATACAAAGACACCTGCAACAAAGTCCAAATCCATGGCATATATTTATAAATAGAAACAATCAAACAACACTTGATAAAAACCCTAAGATGAGAGGCAACCGAATCAGCAGTCCCACACCAGAAGCCTCGACCTTCTGATGCTGGAACATGAGCTTCCTCAGTCCAGGTGAACCTCGTGAGCAATCAAACTGTAGAACACCTGAGCAGAGTCTTAGTGGAAGGGAAGAATAACCGTTTCTTAGTAAGAGTGTTGACAACTAAAAATATATATGACATTTTGAAGCCCCTCTTCAGATCTGTCTCTTGGCCATATCTGCAGGAAATGTGGTTTTAGTTCTATTGTTATGTGGATGAAACCCAGCTGTGCATGTCCACAATGTCCGACCCGCCTCTACCACTCCCTGTCTGACTGTCTCCTAGACATTTAATCTTAACCCCCTCCAACTATCTCCATCGCTAGTTCATCATTAATACTGAGGTATCTACGGACTGGAACCAAAGAAACTCTTAACAAACTCTACAATTTTTCAGATTACGAGTCTTGGTGTCATCCTTGACAGTACCATTCGCTGCGAAGCCGTGACGTCACTCAATCTGCTCGTACCCCCCCTCAGTAGCAAAGGCCTTCCCTCGTCCCTCACGCCTGACAGCACTACTATCCTCCTCCAAACTCTGGTCACATCCTGTATTGATTACTGTAACTCCATCCTTGCTGGTCTCTCTCAGAAACTTCTCCATAAATTACACTGGCTCAGAATGACCAGAACTCCTTCCTCTCAACTTGTCACCCCTGTCCTTCAGCTGCTTCATGGACTTCCTGTTAATCTACTCATCGATGTCAAGATTCTGATTCTTACATTCAAGATACTTCACAGTCTGGCTTCTCCGTATCTCTCAGACCTCCTTCACATCCGCGCTCCCTCAGCTCCTCCATCAGTCTCACTCTTCCTCCTGCAAGATTTGCATACAATGACCTATGACCCTGCTATTTTTTTACTTTTTTTATCTAATATATCCTACCATTTGTATGTGTTGTTTATTTTCTATACAACTGTTGATTGTTTGTACACTATGTATTCGACTGGTTGTTCTTTAAGACAATCTCGAGTGCCTTTAAAGTATCCATAAATCAAATATATTATTTGTTATTACAGTAACAAGGTACACATGAAACATTTGAATTTGAAACTATTTGTAGCAACAATGAATATATATGTTCTTTAATTAGGCATGTTCTTCTGAGATTTGAAGTGTGCATTAAATTAAGAGAGAATAAATGATGGTCAATCAGTGAATGATGTTAGATAACAGAGACTATCTGGTTGGAAATCAATTATAAATCATGATTTTCTCCACACTGATAAAATCCAGAGATTAAACTATTTAAAATTAGTGAAGAGTAGGATGGCTCAGATTTTCAGGTTAAAGCAAAACCGTGAAATATTTCACTCATGAATTTCTGACATTCTAACATTATTATTTGAACCTTGAACCAGAACATCGTACTCACAAAAAGACATAGTCTTAAGGGTAAAATAGAAGCAAAATTTAAATAAAAATGTCAAACTGTTTGCATCTATCTGTGAACACGGAAAGGCTGTATGACCCTCTAATCTTAAGCACTTTGAGATTTGATCCAAATGTAAAGTGCATTATAAATTAAATGTATTATTATTATTATTAATCAGGTGTCATAGACTAAATGAGTGTCTTTATTGTTTGTTTGTTTTTGAAAACATTAATGATAGAATTACAAATCATATTATTTTTACAATGTTTCTGTGAAACACCTTTATTTTAAGATATTAACAAAGTTGATTTGTGTAGTGTTTGTTTTGTGTACTAGTGTCGGTGAGGAAAAGTAATCTTTTTTCAGCTCAACACTGCCACCTGCTGGCCGCAAGGGGGAACTGATCCGTCTCACAAATGGTGAACTCTCTTGATTTATTAACAAAGTTTAGTGTTTAAATGGTTTCATTTTCGTGAATGTTAACGGCTATTATAGATATGGTTATCTATAATTGGTTATGGTTATATTATAGTGGACAGGAACTTATCAAGAGATGTCACCAGAGACGTCTGAGCCGACTGTAGCAGAGGATGGGGCGGCTACACTGTCATCACCTCAGGCCTCCAGGATGTCTCCTCTACTGAAAGTCAATCTTATGTAAAAATCCTCAGCTTAATTTAAGACAAATTAAATATGTTTTTTAACCTAAAGGTCGGTGCAGCACATGACTGCAGATGAAGATGAATATGTTTCACAAATGACCCGTCTTAGACTCAGACTTGTATCAGACACAGTGTGCACAAGAGTGTGACTTCCTGCATCTTATGTTTTCCTCTTTTCAAGTTTAAACTGCCAAAGTCTTTTTTTATATATTTAACAATTAAATACCCAGATTTTCTGGAAACACTTCAATAACAATAACACACTCAGGCCCCTCAAACACTCTTATTTATTTTGTAAAATAGCTATAAAAAAAATTAAAAAGTACAGTGAAACGTACTGAAAGGGGGCCTTTTGTTATTCGGTAACTTTATCATTTTTATTTATTTATTTATTTTCCCTGATAGGAGTTGATCTAAGGCTTACTGTGGTGGTTGGTTTAATTTCCAGATCAGATCTCAAACACATCTCTTACCCCTGAATATGTTCTACACACAATAAACCACACATTGAAGTGGTTGATTTTGCTACTCATGAACTTGCATCACTTTTGTTTTGTTTCGTTTTGTGTGTTTTTGTTTCGTGGTTACATGCTAAACTTATGCTCATCCTGTGTGAAGGATTTGTTCCGGCTGAGGGTTCTCAGGCATAACTAAATTACTGTTCAAAATTGTTTTCACAAAATCAAAAGCACTGGAGATGTGTTTAATATTATCAGAATTTTAACCTTCTATTACTTTTTCAATTACCATGAATGCAATTAATCACATCAACTTGAAAAAAAAAGAAGTCTTTCTGTCTTCATTGAAATACATCCATTGTTGGAGATCATCAGCATTTCATAATTGTTTGAAATACACCTTTTGAACTTCTTTACTCGGGTGAAAGCGAAAAAGAAGTACAGGATCTGAAATTTACTCAGTCTAAAAATGAAAAGAAGCTCTTTGAAGGACATCTCTAATGAACTAATGTTATATTTATATAATATTAATTTAATGGGTTAGGACCTTTCATCATCTATCAAACACACAACACTTACAGATAAATAATATATTCAGCATGAATGTCCATTAAGTAGATCACAAGTAGAGAAAGTGAATAGAAGCAAACTGACATCACAACCTCGCTATGTGTTTGAGTTTCCTGTCTGTTATATCCTCTCACAAGTTTTCCATCTGTGAACTCGTTCATCTGCCTTGTGTGATTTGCACCAATGGATACAACAAAATAACAAATCCGATCGATTTGTTCCTGTCCTTTAAAGATAAGCTGAAATCAGGTTTAATGATGCAGAAGTAAAAATCTACTGAAGTAATAATAAAAGAAAATGTACGGAGTAAAAACACATTTGTGTTAAAATGTCTGGAATAAAGGTAAATAAATAAATTCTCAAATAAAGCACAGACACCTTAACTCTCTACTGAGGTGCAGTTACTCATGGAGCAGCAAAGACATTATTAAAGAGAATTCTTTATCATTCTAATCCATAATTCAGGCAGAGAAATGATGACTCATGAGGCTGCGTCAGCAGAGACAGGAATCATAAATCACCTCTGTGGGAATGACGGGATTAAGTGTTGACACGTGAGCACAAAGATGGACAGATGAGCGCTGTCAGCTCTCTGTCTGTGTGAAGGTCACTCTGCAGCAGGTGTTGACAGTGAGAACATTTGTTGGTAAACAAATCCATCTTAGCAAAGGTCACCGTTTCTTTCGCGGCTTTCCCTCTCATTCTCTTCATAATCACTTCATTTCTCTCCCCTTCCTCCCTATAGATCTCCTCCCTTCCTTTGCGTTCCCCCTTTCTGCTCACTTCATAAGGATTTCCTGTCATCGCTCGCTCGCCGCTCCATCTGCCAGGCGGAGCGAAGCACAGACTGCTTTCAGGAGCCACCAGCCCTCCTGCACAGCCATGGGTGGCTTCTTTACAGCTGTCTCTGGAAGGCAGCAGGCATCCGCCCCTGCATGCCAACCAAGATGGGCACCCACTTCTCCAACTGGCTGCCATTGGCCTCCTGCCTGCAGATCAGCCAATCCCACCTACATCACACACACACACACACACACACACACAGCTACTATGCCAGCCAGCACTCATCCTCCTTGTCAGCTTCATTATGCTCCAAGGAGAGGAAACTGTCACCTTGTCTCCACTGAGTAGACGTTTTCTTCCGACACACATATGCACCTGGCCGGCTCTTATGTCCAATGCAACAACAAAAAAAAACATGCATTTAATATATAAAAGCAAAAGTGTTGAATTTTACCCCTCAAAGCAATTTTCTGCAGCATGGTGCAGGGTTTTTTTTTTTTTCCCCCCCCGTCTGTTAATATGTTCTCACTCTCTCTCCCTAGCTAGCATAGCAGCTAAAATGATCCACGTTAAATGTGTAGGGGGGAGGGTGGTTGGTATTAAGATCAGAACAAAAAGCAGGTCATAAAACCTCATTAAACATTAAACTTGAAAGAATGAGGGGAAAAATGAACAATCACAGGAGCAAAGCAGAGAGAGAGGCAGAGGAAAGTGTTGGGAAAAAGAGGCAGTGAGGGAAACATATTTACTGACATCCATGGGCTGTCACCGCTCTGATTAATGGTGGTTTGGAATCCCTGCCTGGTGAAAAGGTGTTGTCGGGGTGTGGAGAAAGCCCAGGCGTTGACCTAGAACTAATAGCATTCGACTTGAACAAGCTGTCCAGCCTGAGAGAGTGTGCTCCGCTGATGCTGGTACAACGCCGGGCTCATAGGGAGAGGAAATCAGAAAAAGTTAGAATCAAGGTAAGAAGGTTCATACTGCAGCCTTGTGTCCAAAATCACTCTGTTCACTCACTCTACATAAAACATGTGCAACAATGAACTAGTTGTAAGTTAAATGCAAATAAACCTTTTTTTCCCATCATTGACAAGGTCAAAGGTCAGGGTCAACGTCAGAGTGGTGTCAAAAACCCTGATTCAGGGTTTTATCAGCCTTGGTTTTCAGTTAATTTGGCTTTCATCTTTGCACATTGAAAAGAAATGAAGGTTTCATCTGCTTACATTTAGGTTTCCACATCAGGTCATACAGGTGGCAGGTCATTGATGGAGAAACAAAATTAAATTGAATAGAGCCTTGTGGGGCACCGATACAGCAATTCAACATTTTGATGAAGGACCATCCCCAACTCTGATCCAGTTACTTAGATTTCTTGAATCTATTTGTTTATGTCAACATCAAAGGTTCAAGTATACAGTGTTGATAGTGTGAAAGAAAAATCCGATATAAATGTCCCTACACAGTAAAGAATCCACTCACATCATCCATCGATAATGGATTGGCCCCAAACCTAACATTCTCAAATGTTTGTGCTTTTGTTGTCATCAAATCAAACAATACCAGAGTTTTTGACTCACTATAAGTCCTGACCTCAGGTTAGCGAACAGCAAAAAGGTAATGCAGATATTCAGATATTGTGTTGAAAGACGTGCAATTTCCATCTAAAATATTGCAGTTTTTGAGCCATAATTTATCAACCATAGGTCCAATTTAGTCCCAATTTGGTGCATGTGAATGGATTCAAGGATATCGAACTTTCATATTTTACTCACTTAAGGGAGCTTCTTTTTTTTTTTGCACCAAATAAAACACAACTGCCTAACCGTTGGTCCGATTGAGTCCAAATGTACCTCTTATGAACCGCCACAAGGAGTTCTATCTTGTTTTTGTAGAATTTGACTATAGCTGTTTATGCGGTTGTTCACTAAAGGGGCTGTTTGGCATAAACAGATTTTGACAGTCTGTCATGAGTTCAATTGTGTCTTCATTTAGTTCATATGAATTGGCTCAAGGAGAAGGTCTTGTTTTATTACCGAGCTCATAATAAATAGTTAACTGTATTTATCTTCATTATTGAGTCACTATGGGATATTATCTCAGAACATATTGCTGGCTTCATAGAAATAGTTTGGTTGAGTCGACACGGACTGTTGGAGATTATTAATGAGTCACATATGATTTGAGGGGTTCAATCAGGGGGATTATTTGTACAATGCAGTGGATTGGCGGCTTGCTGTCGATGGGAATAGTAATAAGACTTAACATTATCCTATTATTAAGATAATGTTAAATATCGATTATGAGGATCCAGCTAACTAAACTGAGCAACATAAATGAAACAGAAACACTAAAACTGTAAAGTTAATATTCATAATCTTTAGAGGGGTTTAACAAATCTTAATTTTGGGGGAAACGATCTGAATTAAGTAAACCCAACAAATAATGTTTGAGTGCGCGCCAGTCTCGCTTCCCTCAAAGCTCAGTCCTTTCATTCACACCGGTCGACTCACATAAAAATAAAAAAAAATAAAAACAACACGCAATCACCAGTGGCACCTGCTCGTGTTTCTCTGCAAAACATCGTAAAATGAAATAGATCTTGCTTTTAATAATCCGTGGTGTATTTTCCAAAGGTTGTTTTCGCTGAGGGCAACAGCAAGCCCAACAGCTGGGACATAATGAAGCTTTCAGGCACTTGTTCTCCCATCATGTAGCGCCAGCCCCTGTCTGCTTCCACCAGATGTTCCATGTTTTTCCTCCAAAAGGCTCTGCTGCCAGAATTGTTCGCAAGGAGAGAGCCAGCGAGCTCCACAGCGGATGATTCTGGGGTGATAGTTGGGTTAATTGTTTATTAGGGGAGGCCGTGTCACTTGGTTGTCATTTTTTGTTCTATGGTGGAAATGGGTTTGACAGTAAGAGCTGCAGTTATCAGCCCCGCTGCTCTGGAGTCAGGCAGAGGAGGGATAAACAGGGTGCGGAGGATATTTTCAAAGATCCAGGAAAAACTCCCATTGTCAATATCGATGTTTTATTGTTGACACAGGATGGCAACAAATGAAGACAGGATGCCTGCGTGTGAGTCAGCATTGATCTAAATCTGAGGAAACGGCCCGCCTCACGGAGGTGGAGGATTCAGTAGTATCTCATCAGTTCAGCAACTGTTGCCTTAAATCACCGCTGCAGCATCCCAGCCACAGATAAACACAGCACAGCAGGCCTTAGTTAATTCTTCTCTGTGTCCTCCAGAGTGTTCAAGATCCACTTATTTCTGATGGTCTGACGGCATACCATAAACCTAAAGTGTTTCCCAAACAGGCTTTAGGTCATTCCACAGTACTGAGACCGTCGGGCTTTAAGTAGCAAGAGGGACACTGGATCACAACAAACTTTGGTTTCTGGTTTCACAGGGATCAACGTCGGGAATTAAATTGTAGTTAATGCAGTAAAAATATGTTTCACTGGAATTGTCTCCTTCACAAAAGAAAGAAAGAGAGAAATGGAAGAAAAAAGGTTTAAGAGAAAAAAGTAAGATGTTAGGGGGGATTAATGGAATGTTGCCATTCATCGCTCTCCATAGCTACGCTGATAAAACTCACATTTTTGCGACTGATTTGAACTTTATTCTAGATTTAAAGGGCCTGCATGTCAAATCTTTTCTAACAGCTCAACCAGAATGAAGGCTCGAATAGAAAAATCGAAAACGCTGATGTGATTAAAGGCAAATTAAAACCTCATCTATTTAATCTGGTATTTTATCTAACGTATTATAATCTAATTGTTTCTGCGCGTGGGCTAATTTAATCAAAAAAATTACAGTTAGCGATTAATATTGTGTTTTTATCTTATTATAATGTAATATGGCAATTACTTATTATGTGTAGTATCGGTACTAATTGATTTTATTCAGGGGATGCTCAAGAGGAAGAGCAGTCATCCACCGATCAGAGGGTTAGCGGTTCAATTTAACCCTTTCATCTCCTGCTCAACTATTCCGTATTGAAAAATGGGACTGAAGCGTTTAATAATACGACCCAGTGGCAGCAGGTATATGATTAAGAGTAAGGGGCCAAGGATGGAGCCTTGGGGAACACCACAATTGAAATGGGCCACTGTGGAGGAGATATTAACCATTGTTTCTGAGGAAGTAAACAGAACATGTAACTTGTTTTGTAGTTTTCTAATAACATGTTTCACCAAGAAAAAAGAAAAGAACAAACTTTTTTCTTATTTTTTTTTTTTTTATCATTAAATTAAATCCTTGACCGAATGATTTGTCATTTTATGGTAAATGTTAAGTGTCTAAGACCTCAATGAATAAATGTCTCAAGAAAATAACATGTTCTTCATATTTTCTCCTTGGTGAGGACATTAAAGGGTTGATGCACGATGAACATGTTAACCGTTTGAGAGGTGCTGTATGAATAAAGTTTGATTGATTGAATTATGCAACGCATACTCAATTGGGTTAACTAAATGTTCTAGCATACTATTTCAGCTCCATAGTGTTAATTCAGTTTTTCTGATTGTTCTCCTTTACTTATCAAGTGTAATTGATGTTTTTTGTATAATTTTATACACCTACAAAATCTATTCAGGCAGGAGTATCTGTCAAACAATAGACAATAAACGTGAGACAAAACCAACAAAGTTAATGATTATCTTAATCATTTAAAAATGCAATACATGAATTAATTAAGCCACAATAATTATGTGGTTTTAAAAAGAAAGATGAAGAAACTTTTTCTTGGATACTGTGGCAATAAAAAAAAAAACGATTCCAAGGTCATGTGACGACTCTGCTGACCAGTGATGAACCCACCCAGATGGTTTCCCATTATTGAAACACTTTCTACACTGTTTTTGTCGTATTATTCTGTGTCAGTGTGACAAAAGATTAATCAAGCTGCCGGTAAAAAGTAACTTATTTCAATTTGAACACAGAGCGATGGGGTTATGTTAGAATTCTGCGTTGAGTGAAGGAGAGAATAGAATCTTTTCTTCAAATGTCACCAGTTGTTGGTTTAATTAAATATTCTTTATAGGGTAAACCTTGGTCTTAATTGGGTTGATTTGAGTTTTGGTAATTAATTGAACTCCCAAGCAAAGTGGAAATATGACCTCCACTTTAATTAAAAGGTCTTAAATCTTAAATAAATGTATGAATTCATTGAAGTTAAAGTTTTTGTCCTCTGCTCTGCCAGGATTCTCTGTCTGCCCTCAGCAATATAAAAAAGTTAAGAACTAAAACTTCTTATAGCTGCATTGTATACAATAATTGTGTATGTTAGAATGACATTGTTTTCAAATTACCCCCAGAAAAGCATTATATTAGCATATCATAACTGTTGTTGTTTAAAGAATGTTTAATATCTGGACTTCGAGGGAAGTCTCGGGCACAACGCCAGAAAACAGTCCTGCTTCCCTTTCATATGTACCAAGATTATGTCTTCAGCTCAAACTCAATATAAAGTATCTTTACAATGATATCCATCCATTTTCTCACATTTATCTGGGGTCAGGTTGCAGTGGTGGTAGGAGAAAAAAAGGGATTTTTTTGAAAACGTCCCTCTCCCCAGCAACACTTTCGAGGTCATACTCGGGGATCCCGATGACCCTGCCGGGTCAGATGAGATATAGTCCCTCCAGCGAGTTCTGGGTCTACCCCAGGGTCTCCTCCCAGGTGGAAGTGCCTGCAGGTATCCTGATCAGATGCCTGAACCCCTTCAACTGGCTCCTCTGAAGAAGGAAAGACTCTACTCCAAGCTCTGCACCTTACTTCTAAGGATGAGCCCATCCACTCTTCAAATGAAGTTCATCGCAGACGATTGTTTCCTTGACCACATTCTTTCGGTTTTACCCAGAGCTGGATCATAGGTGAGGGTTGTCATGTGGATGGACCGGTAAATTGGGAACCCTGCCTCGTGACTCAGCTCTTTTCTCCACCACAACTGACCGACAAGACACCCACATCACTCCTGACGCTGCACCGAACTGCCTCAATCTCACGGTCCACTCGAGAACAAGACACCAAGGTACTTCTACTCCCCAAAACCAAAGGGGACGGTCCAATCTTCTTGGCAGAGAACCGGGGTCTCAGATTTGGAAGTGCTGGCTCTCGAACCAACAGCTTCACACTCGGCCGGAGCTCACGGCCTGTTGAAGCTAACAGAATCCCATTGTCTGCAAACAGCAGAGAAGCAATTCTAGGCTAAATTTACAATAATATCAACCTTAAAAATATCTAATGGAAAATATGCTGCCGTAAACTTTGTACTCATAGATTAACGAGCATCAGTTTGGTCTATCCTACCCTTTACGCTTGGAGTCACGGAGCAGGATAACTGATTTAACAGAGGTATTATTCACTGTAAACTGTAACTCATTCAAATGTCGGTCAGTAGTCTGCTGAAGAAGGACTTACTCAGACCTTGGTTTTTCGGGGGTTTATTTGGCCGGTGAGAATATCTCTATGGCTGTCCTGTCACTTATCGGTGCACATTAGATGTTAAACATCTGGCAAGCCAATGGAAATTGGCTTCTTTGGCAAGATTGTGTTGCCATCATCCTCCCATCATTAGCTTTACCATTGCCCCGGGGTTCATAATGTTGTTAGTCTATGCAGAGAAACAGTAAAGTGAGGCTACATGACATTCCCCAACTCCTTTTATTGAAGGAACCTGCCATGCAGCATGCTTGTCCAATTCCATGGGCACCACAGGGAAATAAGCCATGATGAGAGCAGAGGCTTGATGACACGAGGTTTAAAATCTCCATGTCAAACGTCATTTAATTTGGTGATTGGGCAAATAGAGAGCATCACACAATCAAGAAAAGCTTTCTGGCAGTGGTGTAATTTTACACGCTCGTGGAAAATGAGCTATAAAGGATCTGGTATTGAGCCAATTAGCCTGCGCAAGCCTTTTACACGTTTTCACTGGCTCACGCACGTTCATCTACATCCGCACGCTGCACAAAATGTTCTATTTCTAGAAATTCAAAGTTGCACCATTTCTGCTGTGGCTTTAATTGAATGTGCAGTCAAAATAATTAGCCACTATGACTGAAATTATGTAGTTGTAATTACAAACAGATGGGTGGCTTTATCTGCACTTAAGGCGACTGTGTGCATGGGAAATGCAGTGTGAACAGGAATAATTAAGAAGTCCTGCTTTTTTCAAAGTTGTTTTTAAATAATCAACACTGATGTAAATTTGTTTTAAATTAGCTATGTGCGTATGAATGCTTTACCAGGAGCTGATCTCACCTCCCAGCTTTGAGTTTGTGGAGATTTTTATTTATTTATTGCAACCTCGCTTTGTTTCTTTTGTTGGGGGGGGGCAGCATGTTGGCTGTGATGCCTCATGCTGAGATGTTTCACGATACCCGAGGGCTCGTCGGGGAGACAGTGAGTCAAGTGAGTCGAATAACAGCTTTAGTGCTGCATTTCTCTTAATGTGTTCGAGAAAATAACGCTGCTTTGTTTTTTAAATGGAAAACAATGGATGCCGTTTCAGCGGTGCCTTTAAAAGGAGATTATTAAAGCCTCAGCGTAGGTCACTAATATTCCATATGAATACAAGAAGTCCGTAAATAATCCATCCATTAACTGTAACTGCTATTATCAGGAGCACGTTTGGGCTGGAGCCGGTAACAGATGACATAGGGTGATGGACAGGGTGCATCCTGGACGGGAAGATCAAGTTCATAAAATACAGAATAACACACATAAGATTTACAACCGTAAATGTATTCAAGGGTAAAGAAAGCCTTAAAGTTAATATTCCTACAAAGTCAAACACCATATGAGGCTCAGTCAGACATCTCCCAATAAACTCTACACCTAATCTGCTACTGTTCAAAAGTTTGATTCACAAAGGGATAAAATCATTTTTAAATCTATTTAATTGGCTGCGGGGGCCCTGAACCTCCGGGCTAGAAGGCAGCAGCTGGTCTACTCCGACTGAAGAACAGGGGCTGGGTCTCTAACTATTCACATCTCAAGGCAGTTTAAAGTCACCAGATCACAAGTATTTGTATGTTTGTGGACCGCGGGAGAGATCCAGGGTGTCAGGAGGGAACCCATGAAGCCATGGAGAGAACACGCGTCCTTCACAGAGAACGTCCGGGGGTCTCCGGGTGCACGGCAAAAAAGGAGTTTCAAGAAAGTAAAAAATAAATTCACAAAAGCCTTGTTTCTAGGGAATTTGTTTTTTTTTGTTTTTTCTGTCATACAACCAGAAACAGTTACTAGGTACAAGATTTTTTTGTACAATATCCCAGCAGAGCAACAAGCTTTTTCCTTCTTCCTTTAAGAATAAAGAAATTCTACTTAAAGACATAGTGGTATCACATAATAAGCTCTTTTATCCTCATTATAAATCTTGGTATAGATTCTCAAAAGTGATGCAATCTGAAATAAAAAAAAAAAAAACTTTGCATTGCTCGTAGTTATCAAGAGTTGGGTGGGAGGCTGTAGGTCAGTGGGTAGAGGGGTCGCCTCCCCATAAGAAGATCAGCAGGTCGGTGGTTTGAGTCCGTCAGTCTGTATGCTCTGCTTCAGTGTTGGAGTAGAACCCAGAACCTTCTCAGTCTTGAGGCCACAGTTTCAACTAATTATGATCCGATCCTCTGAATGGGAACGATAAAATGTACCATTTCGAAAAATCTTGGGTTTTTTGTCTTCAGGTTCAATCCTCTCCCAAGATTCTTTACGTCTGTGATGTTAAGATTCTTCCTCCTAAACCTCACTGGCGGAGGAGTCGAAACTTTTCTTTCATATACTCACAAATAGAAAATGATCTAAACTCTCTCTCTCCTCTCCTCCTGTCACCGCTTAGATCACCTACTGGAAAAGTCTTAATTAGAATCAATTTTGTTACTATTAAGACTAATAATACCACGATAGCGTTCACTAAAACTGACAGTAGCACTTTTATTATTACTACTCAGCCACATCTTCACTTCAGCCACACAGCTGTCATTAACCACCAATACTAAAATACAAATAATCGTCAGTGTTGCTAGGCGACAGGATGGGTGCACCATGTCTTCAGGGTGAAAACGGCAGGAACCAGTGAAAATTGCCCTGGGACCAATCATTTTCATCCAATAGCTTTAAATATCGTCTTAAAATGAATGAATATCAAGGAGGTAAAAATAAACAACTTTTTTTTGGGATATGAGGCTCGCTTCGTTTTTTTTCTAAAATGTAATACAGGTATAATATTGTGATGGCAGTTTGTTTTTTTTATTATTAAGTCAGTCTTAAAAAACAAAACAAACGTGTTTCTGTTCTTTGCAATCAACACAATGTGCTTAAATCCTTGAATTTTGTCTCGATTTAAAGTCAATTTTCATCTTTCAGTCTCGAGACTTTCACGCTAGCTTTAAGGAACTAAAGAAGCTTAACTGCAGCTTCTTCTTTTTTTTGTTGCTTGATACACAGATATTGGATTATATCTAAGAACAGATGGCTAATTTTACAGTGCAGCTTTTATTTACCTTTCCTCATTCATTTCTGTTTCTCTTCTTGTCACGTCTCAGTATAAGTAAATATTAATTAGTGGAAGCAGGACATAAAACATTACATTTGAAACTATATTATTCTTAAAATAAAAAAGATTTTGCATTAGTAATTGCATTTTATTGATTCATTTTGCACAAGATATTGAATAATGTTTCAATAAAGTTATAATAAATAAAATAATGTTTCCCGAGAAACACATTACAGAACAAAAACCCGGCAGGATGATCAATAAAATAAACATTAATAGATTGAATCGTGTAAGACAGCCATGACAGCCAAGTTACTTTTATTTACATGAATATTTTACACTTTCCCTGCTACTTTGTAATTTAGTATTAGTTTACTAATATACAATTCCACTACATTTGGATGTTTATTGTATTTTTCGCTCAACTGCATTTATTTAATTCCTTAAATTTCCTGTCCCAGTGTGGGCTCAGGTATTCAGACTCCAATTATAAAAGTATATAGAAAAATAACATTTATTTTTCTTCTTCTTCTTCTTCTTCTGACATTCCTCTTTGGGGTCGTCACAGAGGTCTGTTTCCATGAACCCCTGTCCTCTGCATCTGCCTTTGTCACGCCAACCAACCACATGTCCTCTCTCACATCATCCCAAAAAAAACCCTACTCTTTGGTCTTACCCTTTGTCTCCTGCTTTGCAGCTCCATCTCCAGCATTCTTCTACCAAAAGATCCACTATCACCTCCCTTCACGTTCCAAACCATCTCGCTGAATATTGGTTCCAATAGAGTTTGACACAAAATGGCCGTTTTCATGTTAATCTGCAGAAAGTCAAAAGAATACGAGGGAATATTAAGGCAACCTTGAAAAGAATTAAAGAAAATCTAATATTATGTGAATAAAGATGCAATTTTAAGAGAACAAAGTCGGAATCTTAGGCTACTCATGCATGTCACTATGTTAATGAAGTAGTCAGATTACTTTAGGATCACTTTTTATGATATTTGAGCCTCCATCTCCATCATTTGATGACTCAATCTATCATTGCAGCGTTTCCTGCTCCACAAAAGAGACAATTTCCTCCAAGTCTATCCAGTTCTTTCTTTAGAACAAACCCAGTTTCTTTCACTGCATTTTTAAAGATCTGATATTTAAAGTCATGTTGTGCTGATATGACAAAAGATTTACATTTTGATTTGTCAAACTTATAATATTATTGAAATCTAGCTTGACGAGATGCTTTACGTCCTTCAATTGCCCTGCAGTGAGTAGCCCAATGTTACACCTTTATTCGCGTAATATTTCAGATGTTATGAGAATATCAATTTAAAAATGTCATCTCGTAACACAAGTAAAAAGACTTAAATCTTTTGTTTCTCATTTTTTTAAATCAATTTTGTCAATACGGCCCATATAAATCAATTTAAAGAGGCTGCCCCCCGAAATCATGGTTTGTGTCTGGAAACAATCTCCTCTGTTACATTAAACTCACACTAGAGTGTGATGAGGAAACTAAAAGTTTGTGCCAAACTATTAAAGGCTCAAACTTACAGTTCGAAACCAAAAAAAACACTCAAAGAGCGCAAACCTCCACCAAGGTTACGGAAAACTTCGTGCGGATTTACCCATTAATATCTGAGTTATTGACAGCCTCTAAAGCCAATGAACTCTCTTAATATCTTTCAAATACTCTGGAGGTTATCTCCTGCGCTTTCCACTTCAGCGTCTCTGTTCAGCACGCGTTGCCCCCAGCTCAGCCCCCAAAGAAACATCAAAGAATTCAAAATAACAAATTCATCGATAGCCACTTTCTGACGTCCCTACTCCAAACGGCTTATTATCTAATGTTGTATTATTTTATTTTAAATGATGTGAAACACGTAAAGTCACCGTATTTAATCAGCAACCGGATAAAACCCAACTCTGGGTAAAATGTGAGACACAATAACACTTATATCCATAATCCAAGAAGAAGTAGATGCTGTCTCAGGGGTATTTAAGAGATTTGAAAGCCTTTTATCAACAAACCGATCAGAAAAAAAAGAAAGTCTTCTAAATATTTACACTTCGTTGTGATGAGGCTCCGCCTCCACTGAACATGGCTGGTGTAAAACAATAGGACGCCATCGGTCCACAATAAGCTGTGCGGATTTACAGTTTCATTTTAGGCAGTCTGCAACCGAGGTCACCAGAAGCTGCTCTTGCTTGACGTGGGACATGTCGTCTCCAACAGGAAGGTCCGAGGACCAGAGTGAAGACTGCTGCAGCTGAGGCGTCTTTCTTTAAGCCACCATTAATAAACAGCTTGTATCTTATTTCCTCCCTCTCTGATTCAGCAAACCTGCGAGCACTGGCCTGCTCTGTCGACGCCGGTGTATTTTATGCATGACAGTTCTGCTGAGAGGAAAAAAAGTTGCTCTCCACCCCCCCCTCAACGCTTCCCCCATTGATTTTGGCGCTACTTTGATGTGAATCTGCGCCAGAGGTGTCACTTAGATGAATCACTGTTAGTCCAAGCTGGCGTAGCTTGGCTCTGGTGACAGAAGGGAGAATTCCATGCGGATTAAATAAATACAGATGTGAAGTAATTAGTTGTATTCCCAAGGAGCCTATTGTGGGCACGTTAAAGATGCCAGGGTTCAGCTGGCTCTCCCACTGGCAGCTTTTATCAATATAAACATGAGCAGGAACTAGGCGGGTCATAACCCCTGTGGCTTCTGACGAGTCACGTGACAAACATGCTCGCACGAAAATCAGACGGCGTGAAATGTCTGCAGTGCTTGAAAACTTCATTAGCAGCTGACTTTTTTCGATCGAATTGGCCTTCTTCTTCTTCTTCTTTCTTTTTTCACCATTTAGTGAAAGTAATATTTACTCCAAGATAAATGTAGAATTATAATCATGTAGCTCCGTTCGCTGCGCTGTGTTTTATTCTTCGCCGTGACCAGGGGACAGTTCAACAGCCGCTTTTCGCATTGCTAATTTATTTGTCCTTTTAATTAATTTCCTCTTTACCGAACCTTGAATCCACCAAGCAGAAAGCAAATTGTTATTTATGATATCATGCACAGCACAGCAAAAACTTAATTAGTGAACTAGCATAATGAAACGCAGCAAATCAGAGGCGAGGTGGAGAGGGATGAAGACGCAGAAGCAAACGCATGCACTGCATCGTCCTTAAATTTCATATCAAACACTTTGTCCGTGTATTATCCAACAGCCCTTTTTTTTTTTTTTTACAAGGGTTAAGCAAAAGCATTATTGTAATGATCCTTGCTTTGGTGCGTAACAATATTTTAATTGCGACGCACCTTGATCCCCACTACAGATGAAACACATTACAGGAGCGACGCTGCTCTAAGTGTATTATCTCACGACAAAAGGAGTGTACATTTGCCATATAAAACCGCCATTACGATTAATGCCACCTCCTTGGGAAATTGAAACTCCCTTTTTTCTTTTTTTTTTTGCTCTCGCAATTATAGGCCCCTTCAAGAGGAGACGTATTTATGCCCAGCAGTTAGCAATGCATTGATTTAATACGTTTCTAATCAGGACATACAGCCTCGGGGCTTCAAATGTTAATTTTTCCTGCTGCTTACAAAGTAGCCTTTGATTTTCTGTCACGGCAGTAATTACAGTGTTTTGCCACTAGATAGGGAGAGAGCTTTGTCTCCTCTAATTATGAGGTCATCATTGCTGGAGTGCCACATGTGATTCTCACTTTTTTGTTATGACTACCCTTTTTATTTTATTTTGCAGTTTCTGCTGTTGGCTACCCTTCTAATTCACACTTTGACACGTGTGTGTGTGTGTGTGCGTGTGTGTGTGTGTGTGTGTGTTTTTGTGCGTGTGTGTGTGTGTGTGAGACTGTAATTGTTGTGGTATGGGTGCTGTTAATTACTGGAGTAAACGGTTGAATCACAGCCAGGGCCTTTGTGGTTGCAGAGTGGCGGGCTGCAGCAGCGAGAGACAGAGGGCTGGAAAATTGTTTTTACCATCTGGGGACCAGGGGAGAGAGAAAAGGAAGGAGAAAGGAGAAAGGGGGAACAGCGGCAGACAGAAAGGCCCAATTGGTGGTCAAAGCCTAAGGGTCTGAGGGTCCATATGGAAGGCAACACTTTGCCTTGCACTTTATTGCACACCTTGCTGTTTTAATCAATGGCAAGCCTGTTCACAGAGCCTAGAGCAGCAGTGGTTGTTTCTCATTGTCTCACTACCACTTCCAGTTTTCCTGCTCCACTACACCCCAACACTCTCCAAATCTCTGTGCAGCACTTTCAGGCCTCTCTGCAAGCCGGCAACATCCACGGAAAAATGTTTTGCACTGTGTGTGAGGTAAAAGCTCCTATTTTGTAATGATGATTTGATACGCTATTGACTCCTGCCTTCGCTGTTCCAATTTCCCGGCAAAGCAGGGATAAGAATGTAGACGCCCGCTGTGCTTGGAGTCGTTTCTTAAAATGGGGGACGCCATTCCATCTGAATTCCATTTGAGTGTTGAACGTAATGGGATTAGGCGACGAAAGACGCGTTAACACCGAGACACTTAGCAGTGTGCTAGTAAGACTATTGTAACGCTATAAAAGTGCCAGCCTGCTCCCTCGTAACCCCACATTGTTAGGAGGCAGTTCTGGTAATCACCCCCCTCAGAACAAGCACCGCAAGGGGCAGAGAATCAGGCCCTGGTTATTTGGGAGGTTGATTGTTTGATTATAACACACATCTCTTGTAGGAACATCAAAATGTCTTTATATTAGATCAACTTTGTTAAGAACACACATAACGGAAAAGCTACCTGTTACAAAAGAAATACCTGCGGTTTTACCGTCATTGCATGGCCAACAATGTTGATCTGAACCAAACAGCAATCAGTAGAACGACAAAGTGCCGTACTGAACGTCTTGCATCTGGCACAATCTGATATCGGCGATTAAGTGTTATCCCTGGATAGACACAAATTTGTTTGTCCAGGATTCACCTTTCAACCAACTAATCAGCAGCAGTTCTGCATTATGATGTCACTCACAGTGCACCCTGCAGATAAGCGCCCGTGAGAAAAAAAAAAACCTGCCCATTTCAAAGTCATTCAAGCAGGAATCTCTCACTTCAGCATTTATAACGCAGAAAAGGAAAATTTGCTTGGATTCTAAGCACATTTTTGGGCCGTGGGAATGACTTAATACATATTTAATGGGAAAGAAATATTTGTGAGAGGCAGATGTTTCCAGGACTTGTGGTAATATTAGCTCTACCTCCTAAGCTTAGCTAAAAATTAGCTCTACCCGCTAAGCTACGCTAAACTGTTTTGGGTTTGGGGTATAATTATATATATTTAACCTATGTTGGTTGCATTTGATGGAAAATAAATATGTGCGGAGATAGAGATGTTACAAGACTTGTGGTAACGTTAGTTCGGCTCAAAGGCCAGCTTGCTGCTGAAATGTTTTGTATCGGAGATGAGCCTGTGTCTGGCGGTACAGCATGAGCAACTTATTGCATGTGGAATGAAACATAGAGGGCGTGTCCATCGTTATCCATCGGCCATGTGTTAGACCAGAACCCCTACCAAGACACTTTCATCCTTCTTGTTGGTGGTTCTGGACTAACACTTAACGATGACCCAGGGTGAATCTGAGAGTTCAAAATGACTTTAAAAATACAAATACAAATCCATTTCAATGTCAGTTTATCTTTCTTACAATTCAGAAGTCCAACCCGTACACAAAGACAATGACCGATCAGAGTTCTTCTTGGCGGAATGAGGAGTTGGTAGCGGAGGTTTAGTATTTACTTTCTGTTCTCACGCGAAACCTGCAAAGATGCTAAAAATAAATAATCATCCAGTAAAATCTTCACCTATCAGACTTAGATGACAGAAACAACACATGATTTCTTCTAGGGTGAAAACATGACCGAGTTCTAAGCAGTGCGCTGTGAATTTCAATCTAAAATTTCCATAAAATTATCCATGTCCATCTTGTTGGAGGTAATGGTCAACCCACAGCCCACTAAAAACTGCTGAATGGAATTCAATGTGAAGTGAGACACACTTATAATGGGCTCGCTAAATAGATCCTCAGCCACAATGAATATGGAACTGACGTTTAAAAATATACTATTGTATTCTCACATTGTTTTTTTTTTGTTTTTTTTTTAATTTTCAGTCCAATTGTACTTTACTCTGGATCTACTGTTCCACAATTTTCTTCAAATGCCGCAATCGACTAGGTCTGATTTATCTGTCAGAACATTTAGCATTTGGACTTGTGATGACCTTCATGTCTGTTTGTTTAAAATATGATATATTTATATATATATATGAGATAAATCTCCTCGAGGTGGTTCATATGCATCAATTTGGAACAAATCGGACCAACTATTGCTAAATTGCAAAGTACATACATGTGAAACATACAATTGACCTTTCACAAAATCAATCCAGTTCTTTCTTGCACAAAAGTCTTTGTGGGTGAAAATTGGAAAAAGATCCATGAAATCATTTTTTAGTTATCAAATTAACATGAAGAATTCCAATTCCATAAAGTCCCAGAGTTATCCGGGAAATACTGAGAAATTTAACTGTGGATAACTTAGAGATAGATGCTAGTGTTTAGCCGTGGCACCAGAACCAAACGGGTCCCCCGGCTCTGTAAAACAAGCGACCTGCTGATATTTAGAACCTTCATAAAGTTTATAGCTGAGCTTTGACGCATCAGCTGGGATAAATCTTCGCCTTTGATAAACTTCATAATCCCTAAGAATGCTGAATACTGTAGTGAATGGCCCGATTGACTGAATGACCTCACCCTGACCTCTACATGGTGCAATAAACAACATGAGATGATCAACAAAAATGAATTCTGCATGGCGTCTGCTGTCCGGAAGGCTGAGTGTGGCAGACTGCGCCATCCCTCGTCCTCCTAAACCGACGCTGTTGTTTGGCTCGTTGTACCACAGCCATTACTTGGATTTGTGATTAAATGTAGCAAAGAGCTGCCGATAGCCGAATTGTCCAGCCACTCTCAATTACTGTCTAGGGACAGTACCTGAGAAAGCTTAACGCAGCAATTAACAACTTAATTAAGTGCCACAGCCATTGTGGCAATTCTTGAGCCATGCAACAAGGAGTGTATTGATTGCAGGGGATTGCCAGTTGGTCCCCAATTGATCACCCGATTGATTGGCTTGGATAGGCATTCCGCAATGACTTCAAGAAGGAGTGGGTTTTTGGTGCATGTGTGTGTGTGTATGTGTGTGTGTGTGTGTGCGTAGTGTGCTTCGTCTCAGAGGAAGTAGCCATCACTCCCCTATGTGGCACACTGATAATGACCTGCTAGACTGGCTGTTTGGACTCTCCCAATGCTTGTAAAGTGTGACACACATGTCCATGTCAATCACTCACTCTCTTTAACACGCACACACACACACATGCCCATGAACAGAGGCCACAGGACTGTGCTTGAATCCTAAGTAACATCTGCAGTCTATTTACGCTAAATACGCCTGACAGAGATGCGGTAATAAATGCACACATGCACAACAGAATACATCGTGAGCCCTGACTGCACAGGAACAAACTAGAAAACGCAAATTGACATTTTTCATTGTGCAGTTGGACCAAACTAACAATCCATCATCCATCATCAACAACAACAATCTTGTGGTCATTTGATTATTCTGGTCAGATTACATTAGTGCAGTAAAAGAATATAATTGAATTTCCTGGGACACAGAAGTTTAAAAAAAGACATGGGTTACAGGAAAGACGGATAAAATGAGAACAGACACACATAGTAAGGCACACGGCTGCACACACACACACACAAACACACACTGATCCTCGGGGAGCAGTTAGGATGCAGGACAGGTCTGGATGTGGGAGGACAGCAAAGTGGTGGTAAGATGTCAAATAAACTGTCATCTCTTATTGTGTCAATGAAGTAATTCCCTTTTAAAGGCTTGACCCTTGACCCCACTGGAGCTCGGCCAATTGCACAGTGCATAGGGGGAGCCATGAGGTGATAACAAATGACTCGACTGAGGGGGCAGTGTACCACGCCGGATTCACCCCAGACCACCTTACACCACTTCACCAGGTAACGGATATGTCCAAATCAATTTATGACAGCACACACACTTTCAGAGTCAATAAGGAATTTAAAAATAGCATCACTTCGACAAATCTATTGACTTTGAAATCGGAATTTCAACATTTGTCTTAATATTGGATATCATTCTGATTTATAACAAACCTTTTTCTAGTCACAAACGTATGTTTAAAACTACAGATAGGGACATTATGAAGTACCAACATTTCATTATTGTACTTGAGAAAAGGTTTGAGGTATTTGTTTCTTGAATATTTATTATTTCTGTAAACCTTTAGCTTTCCCCCCTTATATTTTAAGATAAATAGTTGTTCTCTATACCCCATATAGCCTGCTTACTTGAGTATATTTTTATTTTGCATTATTGTGTGCTTACCTGACATCAAGCCTGATTTCCACATTAATTTAAAGGACAATAACCCACAGAAAAAAGGTTATCCCGTGGCGTGTCTATCAGTGCATATTATACATGACAACTGAAATAAGAGGAATAATACTTGAGAAGACAAGAAATCATGAGGAAAAGGTCTGAAGTCAGATTTTTATCTATACTGTACAGAATGGTCATTGATGCTGAATACATCATTTGCCTGTTTATGGCGGAAATAAAAGTCGATATCCAAAGTCGAAGTCCTTATCCACTTGAATTAATATTATTAATTCAATATAACATGAATTCATAGACATATTCATCAAAACTTAGTTTAATATATGAGCACATTTCTGTACTTTCTCACTTAGTTGGACCAATACATCAACTTTTTCCTTACTGCAATTATGGGAGTAATGTTCTGATGTAATTTCACTTGCGTAAAGAATGTGTGTACGTTTACCCACTCTAAGTAAGAATATAAAAAAAACAAAGAACAAAGTAATAACTGCATTGACTCCCAACTATGACAGTTGACACGCGTTATGTGACCACTAGGGGGCAGTATTACACGGAAATACTTCCTCCCATTGAGACACCATTATTATTTCCTGTCATTACTTATATTTCATTACATTAATAATTCCATTATTTTGGGAAATGCATTAATAACTTCCCAGCTACTCATATGGTGTTATATTTAAAGAAAGTATACTGTGTGTGTGTGTGTGTGTGAGTGTGTGTGTGTGTGTGTGTGTGTGTGTGTGTGTGTGTGTGTGTGTGTGTGTGTGTGTGTGTGTGTGTGTGTGTGTGTGTGTATGGGGGGGTTTTTGTGAGCGTGTGCGCACGTGTCAAACATCAGGATGTTTGACAGGTTCACTCTCCCTGCGCCTGCTGTGGTTCTGAGGTGGTCAACTTATGACCTGTAATTAAATTGCTACTCCGCTCTCTCGTCGCTCTGGACCAGGTCAGACTCGGACACTTCAATTACCTCACTTGACTAAACTCCCCTTCTCTCAAATGGGCAGCAAAATCATAATGATGGTCCTGGGACTGAAATTATTCAAATTTTAAGACATGGGCCCCCATCAATTTTTTTTACCTATTAAACAAAAAATCCTTTAAAGGGAATCAAATGCTATGAAAGAACAACAAAATTGTTTAAATCCAACGTTTTTTCATTTTTAATGTTTATTTATTTTTGTATGCTTTGCATATTTAATGACAAGTGGGGTTGAAAGAACTATAAATGAACCAAGTCTGAATCTTCATGCCTCCCCGAAGACGGGCTTGTAAATTCTTTTACCCACTTCAATATGCAGACATTTCAATACTTAACCAAGGGAGGCTGGGGAAAAAGCGCAGCAAGGCCAGCACATTCATTGAAAATGGTGTGAATCAATTTGCATTCAAACTTGTTGTGTAGAGATGAGCAAAAGATCTGTCTATGGGGCCGTATTTGAAGGTTGCGTCCGGGTCGCGTATGTTTGCCCTTGTAGCTCTGTCACATTGTGGTGTAACGGAGCCTCAGCTGCAGGGTTGGAGGTTTTTAATGAAAAAGTGGGGGCCGCCACATCCAGGTAAGACCCCTGGAGGTTGTATTTACAGTGCTTTGTTATATCCCACAATGAGGCTATGTGAACGCGCAAACACACACACACACACATACACACACACACACAGGCAGATTTGACAAAACAATAACAGCTCCAGTAGTGGTTAACATCAGACATGTTTAAACAGGCATTAGAGATTTAATGTCCCTGACCTGCAGTTAAATATGTAATTAGAATTCTGACAAACAAAGTTCATAAATAGAAGAACGCTTCAGTATGGAATATAAAATATCCAGCGACACACGTTGGAATTCTAGTGGTTTCATGTCCAGATGGGTTGAGTTATTTGAAATCCTTTTAAAACACTGTTAAATTGTTAACTAATGTTCACCATGTGCTAGACATTACGGTAAATTTCCACTTAAAAAAACATTCAATATCAACAATATCAACAACTTAATATCAACGTTTATATACTTAAAAATCAAATATAACTACAGTAAATAAAAAGTTCTTTTTTTTTATTACCTAAACTGTAAAGGTTGACAGTAAGGAATAATGTGAAACAATGATTTCTGGTAAGAATATTGGAAAACACAGAATTTTACTGTGAAAATACAAACTTTTATTAAGATTTAAGGAACAATAAGTAGGTCATTGCTGTTATAGTATTATTTTGTATAAATAAAAATTTTCACTGGTATGAAACAAAAATAACAAACTTAAACCACTTAGCAACACCATCCCATAATTTCAACAGACAGAAGATACAAAAAATACCCTATATATATATATATATATATATATATATATATATATATATATATGTGTGTGTGTGTGAAATAATGTTACTCAGCAGGTTCAAAGTCTAAAACTCATATAATTTACTGTTATTTTATGTAATTAAGTATGTAACCATGGAAAATCTGTTTTTATGGTTCTTTACATTGTATGTATGTTTTGTACACGGTATTTTTTTGTAAATTTTACGGTGTTTTTTTCACAGTGTACCAAGACTAGGGATTTGACTAAAAACTTAATATCACATCAGAAGGTTGTAATATGTGCATATAGCGGTATTTCGCACACAATATCCCTCTCTGAATTCAAAATCCCATATTGGGCACAATGGCTATCCAACCTGCCAAATAAAGAGTCCTCTTGGTTCTATCCAACAAAAAGTGTGTAGAATGAAATGAACTTTTTAGTAGTATTATTAAATTTGATGCATTTGTAATCAAAGAGTTTCTGAGCAAAGTGATTGATTGTTGTGTTTCATGATGTCACTGTAGTACAATGATGTTATAGATTTAAAATAAAAATATCATTTTGTATTTAATTATAGATTACTCACACAAAGAAGCAGGTACAATGTTACTGACACTGAAAATAAATTATTTTAGGTTTTACCTGTCCATAGACACCAATGTAAGGTAAATAGACCTGATAGTTGCGTTTAATTAGGGTATGGCAATCAGGCGTTGCCTAATTATAACCAATGTGGAAAACAGGTAATTGTATTTCATTCTTTTTTGTTTAACATGACACATTCATTCCAATCAATAAAAACAAACTAAATCATAAATAGGAGCTTAGTAATTAAACTACTGCATAAAAATCAATTGGCGCTTTCAGTTTTAACCAAAAAACAATGGAGGATTATTCATCAGCTGTGGTTTCCCTTGATTAAACTACATCCCTCACTCCTCACAGACACTCACTGTGAGCCAACAACAACCTGTCATCCAGTCACCTTCAATCACACCCTCAATCTCAGAATACGACGGCTGACCAGTGCAGGTTGAGACACAGAAGCGTGTCACCCACAGACACCGACAGGACAACTGACCCCTGACCGTGACAGTGAGATTTCTCCTCAGTCCGCATGAGCCAGGAGTCCGTAAGACTTATTAAAAGGAAAAATTTTAATCGTGCTATAAAATGAATACCGAAATAATATGAAGAAGTAGAAGAATCAGGTTGTATATTATGTACTGCGGCGATTGAAGTCCCTTTGATGTTTTTTTTTTCACTCTCTGACTTGCCACTGGAAGTTCTGGGAAATCAAAACCAATCAAGATCAAAATTAAAACAAAGATTTCGCTGTTTTTGAATATTGTTGGATGATTTCAGATCATTCAAGTTCAAGCCTCGACAAAATATTTCACAGAAATTTGAATCCATTTCAGACATTGAATGTGGAAATATTACATAATATATATATTAAAATGAACTGTAGAATAATAAATGATTTTTGGAAACTGGAAATTAAAAAAACAAAACATTAATTTCTTTAAATACTTCTAGCATCAAGCAAAAATGACCAGTTTTAAGAAATGCAAAAATATACTGTTAGTGTAATATTTTCAGTTTAAATTGATTCAATAATAATAATTTACAATAATATTCTATAAAATATTGACACATTATTTCCTAATTTCGGCCAAATGTGCTTTAAGGACTTTAAAACAAGAAAAAAATCCTTTTAGCATACTCCATAGAGAAAAACCAATCACGTATCGCACTCCAATAATTCTATGATATCCAACTTTAATTTTAGAAGCTCATTAATCGTCACACAGGCCTGGGATTTCTTTTCTTTCATTTTAATGCTACTTTATTACTTTCACTGTGTCGGGCTTTATATGACATGTGAGCACCGACCATGATGAGTTCTTTCACACACCAAAGGTCAGAGGCATCGCTTACCGACTGAGAAGGACCCCCGAAAACACTCACTAAGTCATTTAGCTCATCCCCTATCAATTATTGACATGCTGTTGTCAGTTGAAAAGGCAGCCAGACTTTCCGTTGATCTGTTTGATGAATATTTCAGCTGACAAACAGGGCAGCTGACACTCTGCACCCAAGCGATGTGTGGTTAGGTAGAGGTTGCTCATATTGGCTGCAGTCGTGCGCACACGCAGTCACACATGTTTACTCGGGGAGTGTGTCGGTGTTACCGTTCCTTTCTCATTGATTTACATTCTCATGATTTAGCATTTCTCACCATCTCTTTTGTCCGCAACCAACTGAAATGGTCATATTATAAACCATTTTAAAAACACATTTTTTGAGTTCTTATTGTCTGACCTGCTATAAAAAACAAAATATGCTTAAGTGAAATGACCATTTTGTCAAGAAAATTACTTCAGGAAAATTTAGAGGTACTTCAATTTCAAATTTTTGTTCTCTATATTACTTCTCCACTGGTACATTTCAGAGAGAAATATTATGTATTTCATTCCACCACATTTACATGGTAACTATATTTCGCCAAAAACAATGGATTTAAAAAACAACTCTAATATTCTATAATATAATATAATATAATATAATATAATTTAAAATAAAATAAAATAATATAATATAATATAATATAATATAATAAAATATAATATAATATAATAAAATATAATATAATATAATACAAAATAATATAATATAATATAAAATAATATAATATAATATAATAAAATAGAATAGAATATGATATAATATAATATAATAAAATAGAATAGAATAGAATATGATATAATATAATTTAAAATAATATAATATCATAGAATACAATATAATATAATATGATATAATATAATTTAAAATAATATAATATAATATAATATAATATAATATAATATAATATAGTATAATATAATATAATATAATATAATATGATATGATATAATATAATATGATATAACATAATATAATATAATATAATATAGTATAATATAATATAATATAGTATAATATAATATAATGTAATATAATATGATATAATATAATATGATATAATATAATATAATATAATATAATATAATATGATATAATATAATATGATATAATATGATATAATATAATATGATATAATATAATATAATACAATATAGTTTAAAATAATATAATATATAATATAATATAAATTAATATAATATAATATAATACAATATAATATAATATAATAAAATATAATTTAAAATAAAATAAAATAATATAATATAATATAATACAAAATAATATAATATAATATAATATAAAATAATATAATATAATAAAATAGAATAGAATAGAATATGATATAATATAATTTAAAATAATATAATATCATAGAATACAATATAATATAATATGATATAATATAATTTAAAATAATATAATATAATATAATATAATATAATATAATATAGTATAATATAATATAATATGATATAATATAATATGATATAATATAATATAATATAATATAATATAATATAGTATAATATAATATAATATAGTATAATATAATATAATGTAATATAATATAATATGATATAATATAATATGATATAATATAATATAATATAATATGATATAATATAATATGATATAATATAATATAATAAAATATAATATAATATAATATAATATAATATAAAATAAAATAATATAATATAATATAATAAAATGTAATATAATATAAAATAATATAATATAATATAATATAATATAATATGATATAATATAATATCCAGCTCCCGCACCTGCAACCTTGAATCTGATAAGCAATTACTGAAAATAAATGGTTGAATGATAATAATTAACAAAACTACCCCAAAAATGATCTCCACCTCCAGCAGCTACACTGTTAAAATTCATTATCAATAAATCTAATTAAATGTAATGACAAAGCTTCTGCTGCTTAAGGAGAGTGTTTACCATTCGTATAAATGCTTCTATAATGTACCTTGACAACTTCATATTATTAATGATAACATACCGGCAGCAGTGGTTGGCCAGAATATTGCTGTAAAAAATACGGTCACCATGTACAAGAGATTACAGTAAATTGCAATGAAAAATATATATGATGTCCACCTGTTTCCAGTTACATGTAGTTAGTTTATTACATAGAAAGATAATAAATTACACTAAATTCAGACTTTATTTTACCTTGAAATGCACATTATTTCACATAATTTAGACATTTTGACAGAACAATACTTTTATGTTAATGACATGGTTGTAACGTTATAGTACTTTCCCATAATTAAGATTTTTTTTTTTATTCAGCAGTAATGGACTTCCATATCTGGGACAGGAAACTGATTTACAAACCGGATCGGTCGGGGCCCAGGTTTGTAACGACCACCACTGGCATCGTTAACCAGCAGGGTGCCAGCAGAAGGTACCATTAACGACGTAAGAGGAGGAGTGAAGTGGCAAAGGTTAAAAGAGAGGCCTATGATGAGTTGTATGAGAGATTGGACACTAAGGAAGGAGAAAAGCACTTGTATCCATTGGGGAGGCAGATATGGGAAGGATGTGCAGCACGTTAGGACGATTAAGGATAGAGAATGAAATGTGCTTATAAAAGAGGAGAGTGTGAGGGCAAGGTGGAGAGAATACTTTGGAGAACTGATGGATGAAGAAAAAATGGAAAGAGATAAGTGTGGTATAGGTGAGAGACCTGTAAATCAAGAAGTCCCAAGGATCAGTAATGTTGAAGTGAGATCAGCTCTGAAGAGAATAAAGAATGGAAAAGCGGTTGGTCCGATGGTCTGATGACATACAGGTGGAGGTATGGTGGTATCTAGGAGAGAAGGGAATGGAGTATCTAACAACATTGTTCTACACTACAACTGAGGAGTGAGGAAAGGTGTACTAGTGCTGATTTCAAGAACAAGGGTGATGTTCAGAGCTGTAGCAACTACAAAAAAAAGCTGATGAGCCACACGATGAAGGACTCGTAAAGAGTAGATGAAGTAAGGGTAAGAGAATTGCTGATATTTTATTAGCAGCAGTATGTTATCATGTCAAGAAAGAGCAGTACAGATGCAAGGTTTGCTTTAAGAGTTCTGAGGGAGAAGTACGGAGAAGGCCAGTAGGAGTTACATTGTGTCTTTGTGGATTTAAATAAAGCGTACGACAGAGGGCCAAAGCAGGAATTGTGATATTGCATGAGGAAGTCTGGAGTGACAGAGAAGTATGTTAGAGTTGTGCAGAATATGTATGAGAGCAGCATGAAGGCGGTGAAGTGTGCAGTAGGAGTTAAGAAGAAGTGGGAGCAGGGAGCTAGTGGAAAAAAACCTGGAGAGGTGGAGTTTTGCACTGGAGAGAAGAGGAATGAAGGTCAGTCACAGCAAGACAGAATAGATGTGTGTGAATGAAAGGGAGGCAGGTGCAACGGTGAGGATGCAAGAATTTGAGGTGAACGAGGTGCAGAAGTTTAAGTATTCCCTCTTGGGGTCAACTGTTCAGAGCAATGGGAAGTGTGTAAAATAGGTGAAGAAGTGAGTGTAAGCAGGATGGAGTGGGTGGAGAAGAGTGTCATGAGTTATCTGTGACAGATGAGTAGCAGCAAGTGTGAAGGGAAAGGTTTACAAGATGGTAGTGAGAGCATTCCTTCTGAATGGTGTGGATATGGCGGCTGTGAACAAAAGACAGGAGGATGAGCTGGAGATGGCAGAGTTGAAGATTGTAGGATTTTCTTTGGGAGATGTCTTGAAGACAAAGATAGAGAGGCCAGATTGAGACGGTTTGGACACTTGAAAAGGAGGGATAGTGGTTTTGTTGGTAGGATGCTGGGAGGGAGCTGCAAGGAAGGAGAAAAAGGGGTGGACCAAAGAGGCGATATCTGGATGTAGTGAGAGAGGACATGCCGTTGGTTGGTGTGACAGAAGAAGATGCAGATGACAGGGCAGGATGGAAAAAAATGATCTGCTGTGTTGACCCCAAAAGGGAACAGCTGAAAGAAGAAGAAGAAGAAGAAGAAGAAGAAGAACAATGGACTTCCTTACAATGAATCGTTTGTTAACTCTTCTTATCTAAATCTGTTTGCCACTAGAGTGAACTAAAATATGATCCACTAGGATCATGGAAAAGTAAGGAGCCCTGGGGGATATCAAAAGAAAGAAATACGATATGAAAATAAATGATTTTTTTCATCATTATTTTCTTTTGTTTGTGAGGACATTTTTCGTTGTAGCTGTTGATAGGTGTATCATATTTAATTTGTCTTTTTATAAACAGTTCTTCCATCTTGTCTCTTCCATTTCACAAAAAACAAATAACAACTGTCAGACATACCTCATAGGGCCATCTTGATAAATGACAAAAAAACAAATCTCAGATTACGAGAACAAAGTCGCAATTTCGACAATTTTAAACAACCTTGGCTTTTTTCAGGTACGCTGGTGCTGTGCTGTGTTTTCTCGTAAAATTATGTTTTTTTCCCTTGTAGAATTACGACTTTATTCTCATAAAATCATGATGATTAGAAAATAAGATACCGAGAAGCTAAGTTACCTAGCTACCTAGCTAATGTACCTCGCATGTTTGACTGCAAGCGGTCAGTTTAATAGCTATTGTGGGGTTGAATAGTTTTCGAGGGCCACATACATTTGTTTTGTTTTCTTCTCCTGATGGTGTGTCAGTCAGCGCGGCAGAGAAAAGCGGCGTAACACATGTAGATACAGGACTTAAAAATGGGAGATCACAATAATAAAACACTTTTGAGGCCACAACCAGCCTCAAAATGGCGCAAATAAAAAAATGTTCAAATAATTCCCGAAAGGGTTCTACCGTTTGGATGCATACAGATGGCTAATGTTGGCTAATGCCAATGGTATCAGGTCTTTGAATGCATCATTGGAATCATCAGTTCAAATAGAACATTTCTAAGAATCATACTCCTTGGCCAAAACGACTAACTGTCAAAATATGTCACAGTTAAAATACAGTGCATTACTGTACAGCTTTAATCATTTGGTTTTTACTCTATCATGTTACAGCAACACCATGTAATCACATCCTGCATTCAATAGTCACTTGACCACAGCATGGGAGAGGAGCCTAAAGAAGTCTGGCCATGTGTTATTTATGCGAGGCTTAGTTCAAAAGCAGCCTCTACGGAGAGGACACACCTCATAAATTTTTCTATTGCCCCTTTGAGCAGGTCAGGAAGGCAGCCATATTTCCTCTTTATTAGTAACAACACAAACAACATGCAGCCATAACAGGAGCTCAGAGCAAAGCTGACACCCAGGGAATAGCAGAGGATGCACGATGCTTAGAGCTGAGAGGTAGTCACACAGTCCGTTTTTCCCAGCCTGCTTGTCCATATATTGGAACATTTCCCCGTAACTCTCCCACGGGTGACTCGCTCCATGTTTCATCACAGGTCAACTTGGAGTTGAACTTTAAAGGAAGACGTAACAAATGATCGCAGCCTCTCAGGTAATTCACGTCGGTCGAAGTGCCATAACCCTCTACATATCCTGACCTCAATTTGGAGTTTGCGTGTTGAAGGCCCATCTGAGAGGAGATGGTATCGATCTGAGCCGGGACTCTGGCAGCATCAATAAACAACGGGCTTCGGGCTTCAAGGCTGAGGAGACAGATCTCTATTTCAGCAAGAGGTTTTGCATCTGGATACCTGAGTTGGGATGTGGCCCTGGACACATGGCGGGACACGTTTTTTTCTTGCTGAATGCACAGCAGGTCCAGTCACTGTTTTCAGCCCAAAGCGAGAACTGTTTGGTTCTATGAAGCTTGATAAGGCCCAAACCGCAAGCTCACACTTTTTATACATAATTTTAAGGGACAATGTAAATAGAAAACTACCAAGTAAAAGTCTATACCTGTGAGAACAATCAATGCTTTCCCTGCAGACAAATAGTATTTCAAGAAAATCAGCATTACAGTAAAGGGGGACAGTGCTGACATTGGGTCCTTAATCAATACACACAAGGCAACCAATACATTTGACGTCGACTAATGAAATCCTCATCACAGGAGGAGGAGGAGGAGGACGAAGAAGCAGTGGCATACAGTAACACTCAGTCACACAAAAGAACAAAAAATTTAACTACAGAAAAATACTGTGAATAATGAAAAATCTTGCTGGACAATTGTGTTTCTGTCTTGTTTGCGATGTTGATTTCCCCTCTTTATTGAGAAAGTTAAATAAGTGTGCCTCACATATTTAGAGTCAAACGGAGCTCACGTTGAACCCAGCAGCTTATCAATAACAAGAAAGGAGGAACAGGGCAAGGGAGAAGCTCTGATAAAATGGGTTTTAATTACCAGACAATGAATGCTGGCCTTCCTCTTCCACTTTACCCTCCCAGCTAAGTCAGGAGTTTGATTTCTGATAATGTGGATTGCTGACTGCGCTTCATCCCCGTTGCCCCTACAGCAGAAGGACCCAACATCAAGTCCTGTGAGACCATGTTTGACAAAGTGCCATATAGATCCTGTGCTTTTTGTCAGACGGCAGTGCTGCTGGAGGCATTAATCAGAACGCTTGATAGCCCGGCTTTGTTTCCCCTTTTACTCTCCTGTAACAATTAGGCAAAGTAATAATTTCAGGCATTACATGGAAATCAATGGGTCTTTAACCCAGCTGTCAGCGCAGCTGATACAGATTAGATGCACAGAGATTCAGGTCGATGGAATGAACTTCTAACCTCTTGAGTGAGACGGACTGACTGATGGAAGGATGCATAGATAGATAGATAGATAGATAGATAGATAGATAGATAGATAGATAGATAGATAGATAGATAGATAGATAGATAGATAGATAGATAGATAGATAGATAGATAGATAGATAGATAGATAGAAAGAAAGAATAAGGGGTGACAAGGTATAAATGAAAGGATAGATTCATAGATGGATGAATGAATGGATGGCTGGTTGGATTATATTGATTTCAAGAGCCACATGGAACCAGATCTGAGCCAGGAGGATACAAAATAAGCTTCCACATGTTCTTATCATTACACTTGGGTTTGCTCTCTGTGCACAACTGCTATAAATTAACAGAGAAACAGACTTCATTTCACTCAGGGATCAATGTCTTGTTCTTGTAAGTGCAATCAGAGCTCTCTGGTGAGCGGGCAGAGAGACTGATTCAGCTCGTCAGTCATAAGCCCGTAATCAACAACACTTGGAAGCACTCCTTTGTTTTACATTTAATTATACACTAATTACTCAAGACAAAAGAAACCTTTAAATACTAATACAGTGTCAATTTGGAAGAATGAAAAAACTGTCAGGACAGCTGAGTGTTTCTGTGAAAACAGGGGACATTCACATAATATGCAAATACTGAGTGAGCAATCTAAGGTCAATTCTAAAAAAGATATTTACCCTCCAAATGTTGACCTTTATATGCACACAGAGCCATTGGATTCCCACTATTGTAATCTCCTATCGAAATTGAACTCACATCAATGGGATGTAGAGCAAAAGCAGTGCAAGGTTAAACAATCTCTTGATGGGCACCTAATAATTTTAAATAATTCAATATAATTATAATAATCAGTGTAAAACGGCTTTTTTTTTTTTTTTTAACAATTTTCATTTAATCCCCTAATATTTCAGGATAAAACACTTTTTGACTACGCTGATGTCACAGTTTTTGTCCACTATTCATAATCCATTCATTTTCTTATATATCAAAGAAAATATTATAGATCAATTTACTAATTTTATATAATGGCTTTTGGTCAAAAAAGGCAAATTTTAACTATCGATGTGATTAAAATTCTAAAACTTATTGGACGCCTGGGTCATTTCCTCTTTTGAACTGAAAGCAGAATAACAGCGAAAGAAAAATAATGTGGTATCAACATATAGTTTTTTTAAGTGGTAAAGTTACATTTACGAAATGAATGTTAAATGACTTTGCTGCACAAACCTTATAAATGGTTTATGGTACTTACTGAATATCACGGCTCTTTTAAGTAAAAGAACTGATGTATAAATTAAATGTATTATTATTATTATTATGTTTTCTAGTTGTTACGGGAATGGATCCTTTATTCTGAAAGACGTTAACCGGATGTTGATTTGGAAACGCTGAATGACTTCCGCTATGCGAGCTATCTACCTGAATTTCAGCGATAATAAAACTTTACGCCAGATAAATAGACATTTATAGTTCATATTCAGCTCTTCATAATGGTATAAAGGGGCGTCATTGTTACCAATGACTGTTAACGTGTTTAATTCTTTGTGTCACTTGGGTTAGTCTGAACTGAGGAGGATGCTAGCCTGTGTCATTAGGGAACCGTTGCAGGAAATTAGCTGGTTAGCTAAGACAAAAACAGTCTAGTGTTAGTATGAGGCTCATTTTTTCATGTTTATGGTAACTTTCACTTTGAATAATCTTTTAGTCATGGACAGTGAGGCTATAGTGATCCGTATAAAAACTCCATCAGGAGACATGGACTCATCCGTTGACTGTCCATCTCTTTTGAACTTCAACGATCTGCTGGTGAGTCTTCAAAGTGCTAGAGAGCTAAGATAGCTTAAGTTATTCCTACTTTTATTTCTATCTTATATATGTCCTTTTGAATAAAATCAGCTGAATTAAATTAGGATTTATCTTGAACCTGTCTGATCCCTACTATTGGACCCTTGAGAGTAAAGATTTGTAACACTTTGACATCACCTTGCATCATCAGATTTGTGAATCTAGTTTGGTTTGCTCATCAACAGCTACTGTGACAATCCGTCTGCACGTGTCTGCATCACTACCCACTGTCATTTATTACTGTTGCTGTATTCATTTGTTTCGCCCAACATTTCAGGTCGCAATTAGAGATGTCATGCCTGAAGCAACTGTCACGGCCTTTGAATGTAAGTTTCTGTTTTGTATCTCTGGAACTACAATTCCTGGAGAATGACTGAAGCTTTGTCGTCTCCTGACTACCTCCCACTTACTTGAAGTGTTTGTCTGATATAAAACTGATGTCTTTAAACATATTATCTTAACATCAACAGGTGAAATACCTTTTTGGTAAAAACATTGCTTACTACTAAATGGGGACCCCATTTACAATCACTTTCATATATTTTGTGTTCAATTAATGTATTCAATGTATATTATAGTCACCTCGGCTGTTATATTATTACACTCGCACTTGTCAGTGTTTGGGATATTGAAGGCAGCGAGTGAATATTTTGTCCTAAGATTGATGAGTGGGAAGGAGGAAGGAGCTGAGTGAATTAGACAATTGTCAAATTGTGATGTCTATGTGATTTGGTAAAAGAATATAAAACTGGTGAACCAAGACTCATTATATCCACAAAGAGTCAGGGATATTATGGATTTTAGTCTGCCATCACAGATCCTTCATGTAAACGCGATAACTCAAAAACTATTTCATGGATCCGTTTCAAATTTTAGAACTTGGTGCAAGGAAGGAGTGGATTGATATTGGTAAAGATTGGTTGTAAATAAATGACAATATGGGGAGCTTTGTTGCCAAAAGTTTATGGTTCCTGGATTCTCAAGAATTGGTCCGGTTTTGTACAAAGTGGGTTCATATGAAGTGACTAGATAAGGTATATCTTGTATATATTGTGTTTTACTTTTAATAGTTAATATTTTACTCATTAGGGATGATTTTTATGGGAAACACTGTTTTACGGGCAAAACTTCCTATCCGTCGGCCCAATTTAGTCCAAATTCAGGGCGTATGAATCAACACCAGGATACTTATCTTTTATATATCATATTTTACTCAAACTATTTCTCTTCATGTCTCATTTTCAAACTCCATACAACCATAGAGTTTAGTACGAGGAAGAACTGGATATATTTTGGGAAAGGTCGGTTGTATATTGCTGACACTTGGCAGAGGTTTACCTCCATTCTGTATATATCATATTTTATCTTTATTTCAATCTAATATTTCACTTTGTACTCACTTTTGGGAGGTTTTTTTTTACTAAAAATACTGTGGAAATAACTTCAAATTCAATTTAAGTGGTTCAATCTGGGGGATTGTTTATGCAAAAAAAAAGGGGATTGCAAACTTTTCTATTCTTTTTTCTTTTCTTCTGATCCTACAGAAGAGTTACGTTTGCACAGTTCACTTTTAAAGTTAATTCTGTTTAAATTAAATAATTTGCACCCTCCTCATCCATGCACTTAAAAAACAATACGAATTATACTATTCTTAGTTGTGAAATATCTTAATAAATAAATGAAACTTGTGGCATGTGTTTTGCTCTTTTGTTCTATCTGGCGAAAAGTTACAACTAACATATTTTCTTCTTCTGATTTCACAAATACAGTTTTTTTTCTGTCACCCTAATTGCTGGACAGCTTGTCATGATAGATACTGTCAGTCCCAGTAAATGCTGTTTGACCAAACTGGTGGATTAAACAGATGAATTGGCTCTACTCCTGTTTTTTTTTTTTCCTTCAGCTGATACTCAACTTTGTCGGATCTAATTTTGTGTTTACTTAAATTTTGTGTTACTCAGTTTAATCCAAATCAACCTGATTAAACACAAAGTACAACTTTGAAATGACAATTGTGTTTATTGAACCTAAAAAGTCTTTTAATACCACAGGTATGTTTTAGTTATTTGCTCCCTTAGAAACTAAATCCCCAAAATGACCAAACTCCATTAATAGGCTAACTGGTTGCATCTGGAACAGACATATACAGACCTAATCACCAATTGCCTGTTCGCTAAAATTGTTACGTAACTATAAAGAATCATTAAATTGGCTCGTAGGTTTAACGACACGCGCAGATTTAGTGTAATACACTTCGCTCAAATCCAGATGTGAAATTTCCAGATGAGATGAGGTTGAAATTGAAAAATATCAGTCCAGCAAGGGTTACAAAGCTTCTGAGACTTGGAATAATACTGAATCTTTCCAGAGGTGGCTGAACTCCCAAATTTCCTCAAAGGGCACCGTGAGTCTCAATAAGGGAGTCACTTCAGAACCAAAGGAAACATTCAATGAACTGCAGACTTCCGTCACGTCATGAAGGAACTGTCACACAAGTTGCTGAAAAAGTTAATGCTGGTTCTGATAGAAAGGTGTCACTACACACAGAACACATAGGGAATCGAAGAGCCTAATATATGTCATTGCAGACTTTTTGTTGTAATTTTGGGATTCAAAATAATGTGTGGGAATGACTTAATTTACTTTTGAAGGATTTAATAATGTTGAATGAGCTGTTTAATCTTTTTTTTTACAATTCACCTTAAATCAATATTTTGTATATATAATTTAATATATGGAATAATACATGTGATGTTGCCCTAATTGTGTAAATTTGCCACATCAAGTTGTGTATTAAACTATGTTTTGCTTTTACTGTTGCCTATGATATTGAAAGATGATGACTGTTTTTTGAATAGTCCACATTTTGAGACACTTCTGTTTTTATGGTTTAGATGAAGATGAGGTGGGGGACAGAATTACCGTGAGAAGTGATGAAGAACTTAAAGCAATGTTGTCATACGTAAGTATATATATTAATCCTTCCCCAAAAAAATGTTTTCCCTTATTTTAGGAGTTTTTTTGTCAGAGGCTATTTCTTAAACTGAAAGTAGTTCACATGAAAACATACTTAAAGGTAAGACCTCACTTTTGCCATATTGTCTCTTTCTTAAATGTAAATAATACATCCACTAAAGGTCTGAATATTTTCCTGTGAAATCTCTCCGCTATTATCCGTTCAAAGGTGTCTCACATATTTTTTACTTTAAATTTATTTATTTTTTCCCGTGGAGCTTTTCCATTCCAAATCATGTGTTTTAAGATTATACAGGGTTTATTGTCGTAAAGTCCTCTGAAGCAACTCTGTGACTTGACTGGACAAAGAAACAGGGACATTGTTTTGAATATCTTGCGTTTTTGTTTACGTTGTGCAGCACAATGAAAAATAACCCTGACTTGCGTTTTCTTATTATGACAAATCTTAAAGACTGATGTTTCCAAAACCTTGAACTGACTGTTTATGTATCTGGCTGGCACCTAAAGATCGCTTTGAAAAATGAAAACGTTACTTGTGTCGCAAAATGCACAAATTACAGGAATCCCTTCCATTATCCAAAAAACTTATTTTAGTGTCGCTCAGGCTGACCTCCACAGAATGTTTCTCCTCAGAGCTGCCAGATGAATCACACACTGTATAATTTGAACAGTTGAGGAAATAGTCGCTAAATACGTAAACCAGTAAAGAACTATAAAGCCACATTGCCTAATCCATTTGTATTTAACCTTCAAACAAAAAAGAAAAAGAAAATTCTCACAATACACATGCATGCAGTACATCCACAATTCAGTGGTGTGCATTCTCATATTCTGACATACTTACTGTTCATACCAGGGACAGCAAGAGTAATGGTGTGTAATGGGTTTCTCTACGAGGTACACTGAAAGCTAAATGAACTGTCAATTTTTATTATTTATTATTCAGTACTTAAAGTTTTGCCTCATTAAAGCGCGGCCCCCCCTGGGCTGCAGAATTGTTCAAAATCTACTTTCATCTGTGGATGTCTTTTACCCCCCATCAGCTCACAATGGTACTGCTAGAGCCACCGGCACAATTTACCATCGTTGTTTTTTTGTCCATTTCCATCATGCAATCACTTGTGGTTGCCTTTTAATCATTAAGTAGCAGAGGACAGCAGGGCGATTAGGCAAAGGGAGACAGCTTTCTTGATGATAAGTGAAATGAGATTGAAATAGTATTGACCGCTCAAATCTAACTGATATATTGAGGTTCTTTTGTGATATTTGCCTCGCCACGCTGTGTTTTCTGTGTAAGTGGCCGTACATTCAGGCATAACGCTAAGAACTGTTTGAGAAATCGGTATTGTTGCGCCAATCAGGTCAAACTTTTTCCTCTTTGTTCGACCTCTTTGTCCTATTCTAGAAAAAATAACTGTGGAAAAAACACTCTTAATTTAGCATGAAATGACATCGTTTGGTCTTATCCATGGATTTAGTTTAATTAAAGTTAAAAGAAGAAAAGAATCAGTTTTATAAAATTATTTCACGATCAAATTTTGCATTTCATTGAATTAATCCATTTAAATTAGATCATCCCAACCTATTTGTAAAGAATGTATTTAAAAAAACTGTTTGACTATTATAAGACTTTTGGGGATCAAGTTACATAATTCTGATCAGTAAGTCTCCACATACTCTAATATGCCCCAAACAATCTTACTTATTGAATAGGACTTTCTCTAGAGCCATGGTTAATGCCTCCTCATCAGGAGACCATTTGACCTGTGGTATCCCCCAGGGCCCCAACCCTGGCCCTTTTACCTTTTTACCATATATATGCTGCCCCTGGGTCATATTATAAACTGATTCAGTTAAGTGGCACACATTTTTCGATAAGAACAGGGACTCAAGGACAAGAAATAAAGGGGTTAACTGTCATATAACTGCATTGTGTGCCATCAGTGTTCCTGATGGTGACCTTTTTTCCTTGTTGGTTATCAGTCAGGTTACTTAATTTGCACAACAAGCTACAATAAAGCTGCGGTGTTATTCTAGTTTGTTATGTATAATGACAGTTTATTGTGCTAACACTTTATTCAGATGAAATAGCATGTCTGCTGGGGACTGCAAACTAATGTACGCATGTCTGATCTGCACTTCAGTCTACCCAATATCAGTATATTAGTATCCTCAACAGCTCACTGCTTGCTCCACAAATTTAAAAAAGCCATTTGTACAGTGAATTCCTTCAGCCAACAAATCCAGGAGCCCTGTAATGACTTTCTGCTCCTCGTGGGACAGGAAAGTATTCAAAAAGATGCTGATCACCTTGAAAGTACTGGGCTCACTGAAATATAATTCACACCAGACGGGGATTTTATGCGAGGGTTATGCATTTCAGCAGACATTTGCATTTGTATTCGGAACATTTTTTATTTGGTACATTTGTGGGGGGGGTTGCCATGTTTGCCATTTGACCTCCTGAGAGAACCCACTGGAGTTTGGTCTCAGTGTTGTTAATTCCAGGTGGGCAGACAGCCATTATATGATATTAATAGGAATGAATGAAAACCAACATGTTAGGTGATAGGTGAGACGTCTCTCACAGTTGGCCTCTTTTGTGCGTGTGTTTCTGTGTGTTTAGATGTTTGTGAGAATACATTTAAAACCAGGCTTTCAAACATCCCTCGCTGCACTGAAGTTGTTGTTTTTTTTTTTTAGTTATTCAGGATCTCCGCTTTAACAATGCCCAGTGAAAAATCCATGTTCCTTGTTGCCGAGCAAAATTAATGCTCAAATTCAGCACTTAATTAACATCAGTCTTCAGAGGGCATTTGTGAAAACTATCCCCATCACTGAGAACATTGATTGCTACATGCTCCTCTGAGGCCCACCAGTCTTCCAGGCATCTCTAATCATTGTTTGACACCTTGAAAGACAGATGCCCCTGTTCAAAGTTAAAGACTGTTCGTGTCAGGTGCTAAAAAAAAAACATGCGACCTCATCCGTTCCTCGCTCTGCTCCCCCTGGAGGTAGTAGCTCTAATTCCACCACTCTTACTACCCTCAGTCTGCTAATGATGATGAGAGTCAGTCTCTGCTCTAGCTCTCCCCTCTGTCCCTCAAGGCTGAGCGATGGTATTTGGGAACGGACACTGTTTAGTTATTGGCCAACAATGGAGAATGTCTTTTAATAACACACCTACTACAGATTAGGTGGTAATTGCAGCCTTAATCAATAAACTAGCTGAGCGGAAAATTAAAGGTATGTGAAGCCTGAACTCCCCCCCCCCCCCCCCCCCCCCCCCAACACACACACACATACAAACACAAACAACATGTTTTTTGGTATTAGTCCCATTGTTCAGATGTGGCCTAGTGAGAACGCTGCAGGGCAAAAGCAGAGGGCTAGGAGCGAGGAGGGACCTGACAGTGATAAATAGGCCTTTTAATAACAGCTGTGCCACTTGGGTAGCCATTCTCATCCCCCCCACCCACCCCCAGACCCTATCCCCCACTCCACAATGAGAGCGCACATTTACATATCACTGCAATAACTTGGTCAAGCTGGATTGTAAATGAGACACGATGGACACGTTTGTGGGAACTCCACAAAAACTTACGTTGTCCAAGGGTGTCTTTGGCAACATCTTGATGTTTATTTCTATCGCTAAGAAGGAAGGACCGTAAACAAAGCACCCACACATACAGGCACTCTCACACCAACACGCACACACAGGCTCACAGTTTAGCAGATGGTTTGGTTAACTGAAACATCAATTATTACATTGCCTTGGCGAGCGTCTGAGAGGCTCCAGAGTGTGTTTTCACGTGTCAGTCCTGCAGGATGTGAGTGTTTGGTGAGCTGTTGACCTGCAGGATGAAAGGGTTAATGCTACACTCCCTCAGAACAAGCCCTGCGGGCATTGCTCCTCATCGGCAACAGATTTCAGCACAGCATGCTCGCATTTATGAGGACGCTGCAGACTAATGCTGACATCATTTGAATAAACAGTTTTCTATGTGTTATGCTCAACAAAATTTTTGTAAAATAGAAAATGTACAGGGAACTTTTTTCATGTGTTTTATTGTTCCCCAAAATGAAACTGATATACAGTGTGTGTATATTATATAATATTATGAATATTAAATTTGCCGTAACATTATAAACAACCGACAGCTAAGTTAAGAATAACGTTGATTACCTGTCTGTGTGCGGGATATATATTAGGAAGCAAATTAACATTTTATTCTCAAAGTTGATACATATTGCAGATCTTTTAGGGTAATGGTTAGCTTTGGCTTATGCTAATAATGCAGACCTTCGCAGTATTAGGCGAATGGTTTTTGGTGTTGTGTGTATTTCTGTTTTCATAAACCATTATTAGTTGTTGCGTCTTCTAATATTTTGAATTTTATTGTATATAAATTGTCTCGGTTGTTTGGTATATTACATTTTTTTTAGGCGAACATTTGGGCTCCGAGACTTAAGAAAATCTGTCACAGTCCCTCTGTTTCAGTCAGTGTTTTCGTCAACGCTCACATACTTCTGTTCTTTACATAGGACTTTTTACAACCACAAGATGGCAGTGAATAGTCCAAAGGTTTAGCAACAACAAAACATACGACATAGAGGACGTTGTAATAGTCTACTGAGCAGATAAAAAGTAGGAAAATAATTTTTTGGGGTATTTTTTTCTGAGGCCATTAAATATATTATGATATGTGCGAGCAGAGATATGGCATTGATTTAATTATAACCCCTCTGCCCCCATTAATCTTTGGTCCGTATCCGTAAGCGCTACGATAATATGCACAAATACAGCTGTAAATAATTGTGAACTCCATTTATATATTTATACGTCTTAAATGTTGAGCATGGATCATCTATTCTTAAGCATGTCTTGCAAACTAAACCTAACATAGCAGTAGCCTTAGCCTTATGAAACTTTGAATCTTCATACGCTTACTCTTTCTTATTTTATTTGGTTTCCATGGGAAAATTTTGTTTTGGTTGACCCTGAATAGTAACCATTTTATCAAGAGCATATGTAGTGATGATTTTTTTGTTTTTCTGTAACCAAATTTCTATTTTACAGTGAAAATCCTGTTCATCTTCTTATAGTCCTTGTCAATATCCTTTTTGTACAATCCCATCCTCTTCCCAAGGAGCTGCAAGTCATGCCCATGAAAAGATAAACCCCTAAATACTTATTTGAAAGATTTAAATATCAGAAACTGCAAAGAAAGCTGACAGTACAGCAAATAACAACATAAATATTCAAAGCACCACCTCTTTCACCTAATTGTAACTTTTCTTTCCCCGTCAGTACTGCAATACCATGAATGAACAGCGAATGAACGGACTGCTGCCAGATCCTCTTCAGATTTTTCCACGAGGTAGGGGGATGACATGTTTTACATGGCTCGGTCACGTTAAGAGGCTGAAAACGTCTTTGTAATGCATATGTTGATAGCTAATCCAACCAAAATGAAAATTATACTTTTATTTATTTTCTACTGCTGCCAAAGATTGCATATAGGGTTAAGTATAAACATAACAGGATAAAGGCTTTACAATCTCTTAGAAAATCACCTCCTAACACCTCCTAATGGGTTTTTTATTTGCTTTTTTCTTTTCTTTTCACGGTTTTAGGCACATTTGAACTTTTTTTTTTGTCCCTTTGCTCACACCCAGGGCAGGCTTGAAGCAGCAGAGCCATGTTTGTCCTTCAACACAAATTTTGTAGTTTAAATTTCGGCTGAAATTGGTGTAAAATAGCTGTGCTTTGTTCAAACAATAGGGAAATGGGAGCATTTGGTGACTAGAAATAACAAGACAGCCCCTGGACAACATTAAAATTCATTGGCTCATTCTGTTATTGTTTTGACAGTCATTTAAAAATCTACATTTCTTTTGCTCCAAGGACATTGATACCGCCTGCCTATGTTCCGGCTAAGCCCAGTTCTCTGGCTTTGTGCCGTTTCTTTCTGAACTGGTTTTAATGACGATACAAGGCTTTTTTTTAATATATATCTTCATTTAGTTTTCTCACCACTAAAAGTCATACATAATTGTTAACAGGCCCCAAGGGCAAAGTGACTTAACATTTTATTACCTTTCTTTCTTTTATTCTGTATCTGCCTCTCTCTTTCTATCTCTCCTTTTTCTCTATGATTTCGTTTTTTTGCACCACCAGCTGTCTCAAGAGCCCAGCATCTCAATCACCCCCTTGTCTACAACTAATTTCGGAATAACCCTCATTTATTTTATTTTTTTCCTTTTTATAAAGAACTGATTCCTTTTCAGCCCATTTGTAAATGGTCCAGTGATGTGTTCTAAAATCTAGTCAATTACTGTTTCAGCCGGCAAGACTCCAGGGATCCGGAACATTCATGGCCTGAAGGTACCTATCTCAATAATTGTTTCAGCTGCCTTACACGGAGACTGAGGGGAGGGGAAAGAGGGAAGTTGAGACAAATGGATTGGTAATGCTGTGTTCCACTTATTGAAATGTCAATTGAAGTCAAGGCTCTCCTTTACTTTCACTCATTTCCTTGTTCTCCTCTTCTCTGTTTGTATGGCTGTGACTTTTGTGGTCTGCGAATCTCTCCTACAATATCTCTATATTTTGGTCTCCTCTGCCTGGACAACCAATGTTACAGCCCCCCCCCCCCCCCCCCCCCCCCCCCCCCCCCCTGAGTATTATGTTACTCTTATTCCTAGCAATAGGCAGAACATCAGCATTGATTAGAGCAAAAACTAAGTCAATAAGAAGATGTCATTCTCCAACCATGAAATTGTCATTACAAGCCCCCTCCCACCCTGTACCATTTACGAATGGAACTTCCACAGATTTTTTTGTTGTGTTGGCCATATGCTGCTATTGAAACTCATCGCTAATTACCTGGGGTTAAATAATTTGACACCTCCTCCGTCTCTCCAGATGATCCATATTATACCCATATCCATTTAAGTAATAAAAGCAGTCCTGCCGTCAAAATACTAAAAGGGTTTTATTTAATGTATCCTCTGAGGAGCATCAGTAACCACCACTGAACTGTGTCAGTCTTTTAATGTCAAGGGTCCGTTTTGAGAAGAGGATGTTTTCCACGAACCTTTAGTCCTTTGGTATTCTTTTTCTTTATTTTTAATATAAAAATAATTGGCTGTGGGGAGTCGCGTGCACTGTTTAAATTAGGTCTTCCTGGGCACTAATTAAAAAGAGTATCTCCGTGCTTTAGTCGCCTCAACACACCGGCCTTTTGACCTCAATTAAATTAGTTATTTTTAGTATCTTCTTTAAAGGGCCTGGTGTCATCTTTTGTTTAAGATATCTGAGTTGAGAGCAGAGGTATTTGGAGTAAACATGGATGCAGATGAATAGATGTAAAGAACATTGTCCCTTGTGAGGCATGATATTTTCCAATGGTCGTTCCATGCAGATATATGCCTTTTGTCTTTCCTCCCCTTCCTTACTCTGCTCTCTGCGATCCTCTCCCCTCCTCTTTCTAGACACCTCTTTCTTTCTTCTTCGCATGCCTCGCCTGTCTCCTAAGAAAGCCAATTAACCTTCAGGCTGAACTGAAAGCATGTGTTAGCTTCTTGTTCATTGGGGGTCCGGCTATAAGTCTGTCTGTATGCCTGTCTTTTGGCCTTGACCACTAAATGTGTGTCTGAGCGCATTTGGTGTGTGTGTCTGTGTGTCCTTTCACATTTGCTCATATGCATTTACTCACCTTCAGGTTAATACCAGACCTAACCCAGCGAATGACTGCATTCATGCTGTCCAAGACTCCATTGCCAACAACAGGTGAGCTTGTTTGGGCATAAGGAGCTTGATCCATTACCTGGAATAAACTTTAGTTGGATGGTTGATTGATGAGAAGAGCAATATCTGTGATGCTTATGTCAGAGCGATGTGCTGTGTTCCTTCCTGCAGCTTGAAAAAGTCGTCTGCCGAGCTAAAGAGGATCCTGACAAATGGGCAGGTAAGCCAGTGTTTTGGGTTTAAGTAGAATTTGACCGCTGTTCTCTCACTGCGCCTGCTCTCACATCTAGTTTCCACTTACTGGAGCACATTCCCACCAGTGCTTGACTCCTCTATTGATTTTCTGTGACGCCAATTGAGGGAATGTTATAGAGAATGTGTATTTGAGTATCGTCTCTTCACCGTGCTGCTCTGGGAGCGGCGGGTCTGTGGGTTCTTGAGAACCAGCATGCTGCTGTCAGGTCTATCTCTTTTATAAACTCTGTCTCCCTTCTGTCACTCACGCACACTCACACACACTCACACACAAACACACACACACTCACCAGCACTAGTGTGTCAAGAAGACAATTAAGCCAATGGCCTCTCCGGTTTCTGCCTCTGAACAGTGAACTAATAGAGCTGTTCTCTCAGTTCTCCTTCATCCTACCATCCATCTCCTCTCATTCTCTTTAACTCCTGGCCGTCACCATGTTATCTAATCAATTTAGGTGTGTGGGGGTGGGGATCGCATCGATGTGTAGCCCGAGCATGTATGTTTTGATGGCTGAATCTTTCTGTCAAAATTAGTCTTTGCAGCCCCACAAGGATATTATGTCAGCCACAGTATAAATAAGTCTGTGTCCACAAACTGGTTCATTCACAGGCCAGACTGTCATTGATATGTGACATAAATAATTAGAGAACTATCCCTTAGACAATTTGTACTCTGGCCATTTTGGAAGGATGTAAACCAAAACATTTTCCAATTTACTAAAACATATTCTATTATATATATATATATATATATATATATATATATATATATATATATATATATATATATATATATATATATATATATATATATATATATATATATATATATATATATATATATATATATATATATATATATATATATATATATAATAGAATATAAGAAGTGTGAACATAAGGCACCACCTGTGCATTACATTTTAAATTGTTCAGCTTTTCAATTTAAGAATTTAGGTTTTATATTAGATGATTTATAATATATTTGTTTTCGTATGTTGGTAGAGATTGGATTTGGAAAGTATATAAGGTATGTATATAAATTATAGTGCACCTATTTGTACATGCAGTATGTTTTATTTTTAACAATTTTAATTTTAACAAAGTATAGCTACAGTTCAAATACAGTAAACCACTTTTAATTAGCTGTTAGTTAATCTTTCCCTCCGTATTCCTTTTTTGAATACCATCAACCTCCAAATATTTTCAGACAGGCAGTGCGCCACCGGATTTCTGATATATATAGTTATCATATTATTATTATATTATTAGTTATAGCTATAGTTGAGTTTTTTTTTTTAAATTAATGCTATTGCTGATTTACTGAATAACCGTTTAAATTATAATATATTTCTTAAGTCCTTGATGATATGTCTCTATGCATTTATTCCAAGCTTTTGTTGTGGCTTGGTCTGGAGTTTTAATAAGTTTTACAATGTCAATGGCGTTAGTGAGAGATTTCCCCGCTTTACAGAAATATTGTGATTTTCGTAATCTGATAAGGGATGAGATGATGATGATGACCTGGCATGTTGGCTCAGGATATATTTATATCAAAGTAATTTCAAACAGAAAAAGCATACAAATCATCATTAACCTCTCCATCAGTCACTCCCTCAAGAAGAAGAATCTCCTTTCATAAATTGGACAACAAATGTATTGATCTCCTCCTCCTTCTCCTGTCCCTCTGTTTTCTGTCCTGCATTGTTGAACTTGGAGTGACCAGAATGTTCTTGTTTATAGCCTCTAGTTACAATGTCATCCACCATCTCTCTCTCTCTCTCACCTGCGAATGTCTACAAACCATCAGCCGGTTGCATGTTATAACTCGTTTGTTCCATTATTGTTTGTCTGCGTGTGTTTTTGACTCTGCAGATAAATGCCCAAGATATCCACTATCAGGAACAGCTTGGCCATGGAAACGGAGGCACGGTTTACAAGTAAGTGCATGTTGGATCCCAACATTACAAGGCCACAGCATGCAGTGGAGGTAGAGCTAAAAAATGCAAATATTAAGCAAGGATTAGTCTCTAGCTTCTTTAGGTGTTTCTCATTTTTTACGAAAATCCCATCATTATTGCTCCCCGAAACGTGACCGCTTTTCTCTTTTCTGTCCATACGAGGCTCAGTTTTTGGTATGACATCAATCACACTGATTGTGTCCATGCCTGCATTTATTTATTCTGGTTTGAAGGCTGCAACGAAAATGGTATTGATTTGAGTGTGTAAGATATGACAGCAGTAGACTATGTGTCTGAAGTCCAGCACATTACGTGACACGAGAGAGGAGCTCCGTCCTCCACAGCTAGACAAATGTATTACTGCGCTAACATTATGACAAGGTTGGTATTTCTGTAGCTTTTTCCATCTTCGTTCTCCTACCTTGTGTTTCCTCAACCCATCAATTCCTAGCTATTGAGCTGTTTTATTGAGATTGAAGTATTGATCACTGCTCAGGTTAACCTTGACTTGACAGAGCGGTCTGTCTCAGCCAGTCTCCGGCAAACCCAATATATTTCCTATCTATCAAATTCACAGAATGTTTTTTTCTTTCAGCTTTGCTTTCCACACACTTTTGACTCTTTTATGACTTGACGATAGTTTGAAAAGACCCAATCCCTCATAGTTGTAGGAGAACGAGATTGCCGGTATTTGTTGCTGGAATTGGTTCAACTGTTCTGGTAAAGGCCAATCTTGCTAGCCCAACATTTTTCAGTCTATTTTACCCAGCCAAAAAATCGATATGCCTTGGTCCTAAAATGTTTAAGGTTGGAAGGAGAAAACAAATAAAAAAAATTGGCTGCAGCTTTTTATGTAATTTAATTCATGATACATTTCATTAAGTTTTAGCAGGAAAGCGTTTTGGCCATGCCTCTAAACATATGCTGTGTCCCAAATGCATCCTACACAATAGGTTTGAGTGTGTAATGGGTATGAAAAGGCGACATTATGACTTATATTTTGACCTGCAGTTTTTGTTAAAGCTCACCCTATGTACCATCACAGATAATTATTAAAGGGAAATGAAACCTTAACTAAATGAATGTATTAGTTAGTGTTTCAATCAACTCAGTAGAGATAAGATTCCTCCGATGCTGTGAAAATATGATTATTAAAAATATTTATAAATGATTTTCAGTTTTTATTAAGGGATACAAGTTCATATGCGGAATAAGCATATTTATTAAGTTAAGGAATTTGTTAAGGAAAAGTAATATGACCAAAGGGTCGTGAACATCCAAAAAAGGGTTAATTCATAGTTACAAACATCACCAGCTAAGGATTCCTAATGGAAAATGAAAGCTTATTCCAAACTTTGTATACAATTTCTTGACATGGTAGATGTTTGGATTACAAACAGCACCTTGCTTCAATCTTCCAGATAATGTTTTTTTTTGGCATAATAGTTAGAATTTAAAATACATGTTCACAGTTTGATTTTCAAATAATTTATTTACACAATAAATGCCATTTATGATCAGATGTCAACTATGGCCTCAAACTCTTCAAAGGTATGGGTTTATGAAATAGCGAATGTGTAGGTTTCCTGTAATAATGTTCCTAAAGATTAGCTTTAGTAATCACTCTGTGCCTTGAGATAGAATTCAATGTAATCATAAAAGGAATAGAATATGCAATTATCCCCTGTCTCTGTTTGACTTGTCATCAGAGCTAGAGGGAATTGGTGTTAATTGTGTCGTGACCCTGACTTCACCTATAACTTTTAACCAGTTACTGTTTACTCCCTCCCTGTTCCTTCAGTTATGGTTATTATTGTGACAAACAAATAAAAAAGTGTTCCAGTCATTTACCACTAACTCCTCCCTTCTTATGGCTTTGTAGTCAAGTTGGAAGGTTTTTCAATTTAAAACTCAGGAAATTTATTCCATTTATATAAGGTCCTGTTCTCTGCGAATAAATCTTCACAAATGTTTTATGCATACAATGATAATATAATTGCATTACATATATCAAGTAATTCTTCACATGTACTTTATTAGTGCAGGATTTTAATTTATTTTACCTCAGTTAGTTTATATTGTTCAATCAAGTGCATCCAACAGATGAAACCCGTATTAGTTTGTTTGCATTATACCTAAATGTGTTTCTTAGCTGTAGAATTCCTTTGAATGAAACAGAATGATATAAATGAAGTTACTAATTATGCTATCATCTACCCCTCTAAACTATCCCTTCAGACAAACACGTCCCTCACTTTGCATCTATCACATTTGTAGGATATTAAGGAAGGATTATGGAAGGTTCTTCCATATATTGTCCTTATTGTTTACTTTAGGTATGCACATGCATTAGTTTGAGATCATGCTTGCGATTTCATTTCATTTTCTTTTCTTGTAGAAGGAGCTGGAGAAGCTAATAGTTACTCATGCCTCCTCAAACAGCAGATTATTAACATGTAACTTGAATTGTTGTACCTCCGGCAATCAGGTTTTTCTCATTGACAGTTGATGCAGTGTTGGTGTTTATGTCGTGCAATGGTTCTCGACAATGTCTTTTGGCAAACATCTGATGAAATATGCAAGTGACGGCTCCAAGCGTTTACAAAAACCACCACTCTGTAAATTTGCTTTTGCATGTTTGTGTCATTTGGAAATAGTTTGTTCCTTTTAATGATCATCTCAACTTATAAATACAAATTGACATAACAGCACCAAAAATATTAACACCGTACCTTTCTCATGTGATACAGCTAGAGCGGGCTACAGTTCACACAATTATTAATTAGTCTATCCACAAACATAGATTTAGCCAGTGATCCTCCTTCTCATGGACTGGTACTAACTCCCATTGTCATCCTTAGGGATGGCAGGCAACTCTGCAATCAGAGTTGCTGTGTGTGTAAAAGATGGTAATGCTGTCACTCTCGCTCACTCGACCACCCAAACAGTTTTCAATGGAGCTGATGTTGTGGCTCATCGCTGCCCATTACAGAACTGTGACTTCCAGTCGGCAGAGCACCCTTGTAAGATCATTAGTTGATTTCTGATTGTTTTGGCCTGCTCAGACTTATTATGGAAGTAGATGGAAGATTGTGGAAGTGCAAGTAACTCCTGCCGCTGTCCAGATGGCTTATTAGAACCTGTTTCATGCAGATATGAATTTTGGTTTGTTAAATGCCTTGGATTAGGAAATGATGATCATTGACAACCTGTCCAATGGCCTGCCCCACCTCTAACATGTCAATGACACGATGCCCCAGCTGTGCAGATGTCATTTTCCCTCCAATCATCATGCCTTTTAATGTGGGTGGGTTAATTTGAAGGGAGATCTTTCAAGTGGGGTCAGCAGGATAATGGGCAGCATGTCTCATGAAGATTCTTGAAAAGAGTCAAAATGACCGCACCTCATATTTTTAGAATTATCTAAAAATAGCATCTATCTGCACTATTGTTTTGCCCTATTGATAAAGAATTACTCAAAATGTTGCTAAATCAAGCTAAAGATGTGCCTTTACAAAACCCTATTTCCACAACAAAGGTCTTTATATCATATTTGTTTGCTTAAAAACCAATTCTCAGTCCACTTGTGCCTCTACCCTGTGTTCAAGCTTATATTAGGCTTATCAGACCTAAGAAGCACTACCAGTCCCCACCTTTTAACCTCTTAGCCCATTTATGACCCAGAGCCATTTAGACTCAATTGGATGTTACCAACACCTCAGCTCTCTGTAGCCCTGCACTGACCTGGCCATCCATCACTTTCAGCCTTTGTTTTTTTATTACACTCTCAGAGGTCCATCTTGTCCACCAATCTAACAGACTCCATGGCTTATAAATACAATAACAAGGACACAATGGCTGTTTTCTCCCTCCTGGATCCAGCAGTTATTAAAACAAGCAAAATTGTCAGGCTGTGACTATGAAGACATAGATACCAACATCTGTTTCTGTAGACATTCATCCCATTTAATCTTTTGGTTTTGTTCTTTTTTTTCATTGATTAGACTGATATTGAAGGCTCACACCTACGTATATGCATAATTGTTGGTAACCCTTCGTCTTTTATCCAGATATTTTCTGGAGTGTTGAACTAATTGAGTGCCATTACACTTTACACCTTGCAACAATTGGCTAGTCTTGCTGCTTGGATCTTTTCTCAAGTTTTACCGGGGTTTTATTCTTTTGATATTCATTTTTACCATAACAAAAAATGAAGTTGTTGTTGAGAAATAAAATGTATCACTGTCAACCTATTGAAATACAAATTCTCAATATATTATTGACAATGATCAATAATGAATAGAATCAGTAATTCAGTAGCTTCTGGTTTGCTTTAAAGTTGGCTTTTGAGATCATCCAGTGAACATTAACATCAGTAAACTGCTCAATCTCTGTAGCAGTTAGGGTTGGTCAATTCTGGCTAAAATGAGAATTGCTGATATTTTACTTCGAGATGAAATTGTGATTCTCTCCACCAGATTACCATTCAGTTGACATAATATTGCACCTTCTTATGTTCATGAGAAATTAAAAAGTGCCATGGGCTCTCTGTTTGTAACACAGATAGATGTGTGTGGGAACACTCGAGCACGGCACTGGTGCATATTTATGTCATAGTCCAACCGAGTATGGTACTGTACTGACTGAGCAAAGGCTCCAATCCAGGAGAACCTCTCTTTCCATGTCCCAACCCTAAACCCTAACCCTAAACCTAAACTTTACAGAAGATATGTTTTCTTTCGGTCCTTCAAAGTCTAAGCTTGGCTACAACATGAGAATTTACAGCTAGAAAAGTAACCCATAGCCCATGCTGTGTTCAGGGGCTCTTTTCAATGGTACGTAGAAAAAACCCCTCCAATATTGAAAAATGACAACACAGAGAGAGACAATACATCCATTACTTTTACTTAACTGATAAACTGGGTTTTCACCACAATATCTTGAAAGCATCATTTTAAAGTGGTCATTGTGAAAGGACCTAACTTTGGCTATCGCAAAGAACCAGAACATCATTTCTTAATATTTGTCCAATTCCGGCCAAAGTCCGAGGAACTACTGATCGAGACTGACCCTGGTGGTCCATCAGTTTTTTACGTCCAAAACTGGAAGGGCCCGTCGGGGTCCAGTTGGGTATCTACTCTAGTGCGCACCTCCTCCACGTTGTAACGGGTAAAAGAGATTAGTAGGCATCCTGAAACAACAGAGAAATAAATGGGTAGAAAGAAAACCATGACACATAGAAGGAGTTAATGAGTAATAGGAGACACCCACTCCGTTTTCTGCTTGTGGTACGTGATGTTACATCTCAAGCTACTTAGTCGACTTTCTGGTTAGGGCTAAGTCACTAACCAAACATTTAGCTTAGCGCTTAGCCTAGACAAACTAAAGCTAACTTAGCACTTAGCAACTCCCACAAACCCTCAACACACAGATTAAAAAAATACCCATAAGGCCATGTTATTAAAGTCCCAGACCTCCATTGTCATAACATAAGCTTCGGCTAAGCTAGCGAGTTTTGCTGCGGCTCAAGTTATAAAAGAAACTTCTGGAGAATCACCTTCCTTGAAAAGTAGCTCATATATATATACGTTCAAATCGAGATAGCAATCTTTAACAATTAATTTCCAAGAACTACTAGGACTTAATCATAACTTAATAACATATACCGAAAAATAATTCTGCAATGTGATTTTGATCAATTTCCCGAGTCTGCAATTTATTTAAGACATTATTGCATATGTATTTAACAGAGTGATAAAGCAGCAGCTGCAACACCTTATTTACTGCTTATTACCATAAAAGAAAAGCATAATGCATAATCCCTTTTAACTGGTTGTGTACACTTGCGTGTACCTAAAACAGACTCCAGTACAAAGGATTAAAAAGAACTATATTATTTGTTTCAATATTAATTTCCAACGTCTACAGACAAAGCAATCCTCTTCGTTCATCACTACTATAAGTTCATATAGTAGTGATATAGTCTGCTCATTGTTTAATAAATTAAATATACATTTTATAAATTGAATTGTTTATTTGGAGTCACTGAATCTTGCAACAGGAAAACCTGATTAAAATGCAGTCCACATGTATTTTCATCCTGAGGTTGAAACCAAGCAGTTGATACTGAAGCCGCAAGAACAAATTTCTTTTCGAATTGCTGAGTGGGGTGACCAGCCAGTTTTGTCATATTACCTGTTTGACCAGTCTTTTTTCTAAAATCCAAAATATTTCCACACCGTTGATTTTCACCCGAAACGAGAGTAAATATACTCCTCATTTTGTTTGTTTTGGCTTTTATCAACTACAACTAGCACAAACATTTGTGTTAGGAGATGTCCTGACTGAATATTCTTTCAGTTGGGAAATTAAATTCAAAACCCATTCCCGTTTATTCCCACATATTTCTGCTGAAATCATGATTAATGAGACAATTGCATATCGTGCATATTATATTATCCTTAAATTTAGCTGCTGGCCTTTATGCTCTGTAAAGTAATGTTTGACTCACACTCACTTTTGCAGTTTGTGCTTCCTGGCATAGTTGTTTCCACTGTCCTGGGTATTTGGCGAGCCTTATTGTGTATGTGTGTGGGTCTGTGAGGGCCTGTGTTTAGGTTTCTTTAGTTTTAAGTGGCGGTATCACGTGTGACAATCGGAGAGAAAAGCAGCCGGTCATCCATGTGGCAATGTAACCGTCCCAGGTGGCCATGATCCAGGAGGCCAGTTTCTCTAACAAGAACCCCAACTTCAGAGACACAGAGAGAGGCACTATGAATACTGCATGATGGAGCTTTTATTACAGAGCGAGCTGGAGTGTAAATAAGATCCAGGCAATGGGGCACATTTACTGGGGTCAGATCAGGGGGAAGTGGCGGGGGGTGGCTATGTAACCTTGTCCTCATGTCTCCCGCTGTCATGAGCCTGTCACAGTAACTCATACAGGGATACTCGGCCCTGGGGTGGTCAAGGACTGAGGTCTGAGAATAAAGCTTTAACCAAGCAGTAGTCACACATTATCTGAAGCCATGGAATGTGCACCAAAATAAACATTTCTTAAATTTAAGGGATTTGTGAACTATCCAGCGAAATCAAAGCCTTTTTGTATACCACCTGCTTTGGTTTCATCTCAGCGTCTCTGTGCACATCATTTCTATTTACTTTTTTTGCTTTGATGTTAAGTCATACATCATGATAAGTGTTTTAAAACAAACGTTGTAATAACTTTAGGTATGAGTTAGATTAAGAGACACAGACTGAAGGCAAAGCATCTTCATATTACACCTTTAAACCATATAAAAATCCCCTCTTTCTCATTTGTTTTTGTTTCTCATTCTCATTAAGGCCCTCAGAACATCTGAAATTCTCATTCAGAACTAGAAGTTGTTTATCATGGTTTAATCTGTTTTCAGATTGCTTCACACATGCAACATACCCCAAAAGTATTTAACATGTCTATCCAGGGCCTCAATTAACGGCTTCCTCTTAATTAAGAGGAAGCAGTCATGCTTAGCTGATATTGATTGTGGCTTAAAGGAAGACAAGAACATGAAAATGTAAACAAGACCAATGATGTTATGTGGTAAAAGCTGTTTCCGAGAGAAGAGGGCGCTTAAGATGAAAAAGGTATTCTGACACCTTTCAATTAAGACCAGTATGGACTTTTTCATCAATTTTTGCTACAGATCCTCTTCTGTAGGATCAGGCAATACGGTCTAGCATAATTTCCTACAGACATAAATGAGCTTTGGTCGCCCATAATCCTTTCTCTGGTTCAGACTTTCCTGTTTCCACCTCGTCATCCTCAGTATAAAATGTTCCCTTGCTGCTGAATATATCCACTCACAGGCAGGTGCCATGGTGATTAGATAATCATATCTTGTCACTTCAGTTTACAGTGGTTATAATAATCTGGAATAAAGCTGTGTGTCCTGAGAGCTAAACATCTCCCCTGCATTTAACATTGAATTTCATTCCTAATATTGCGGCGCCAGTATGGCGTATGCACTCAAAGTGCCCCTGCGTGCGTATTCATCATCTACAACAAGTTGCACACCGACAACTATATAATAATAGCTTTATTTGTTGGATAGAACTCTGGACTTTCTATTCCCTCTGCCAATTGCACACATTAATGTGTTGGGTTGTGCACAGTTTGACCACACAGGCACCCATACATGATGTAGACGGGAGAGATTTCCTCGCGTCGCAAACATAGACGTGTCTCCTGACAAACCGTAGTAAATAGACTTCTTACGTTTATAATACCGTGACTTAAGTAATTGGGGTTAATCGCGAAACAGATTACTCAAGACATTCCCAATTCACATGCAGCTTGGCCCGGTCGTGTTTTCTTTACAGTAACGGCGGGTAAATACCTGATGTAGTGCTTACAGTTGTCATAAATTTAAAGCCGTAGGTAGATATTATGTGCCTGGTCAAGGAGCTTTATGATAACATCTAAAACACATTCATTAAAAACACACATTCTCCTTACAGGTGAGTATCCAGGTATCACATTTACAAATCTAACCAGACTGTGTGACTTTCACTGGCCCACCTCGACTCCATCATATGACAACTGTTTTAGCACTTTGAGATTTGATCCCAATGTAAAGTGCGTTATAAATAAATGTATTATTATTGTTATTATTAACTGTTGGACAGTATTTGTCCTCGAGGACTGTGTTGAGAGTCCTGTGGTATTGTTCCTGGTGGTGTAAGTTCACCTTCAGTGAGCGTAACTAAAGCCAATGTTTGGGATTAAGAAGTTTGATAATTAAATCATTATGGGGCCTCGTCTGGGAGCGCTGCTTCACCTGCAACTCAAAACTGTCTGGAAACTACTCGCAACACGGCTGACTGCATCTGGTTTTGTGTGGTGACATTGACCGTTGACCTCTGCCATGCTGGCACTGCCTTTGCTCCGAAACACAGAGGATTTGTAGAGTTTTTACTCTATGTCCTTTCATTACATTATCAGTTCAACTTTATCACTATGCTTTATACATTATTATGACATCACACTGACAAGCCTCATCGGAGGTTTGAAAATAAAACAATTAAATTACCGACTTTGAAAATATAAACTGAAAAAATATCAAGGTACTATTTAAACGTTTTTTTAAATTTTGATTGATACCATCTTCTCTTTTCTCCCTCTAGGGCGTACCATCTTCTTGGAAGGCGGGTTTTAGCAGTCAAGGTGAGAACCCCTCCATGTTGGTGACAATATTGTTAAACTAAATAAGTCGTCTAAGAGCGTACACCGCCGCCAAGGCTCCGTCGTATCCTGCAAACACAGCAGGGTAGCGGATGCTGGAGCCTATCCCAGCATGCATCACTGAACATTACTGGCTGTAATGTGTTTTCTGAGTTTCAGTCATGTATTCACTTAAATCTCACGTCTCTCCACAAAGTAACGCAGGGAAAAGTTGAGAGCGTCGGAGAGACGGTGAGCGAGTATGCAGTTGTGTACCAGTGCAAAGAGAAGAGATTCATGAGAGAATAAATTACTAAAACTGAGTGAGAAACGTTATTGTGTGTCTGTGTTGACAATGGCAAACACAGAAATACAGTTTGTGACCACAGGTTAGATTTTTGTTTGCTGAGGTGAAGTTTGCTCAAGGACATTTTCTCTTCAAAATAGAATTCATTTTCATAGAAGAAATTATTTGCCTGTATTCAAAAAGTCGATGAAGACGCACGAAAAATAATTTAATATTGCATCTTTTTTTCTTAGCCGCAATTTTGTGTGAACATGTACAGCATGAATGGTTAATATAATATTTTGACCTTTTAAGTTTCATACTATGTTCATGTTCATTGGTTTACTCCTATACCAAAGTCTTTTTGAATTTAAACATTTGTAAATACTTTTTCACAGCAAATACAGATAAATGCTAAATATATGCTATACGGCCCTGGCAGGCAGGCAGTTTTAATGTTACGACTGGTTTATAAACACCTTAAATATACATATACTGTATGAATTAAATCCAATCACAAAGTCACATCACAAAGTGTTTATTTAAAATTTCTTTTAAGTTTACAAGTCACAAACAATTTTAAGGGAGAGAGAGGAAAATCAAAAGACAGGATTTCACCTGATGGAGGAATGAAGAAAAATATGACTGATGATAATACAAAACATGGTGGCAAATACTCCTCATCCATTTAATTTAAGCAAAAGTATTACTAAAATCTAATACAAAAAACTGTTTTCATTATTATTGTTGTATAATAACTTACATAGGTGTAGGGAATGTCTTATCCCACAATGCTAACAAAATGAATATTACCCTACACCGTGATCCAATTCCACCTCCAAATCTAATAATCCTTTCCTCATTATAGGGGTTTACCCTTCAACGAAATTCCAATGGAATATCGGGCAAACTTTTTGCAATATTCAGATAACTAACAAACAGACGCACGCACGCACACACACACACATGATGATAACAAAATCTCTTTGGTGATAGTTAAGGTATAACATGAATATACTCCCAACTCATCAGAGAATGAGGAGAAATTCTTATCTTTGTTACGGAGGTTCAGTTTCTATCTGTGTAGCAGGGTTTGAATGAAACCTGGTGGGAGTTTTGTTCATGCGACAGGGAAGAACCTTATAACTTTTGGAGAAGAGCTGGATAAAGAAACAGTGTTATGAAGTTTCGTCAATATTTCACAATAGGGTTTCTTTGGTCTATGAACTTAAGTAACTGAAAATTTTTGATAAAACTTTTGAAGTCTTGCAATGTCATAAGGAGAACCTACTAAATTGAACTGGAGTTGATAAAGATCTGGCTGGTTTTGGTTATTTTCCTTTTTTAACCCATTTCGAAAAATACCTTTGTGATTTCCATGATTCTGTATGTAATGCTGTTCCATGTGAAATGCTAGTAAATATCAAATTTTGAGGCTCAACTTTTGATGATTTTTCTATCATGGAACCATTGCTTTTAGATGTGAGGAAATTGTGGGGAAACTTGCTCGGTGGAGGCGTTTGCTCTCTGAGTGCTGTCTGGTCAAAGGGGTCTTTGGTAATGGTCATACTTTTTTTTCTCATGTTTGATTGCAGGTTATTCCGCTGGATATCACGGTAGAATTGCAGAAGCAGATCATGTCAGAATTGGAAATCCTCTACAAGGTTAGTTTTAATGGATAAAATCAATGCACTTTATCAAAACAATTTCTATTTAGTCATTTCAATGCTGCTGTTGAAGCAGAAACCGCAAACCTAGCTAAAGAGTTGGTGTTGTTCACCTCTGGTCTTAAAATGTAAACCGATGATCAGATGATGGTTTTAATCCGTGTCTGGAATAAATTTGGTGTTTGGAATTAAATCAGAAATGGAAGTTTCCTTCCAAAAGAAAACAGGTGTAAGACCTCATATTCACGCTGCTGAGTTATGGCTTTAAGAACTGATTATTTGAGCCCTAATTCATAATCACATTTCCAATCCCTAGTATAGAAGATATACAATTTTTTTTGTATCACTATTTGGCATTTTTTTAATCTCTCTTGTTCCTTGATGCAGTGTGATTCACCATACATCATCACCTTCTTCAGTGCCTTCTTTGTCGAGAACAGGATATCCATATGCACAGAATATATGGATGGTGAGTTTTCTCTGCAACTCAAGCCAGAAGATCATCTGTGTTTTTTTTTTTTTTTCTATGCTTGCTACATCTGTGTAGAAAAGACTTTAGGGAACTGTCTCCTGTCTCTCTTCTGTGTATCCATTTTCACATCTGCAGATCAAGAGTCTGTCTTCTTGCTGTGAGCTGCTTATCATGCTTGTGTGCTAAAAGCTACAAGGGTGTGATAAATCTTAACTTAAGTGCATTTGTAGGTGCGTTTGTATCTGTGTGTCTAGACTGGTGTGAGATGGGAGACCATCTATGTTTTGAGATTTGTGTTTGTGATATGTGTTTGTCCAAGTGTGTGTTAATGCAATGATTCCCCTGTTTCACACATTTGCCAATTTGTCACTAAAGTCTGTTCAACCTCACAGCACTCTTTTCTTAACCCAAAACTTTTCTTTGAGCAGTCACTTCACTTGTACTTGTAGTGTTGGGAAAATTGGACTGTATAAGGAAACGTCATTGATATAGTAAGGTTATTTTTCCTTTTAATAGTTAAATAAAAGATAAATGCCAAACAAATGCAAGTTTAGTCTCAGGAAAAAAAATTAGATTTTTGCAGTATCCTTTTTATTTACTAAATAAGATGCTGATGAGAAGACAATCAACATTTCTAAAACTTCCCACGGTTTAAAGGGTATTAAACTCCATCTTTATGTAAACACAGCTTTGATTCAACACTATTTCTGGTCTCATTTCCTTATTAGTGTGCTCTTAAGGACCAGGGACTCTTCATTTTGATGTGTTAACCTTTATCGGATCTAATTCTTAAGTCACCGATTCAGACTCATTTAAGTTTTAAAATGCATTTGGAAAGGTGTCTCATGCATTTAAACCATCTTCTATATTATGTGCAGTAAAATGCTCAATTTTTTTGCACTGCTTCAGTTTCTGTCAGCATTTTTGACGTGTTTGATTTTAGAAAGTCGTGCGTTGCCCACTACTGAGCACTGGCCACCCTTGCCTAGCATGCTCCGCCATAGTCGATCTGTCCACGCTACTGTCACGTGGAACTCCCTTGTCCTGGATCTCCAGATCCCGTGCCAACTTGAGACTTTCTCGGCTTCTTCTGTGATTTTTAATGCTCTGCTTGTTGATAGGCTTACAATACCCAGAGCATAAATTGAAGTCACCTTGAATCTTCTGCATTACGAAGGATCTGACCTTCCAACCCTGCTTGTCGCCACTTGTCCGTTTCCATTTGTGGTCCGTGGCCGTCATATTGAGGGTCTCATCCTCCCCTCATATCTGCTTCCTGTGGGTGTATTCGATTATCCAACTATAGCTTGCAGCTGGGGAGTTCTATTTCGTTTGTTGGCTGCTAATGTTTTACTCTTACTATGAAATGTATCTAAATATTTATTTGAATACATTTCCCTGTGTGTTGATCAAGCGTTCTCTGTTGATCCACACACACTGCCAGTTTGAACTTTTGGGAGAAATTAAAATTTTAAGCAACTATTTTAGTCAGTTGGTTGAATATGTGTGGAGTGTTACATTTAACATGGTCAACTTATATCTGTATGTGGCGCACTATAAGAAGTATATCATTTTTCTTTTGCAGGTGGTTCTCTGGACGTGTACAAAAGGATTCCGGAGCATGTGCTGGGGAGGATTGCAGTAGCAGTAAGTTTTCACGCAATACTCAAAGTCTATCCATTACTAGTTTGATTACCAAGTAAAAAGCATTCGAATGAAGAGGTGTGCTCTGGAGTTTATTTCATTGTGCAGTCTCTTAGAATGTGATCAATGTGTGCCTGGCAGTCATAGTTTTCTGTGTGACCTGTTATCTGTTGTTAGATGCAGAGCGGGTCTAGCGAGAAATCTAATTTTTATTAATGAAATGAAAGAAATGAGAACCACAGGTGTGAATTTTCCAATTAGCTTCTATTTGGTGAAGTGATGGAAAAGTCAGTGTTGTCTTCCACTTATCCTCGCATCCCTCCTCTCCTTGCCTCCTTTCTACTCTCAGTTAAAACGGTGTTTTTGATAGAAATGGCCTTGACGCTAATAAATGCATGTCTCACTGATTATCCTTCACATCTAAACCTTCACTTTTCTGCCTCCACCTTTTAACTTTGTTTGTAATCAAACAATGAAAGCTATTTAATCGGTGTTAATTCTAATTCCCCCGTCCTTTCTGCTGTCATAGCTGTTAATTATCACGGAGGGAAAGCTCTAAAGAAGGTGTGAGTGACGCTGCTACACAATGGAGTTACTCACACCACCACCTTTTGAGGCAGCAGGAAAGAAGAGAGCTTTTTATTCCTCATTAATTTATCTCGGAGGTTGATGTGCTTCCGAAATGGAAGGCAGTAGCCTAGATTCTACGGTCACCTCTCAAACCCCTCATTTGTGAAAAAAACAAACGACAAAAATGAGTATTATTCATTGATAGATGAACTACAATATAGCGATTGTTGTATAAATCCAGCCAGGCAGGCACAATCGTATATGAGGGCTGCACAAAACATCGTTTCTCTACCCACAGAAAAATACTGTCTCATAGCCTTGTGTAAAAAGATAGTGCTAAAATTCATTTTATGGGTCTAAACAAAAGTTTGTTTCTGTGCGAAAGAAGCAATATAGCTCCCTAGAAATTGTCAGCTTCTACCTGAATCCTGCAACAAAAAAAAACCTTTTGTGGTGGCTTGAATAATTTTATTTTATCAAGGTGCTCACTCCGAGCTCGCTACAATACCTGTGCAATGTAAGACTGATTCAACTCAAAATTTAGAGTTTGCCACTAGTCTGCACCATGTAGGTGCCACACCTGAAATGTTCATTTAGGATTGCTTTTCCTCTAGCTTAATAATTATGCCCAAAGTAATGGGGTTGTTGCGGGAAATAGTCGTGATCTCGAGATTGGAGGACATAAGATTCATTGGAGACATTGTCACAGTCTGAGGAAGGTAATAGGACAGCATCATGTACGGCCGCTTTCTAGAGCTCGGCTACTCTTGGATATTTGTCCATGACACCAGGAATAGAAGTAGTCCCTCTACAGTATGTCTGAATAATTGACCATTTTTATCCAGAATGCAGCAAAAGCTTTTTCCCCATATTTCTCTTTCTCACAGCACTTATAACGAAACTCTGTGGAATTTGCTGTTAAGCCTCTCGGGTTAGATGTTGGAACATTTTTGGGACACAAGTATGCAAAAGAATTGAGGAACCGAATCTTAGCAAGGACAAAATACCCAATTATATTTTAAAATTTGAAGGATAGAGCAAGATTCGGTTTTCCAGTTTACTAGTCCTCATTTATAAAAACAGAGCAGCGCCATTCATAATGATCTTAACACAACATTGGAGACAAAAGCAGTGTCCAAACCTTTTTTCATTTTAAGGTGAATCTTGTCTGATAACCTCAGTGACATTTGCTACGACAGCTTGGCTCTCTGGTCCAAATCACGTATTTTAATTGTTTCTGACCTGGAAGTGCTTTAAGAATAGTTCAGTCAGATCTAGTTACATTATCCAGGTTAATAAATAAATCAACAATTATGTTGAAATTAATGTTTATTTTTCTTTCTTCTCTACCTGTAGGTCGTCAAAGGCCTGACATATCTTTGGAGCTTGAAGATACTTCACAGAGGTGAGTTAAATGCGTTTGAACGCTGTGTGCTTATTTAAAAAAAAAAGAAAAAAGCAGAGTTTGTAAAGATAAGCTACAGAGTGCCGATGTTGCAGTTCTATCACGCAGTTTGTCTCCGCAGATGTCAAGCCATCCAATATACTGGTGAACACCCGGGGACAAGTCAAGCTATGTGACTTTGGTGTCAGCACACAGGTACACTGATTTGTGCGCGTGGGCATTAAATGGAGAGGAAGTGAGAGAAAGGAAGGGAGAAGAAGAGAAACACTTGTCTGAAACTGCACAACCACAGTCGTGTGTGTGTGTGTGTGTGTGTGTGTGTGTGTGTGTGTGTGCATATGGTCAACCTGTCAATCAGTGCATTCATTTTCAACTGAAATCATCAGCACTATCCCAGGGGTCTTCTCCTCATTTTAACCCAGCCCCCTCTTTCATTGTTCTGCAGCTTCAAAAAAAAAAAAATCACTTTTTATAATTATGACCCACACACGCGCACACAACAGCAAAGCCTCATTGATATGTATTCAGTGGATGTCGGGAACGCGTGGGTGTCAGACAATAGCCCAGTCAGTGTGTGTGAGTGTGTGTTTTTTTCAATGTAGTCACGGGGGACAGACCTTCAGCGTTCCCCAAAACATCAGCCCTGAGGACTCTTTTGTTAGGAATTGTTATTCATTTTTAACCCCCACTTCCTTGGAATCTCCAAGGTGAATCTACACCCTGAATGTGTAACACAAACAGCCCTGACTCGTCCTTTCATTTTACCTGCATTTTGTGTATCTCTGACACATATATATATATTATATATATATATATATATATATATATATATATATATATATATATTTATACACACACATCCTCCCACACTGTAGGGCAATCTCTAAAAAAGCAGCCATAAGGGAACTGACACTCATTACTGCCATGTGCCTTTGTTTTGCCAAACACAACGCTTGAACTCACTAATGTCTCCTTGTCTTACTCCCTTGTGTGACAGCGGAGAAGAGACATAAATATCAACCTGACATTTCAGTAGATTGTGTGAGTGAGGTGCAGCCTCTGTCTATTTTTAGTCCCTGATATGGGACAATGAGGTAGAAGCTCCTTCAACTTATTTAAAAAGATCAGTGTCCTTTGCAGTTAGAGTAATCTGAATTTCCAATGACAACAGAATGATTTGATTCTCCACTATTTGGTCCATCCATCTAACTGTGGCATTTTGGTTTCGGAGTAAGACTCCGAAAAAACTGTTTGATATAGAAACTTATTTTCCACAAAACAATCAAAGTACTGAAGGGATTTCTTCTACTATCTAGGAAACTTTTTTATTTGCTTGTTTGTTTCCGTGGTCACAAGTTGAATTTAATAATATTTTCTTAGGCGTTTTTATTTTGTTCCAAAATTTGGACCAAATTTTCAAATGTGACCAGATTTCCATGTTCCGGATCAAACAGGCTGACTTTGGTCACTCAAAAAGATGTGGTCTCAGTCTGGATCAAACTCAACCATGGTTGAGTTGAGTTGAGGGAAATTAAGAAGGACGATTTTTTTGTTTTTATGATATCCTGGTTTGAATCCTGAGCTCTCTCCCAACAAGCTCACCAGCTTGACCAGCGCCACAGAAAACACATCAGAGACAGTCTCAATTGTTGGGCTTCAAGTTGGTGCTAGAGTCATGGCATAATGATAAGAGTATAGTGGCAACCACTTAAAAGTGTCGGGAAAAGTTTGTGAATAAGTGTATTTGCAAAATTACAATGTCAATCCAAACCTCAATGGATCAGCAGTATTCACTGTAAGAAAAACCCAAACTTTAGTTTGGATCTTGGTCACGACATTCAGGTGTGAAAGCACCTTAGACTCAATCAGAGACTGGGAAAAGCTCTCCGCCTTTTGTGATTTGGGAGTTACAGGTTTGGGTTTCTTTTGTCTTGAAAATGTGACTTCTCTCTGATGTGAGATTAAATACAATTGCAATTAGCAGGGACAGCTAAGATTAACGTTTTCAGTCTGCCTTCCATACTAAGTATTTCATCCTTGCTTTTGTTTTTTTTGCAGTTGGTGAACTCCATTGCCAAGACATACGTGGGAACGAATGCATACATGGCGGTGAGTGTTCCATTTAAGTTCAGTTGCATGCGAGATCATTTTACAGTTGCGACTCAACTCAACTGTTGAGCCGTGCAACATTCTCCTGACGATTTTCATGTGTGTTTTCGCTCCACAGCCGGAAAGAATATCAGGAGAGCAGTATGGAATCCATGCAGATGTCTGGAGTGTGGGAATCTCTTTGATGGAGGTAGAGCAATGCCATTTGTATACAGAGTAAAATGTGGAGAACGTATAGAGAGGAGGTGGTCATTCATTTATTTTTGTAATCAAACAGAAATCATCCCCTTCAATTCATTATTGCTTTTCATCTATTTCCTGACATGGATCAGCATCTCTGTTTACCTCTCCCAATAGTTTTGAACATATGCTCAATCCACACCCTGCGTCTTCAAGTAACATTTTAATGTCAGTGTAACACTTGGCTGGCCTCTTGTCTTCCCACTGGAGGTATTGATTCTCCGTCCGTGTCTGTCCACAGCTCTCCCTTTGCACTATAACAAATGATTTGGACATCTGCCTCGCCTTTGTTTGTCAATAATGTCTAACATCATTATAATTATGACAATAATAGATGAGCTTAAAGGGAAGGAGCCGTGTCAAGATTATTGACATGATCTTTGTGTGATAAAGACGGAGGTTTCTAACGGTGGACCCTCTGGCTGTCTTCTCTTTAGTCCTAGCCGTGTGCATTAAGCTAAATGAAATGGCACGCAGTCCCACTCAATTTGGATTGATCTTTAGCCCCGTAGTTGATCTGTTTGTGTTCAAGGAGAGACCGTGAGCATTTTGACATTTTAATAACGTCATGTTGCCAATAAGCTGGCCTTGACCAAGATGAAAAATGCCCACCCCTAGTGAAATTGCCAAATGTCAGGGAGACCTGTCACCGCCACCAAAGCCCAAATTACACCTAGTACATAAACTGTCCAGCAATCCTGTCCTCCTTTTGGTCCCTCCATTTTGTTCTCCACAGGTGGTAATGGTGAGGGTTTGGGGGGGTTTACTAACTAATAGCTGATGTTGTTTGTGAGGAAGAGTTATCAGCAGGCAGCACTAAGCCCACCTCAAAAACAGAAAATCTCATGTTCTCCATTCTTAGGTGGCTTCAGCAGCAGAGAGATTAGCAAGTGAACATTTTGTGTTTAACGTTTATGTGTCGAAACAGGGAAAATGGGCACGCAAAAGAATCTCAAGGTCCAAATTTTGTTGGCTAACCAAATGGATCAGAGCATGCCCCCAAACTGCAAGACTTGTTGGGGTGTTCCTGGTCTGCAGTGGTTACCTACCACAGTGGTGTAAGGAAGGACAAATGGTGAACCAGTGAAAGTGTCAGGGATTCCCAAGGCTCATTTTTGTGCATGGGGAGCCAGGGCTTACTACCCGTGTGGTCTGATCCCACAGGAAAGCTACTGTAGCGAAAGCTGCTGAATTCAAATAGTAAAATATTGAACATAACTTAAACTATTAAGTTGCTTAAATTTCCTATTATAATCTGCTTAAATGTAAACATTATGACATATACATATAATCCCTGTATATGTTACTTTATACAGGGATTATTGTTTCCCACAGAATCGATACAGATTCAGCCCTTTATTTATTTCTTATAGAATTTTTGATTATTTTAAACATCTTGTGAAACATCAAAAGTGTACTGATTATTGCTCTCTTCTTTACACAGTTGGCGTTAGGCATGTTCCCCTACCCACAGGTGAGTGGATTCTCTACTTTCTTTACTTCCACCAAGGAGGTTTTGTATTTGCAGGCATTGACTGTTTGCAGGAATACACAAAAACTATGTGACAGATGTTCTGGGTGAGAATATTGGAGATGTGATAGGAAAGACCCTGTTTAAGTTTGAAGTGAAGCTGTATAATGGGGCAGAGTTGTGATTATAAAAAAAAATTAACTTTCTTTTACATTTTACATTTCTCACCTGGTAGGGTTATTCATGTCTTGTGGAAGATTAAACAAAATATTTGGAGTGGATTTGAATGAAGGGGCAGAGTCAAGAATTTCTTTGAAAACAATTTTAACATTGCAATATGAGTATTTCTTCAGTTTTTTTGTTAATTACATATAAAGTACTTGAATAATTGCACATAAACTGAGTTTCTTTCAATCTTCTTCAATCTTTCAAGAAATATAATTTTACATGGTCATTTTTGGGGCGGTGTCCCATCGGTGAATGATTGTGTGAATGGTAACCGCTCCCGATGAGCATGTGGCGCCTTGCATGGCAGCCTCTATCATCACTGTAAGAATGTTTGTGTGAATGGGTGAATTCTGAATTTTGTTGTAAAAGCACTTTGAGGGGTCGATGCAGAGTAGAAAAGCACTAAATAAGTTCAGTCCATTTACCATTAACCGTGAATGCTGCGTGGATTATTTATTTTTCTTGTCTTATTATTATCATCTTTTTCTGGATGTCTACCTCCCGAAAATAAGGGTTATCAATGAGAAAATTTGAAAATACTGATTTTGGTTGTGGTGTATCCTGTTTAAAGTAAAAAAAAAAAAAAAAATCCAGTGGTTAATGGCTATAAATTACAATTTTTCAGATCAGATCTTGCAGGAAAATGTTGTATAATTCATCATTAATATTTCATTTTTAGTAGTTGTAAGTAATAAAAGATAATCTGCTTTTTATATAGTTAATAAAGCATTATTAAAAATGTATTTAAATTATTTAAAAAATAATCCAAACTTCAAGCCCGTTCATTAATCTTTTGAAATCTGTGATGCGAGACGCTCATCACGAGACACAGGTGTCTGTTTAGCTCAGAATATCATTTTCATTCTACATAACTTCTTATATAAGTTTTTAAATATTGACTTGGTTAAGTCTACCATTTGTGCTCACTTTTTTCCTCTCATTACACTGAGTAATCCTGCTCAAATGTAATTGCCGACAACAGAAGCGACTTCCCAATCCCATCAGGTCTTAATTAGTCCTTTTAAAATGGGTTTATCCCATTAATCTCCAGCTAAGAAATCTAAATCTGGTTACCCAAGGTTACCGTCTGGCCACCCGCATTCACGATATGAAGAGGCAGGTTTTATGGAAGGACGAGTAATTGAGGGAAAATTATGCACTGAAAACATTAATTATGTGATAGGCAACTTCTTTGTATATTTGGCTCGATCAAAGTCATTTTACTCGCAGTTTGAATAGCAACAGAGAAAGAAAATAGAGCTGAGATTTTTTTGCATATTGGCACTATTAAAAATATTCTATGTTGTGACCACATCACTTGTACTGCTCAAACAGTTCAACATCATTTTTGACCTATTAATGTAGCTGACTACTACTACAGCACAGCCTACCTCTAAGCGACTATTCCTTTTAGAACGGGCACCTTCCTTCGTGGGAAGGAAACAGAGTTCAATGACATTCAGTTTAAGACTTAGTTAAAATATAACCTATCAGTCATGTTGTTACAGAAACCCAAATGTGTTTTAAATTGGTGCATTATCTATGACTTTTGTGCTTTGAGGGCAAAGATGTGTTAAATACACGGTGATCAATCTGTGCGTCGTCAGGTATGTCTGATTTTAGTGTGCTATTCCTTCATTCATTGAATGCTTCCTTTATCATGTTTTTTTTTGTAAATGAATGACATGATGAATGGTCTAATCAACACCCAGAAATGGGGTGGACAAATTCTTAGAGACGGCCCTCAGTTTATGGTTTAGGCTCTCCACTGCCACGCAGTATTCCTTATCTTGGTGTTAATTTTCCTATAACTCCATATGGCACCGCAGACAGTTCACCTGCAGGCTGTAGTAGAGCGGTGTGGCGAGAGCGCTTGGATCCAGCTCGTCAGGCGCAACCAGCCAAAGTCCTCGGGCTTAAGCTGTCATTTTTGCAGACGCTGGCACAGCTGTCCGTACAAAAAGCCTGTGCTACACTTCAGAGAGAGCATTTTAGTGCAGACTTAAGATGAAGTTGGAAAAGTTGTTAGATGGACAGATTGAGAGGAAACGTGGCATTGAGTGGAGGATAAGCATCAAGTGTTGCACTTTTGTAATACTAATTATACCACTTTTAGCAGTATTTGGTCTTATGGACATGTGTGGCTGTCTACTGCTTTCACCTGTGGATCTTTATTTGACACTTAAAACGCTCATCTAGTCTATTGTGTGCTTTTACGTGCACTTTGGAATCATCACTTTGTGTTTGTCGCGATTAGAGATGGACTCTTTAATTTCACTGCACCACATGTCGGGATTCATTTGCGTCCTTTGTCAGGAGTTAATGGAGTTTTTTCACGGCTCGCTCTGAAAGTCTTTGAAGACACCAGACCTGATGTGATGTGTACACAGCCGCCAGCGCTATTGCCTCTGATTGATTTGTTATGTTTTTGTTGCTCTGTGGGGTTTTTTGTGTCTTTGTATTTTGTCATAGTTTAATGGATCTGAATGGATTTCTGGATGAAACGCCTCTCCAGTTATTTGTGTGTATGTGTCAGTAGCTTCCACTACATGGCACTGCATCCATCAAAAAAGCAAAGTGGGTTGATTGTTACTTTTTTTTTAAATTCTCAAATGAAATGGAAGGGAAATAGAGGAGTGCTACCCGATGTAGAACCAATCTATCCACTGTAAGTTGTAAATAATAATTGCTCTAAGTCTTCAGTACCTGTATCAGCTCCCTTTCATTCATTCCTTAACCACGTGTTCTTTCAAATGGTGCTTTGGGCTATCGCAGGAAGTATGAGCCAGTACTTAAAAATAGGGTTCAGATACATCAGTCTTGCATAATTCCTGAAGTAGAAATAAAAATGAAAAAATCAAGTTAAATAAACCAGATTCAGATTTTGTTCGGTCATTATCTCTATTTTAAATGCACTTGTTACTGCTGCAAATCGCAAACAAGAAATGTAATCATGCCCATGAGCTGTGTGTGGATATGCAATAACAGAAGAAAAATCAACAAATCTAGATACATGGTTGAAATGTGGCGGTGATACAGCTGAAAACATACAGAAAAGAAATTTAGAAAGAAAGCTAACACAGAGCTGTTAGTATCAGGACGGATGCTTCAATTGGATTTCCCTCAACTAGCTGCAATCCAACCAAGCTATTGTAAGCTTGTTTACAGGTAAAGTTAGTCCTTGGCTGAAAGTTAACTTTAAATGAGGACACATTACTGAATAACATTTGATCCTCTCTGTTCTTATAAATTAATTGAAAAGTCTATTTGACTGTTTTTTGCAATCTTCTTCCTCTGAGACTTCAGACTGTTTAGTAAATGATGTCAAAAATACTGACCCTTCCACTTCAGTCTTAAGAATGTTAAGCTTCCCCTCCTCTGTCACTATTTAAAAAGGGACTCGACCTAGCAAAAAAATTATTAAGAAAAGAAACACTCATGGCTTTCTCTCTAATTATCATGACATCCCTATGTTTCCAGAGTGGCGCTGCTCCAATTTCCAAAAATGTCTGGAAAGCTTTGCTCTCAAGACATTAAAACTGACCGTTTTAATCAAACAAGTAGCATCATAATAGTTTTCTCAAGATGGCAAAGTTAGAAATCCTCAAGATGGCAAAGTGCAATCTGATCTTTTAGAAGTTTTGCCTTCAAAAGGAACTGCAATGATTTCTCTAAAAATTTCAATTTTATCTTTTAATATTAAACTGATATTTTTTAATAAGTAATGAAAAGTATGTGGCTCGCATTCTCTCACAATGCTACTAATGTGGTTAAATCAGGGCTTTCAACTCCAAAAATTGAAGGTTATGTACAGTCATAATTTAATAATAATAATACATTTAATTTATAATGCACTTTGCATTTGGATCAAATCTCAAAGTGCTACAAAGTGCAGATAAAAGCATCAATAAAAAAATAAAATAATAACTATATAAAAGCCTGACCAAAAAGCAGCAATGTTAATTAAGGTTATAGGTTCTGATAAAAAGGAACGTTTTAAGTCCTTTTTTAAATGTGTCAGTCGTCTGTGGAGCCCTGAGATGGTCAGGGAGGGCCTTCCACAGACGAGGGGCAGCAGAAATTTAGTGGTATAGATACACGCAGAATAATTAACGGTCCTACACAGACTCCATAGATGAAAGTATTGATCCCTTCCTTCCTTCTGCAGCAAAAACAATAGTTTTACTCTATCAAACTTGTCATCTTTTTCTTTCCATCTTTCTTCACTGGAAAATATTTTTAACATATATTTCATGCCTGCTTAAAAATGTCTAAACACTGCAAGACAAGACCAGTTGTTATTTTTATTTACTTCATTTTTAATGTTCAAACTATTAAAGGTATTGGTGATTCCAAGAATTTGATTAAACATAATGTGAATAAAACTTATAAATATTTTATCTTTATAAAAAGTATTTTCAAGAAAGTAAACAACCCTTGTTTCCTGGAAAATAGTATTGTGTTTTGTCAAATATCATCTTTTCAATCATCACCGTCATAAGAGAAGTAATGTCATTTTAAGAAAATGTACCTTTGTCTATTCCAATCTTGTGGGACATTCCAGCTAATAATGCTAACAGTGGTTTGAATTATATCCCAGCAGAGGAACGAGATAGTTCTCTTTAGTTTAAGTATAACGGTTAACTTTTCAATTTAAGTGTCTTGGGAAATGCCACCTTTTGAAGATTGTTTATCTATTTTTATTCACTATCAGTCAGAACTGTTGCTTTTATTTCACATTACTACTAAGAGAACTTAGCGGGGTATACGCCATGCTAGAAATAAGCCAAATATTCTCAAATATAATCATGCAGTCTACTACTGACCTAAAAACTCTGGCACTGACTTCAGCGTGTTTTTCTCAGCTAACTACCGTCATGTCCATCCACCTAAACCATAATTGGCCTTAAAATTAGACTTAGATAAATCTAGCTAAATTTTTGTCTAGCTTTCAGGCTCATTGGGGCCTTCAAATAGCTTGAAATCTACGCTAGTTTTAAAAACTCTAGCAATGTAATTGGCTTACATCAATAGAAGTTTTTTTTTTTTGCCCATTACACAACAGTTTGATCATATTGAACAATGTTTGTCTTCTTTCTAGTACGGCTGATTTTGAAGTGTAAACATGTCTACCTCAGTCACGTCAAATAAGTCTTCGTTTGCGATGGCGGCTGTTTAACAATGAGCAGCTTTTGTTTTTTTAGTGAAAAGCCTGACAGAAGACACAAACTCTGCCTTAAATGCCATATTAAACAATGTTAACCCTCAGGACAAACATGCAGATAGATTAGGTGCACTAGTTAATCGGCCTGAGAAGGAGCAATAGATGGATAAATGTCTCTTTTTGTTCGGTGTTAAGTTACCTAGTACAAGAAGAATAAGTGCTCAATTATGCTTGAGTAAGTTGGTCTCCTAATATCCAATTTCAACCCCTGGAGTAGCACGCAATTTTGTCCTCGTAATTATTTCCGAACAAATTAGTTTTCCATAGTTGCCTTTAATGTGTCTGAATCAGGCAAAACTGGATATAGAGGCAGTTTTAAGTCTCTTGGTATTTACAGACCTTGAAAAGCTGTATTTAATTGAGTGAATCAATAAATGCTTTGATGCACTGTCAAAAGATCTGGATAAATGAGCAATTTATTTACCAAACATGATTAGGCATTTAGCGAAGCTGAGGTTTCTGCCTTATCTTTTAGTCCTTGCGATAGTCGTTCATTTGGGTTTTTAGCAATTCAATGTCTTCTTCTGATGAATAGAGCTCTGGAAGGTTCAAATCGGAATTGTATACTATCGTTTCACAGCAATATCATTTTAAGACATTTCATCAGCGGCAGTGTCGAGCTCTTACAAATTAAAAATCTTAAAGCCATTCTTATATAGCCTATGTTTAAAGGCTGGGTAGGCTTTGATTGCAACCATCAATGATAGAAATGCACAGTCAATGAGAATTCACTAGTTTACAAGTCCAAAGCAAGATATTTGAGGCTATTTTTTTTATTTTTTTTACCTTTTGAAGATCTGCTCTCAAATCGCTTTTCTCGTTTTACCTTGTCCACATTATGGTAATCGACTCTTGAGCATGCTCATTAGAAACCTTGCTCATACTGTTTGTAACAATCGTTCTACAACCGAGCACATCTAGATAACCTGGAGGGCAGAAATAAAGTGCTTCTATGAAAATCAGCATTAGTGGATCTTTTACCCCCATTCTCCACAAATGAGAGCAAGACTATTAACATTTGTGTGTTTTCATTATGTAAATGGTGTTAAAGCACACTCACAAATTGCCAACAGGAAAGCAATCATTTTATCCCAGTGATCATAATGTGTCCAAGTGCATCATCTTGATTATGACATGCTAATTACATATTGTCTTGTTTCTTCTTCTATGTCTTGCCCTGCAGATTCAGAAAAACCAAGGATCTTTAATGGTGAGTTTTATTGCATTAGAATAGGAGGGAAGAAAATAGAGGTCTCCAAACTACAGTCTGTTAATCCTGGTAGTCTGATTAAAAGAGAAAAAAGAAAGAAAGAAATGGAAATGCATATATGAAAGATTGAATATTTCATTCGGCGATGAAGTATTAAATCCTGCTTATCCTGCTTGTATTAAATTAGGTGCCATTATGGAATAATAAAAATATTCAAGAGCTCAGCTTTGCCGGAGCTCACTGCATTTGATTTATATAAGTAGAGACCTTTTTTTTTTTTTTACCACACTATTGATTTTCCTTATTGCAAAGACATTCCATGAAGGCTAACATGTTTTTTTTTTTTAATCTCCCGTGTCTCTCCTCTTCCAGCCTCTCCAGTTACTGCAATGCATCGTTGATGAGGTGAGTCGCCGTCTTATGTGCTTTTGCATCTAAAGTCAGTCCTAATGGCCCGGAAAGCTTATATTTTGTTTCCTAATGAAGCAAACCACTCAGGCGGCTTTGCTCCTCACTCACTCTACACTTCACCCTATGCAAATGCTTCAGGCTATACAAATGTGCACATGCACATTACAGTACAAGTTGGACCTGTCATGAGTGTCACACACACAAAGACACACGCGCACACAGCAACAGAGCTCTGGATCCAGCATACCACAGATCCAGAGAGAGAAAAACTACGCACTAGTTGTGTGTTTCTAGACAAAGGCTATAACACCCACACAAATATAAATGCTAGTAATGACACTTGAGCACTGAGGATAATAGTGGTTGCTCTATTTGCTCCCTTTTTTTTTCGGCACATTTGAAGCTGAATGATTTTTCATTTCACTTTGCTCACATTCACCTGTGGTAGAGGTTATTATCCATCAACATTAGGACAAATTTAGGTTTTCCATTAATGGGAGCATCTATGTCCTTGCACACACATTTGCTAGTTTAGTCTAAAGTTAACATTCTTCTCCCACCTTCTCTCACTTCCAAATTATTTCAGTTCCAGACTTGTGATCGGTTTATTCATTACATTACACCACACTGTGCATACACTACTGCAAATAATTCCGACAAATACACTGCTCAAAAAATTTAAGGGAACACTTAAATCACATTCCGGATCTCGATGGAGGAAACATCCAAGTTGAAAATCTTTCTCGGTATACATTGCGTAATTCGTTTAGAACAGAATGAATGATGCAAGAATGATCAATGGAAATCAAAATCGTTGTATCATAAAGGGCTGGATTGTAAATTACACCAAAGATCAAAGTGGAAAACTGAAATCACAGACTGATCAAACACGAGTGAATTTCATCACAACAACACATAATGTGACCCAGGGGTGTGTTTGACCCCTACACGCCAAAGGGACCTCCTGAAAACATCTGGGAACGCCCCTGATGAGATGGAGGATGGTGTCCTTGGGGATCTCCTCCCAGACCTGGATCAGGGACCCTAACAAACTTTCTTGGTAAAATAATTGTTTAAGTAAATATTAAGTAAATACTGTATACCCAGTAGAGTATTACAAATTATTGAAATCCACTGACCCTTAAAGGGATGGCCTTATTAATTTGACATAATACTTCCAGACAAACATGAAATTATTGCCATCAATAATTATTATCCATATTGAATTATGATAATAAGATAATGGTATTCCAATTGATTTAATGATAAACTGTTTAGAAAGGATAAACTGTCCAAATGAGTCCCAAGAGACATCCTCACATTGCTTCCTTTAGCCAACCAATAACTAATAAGTCACTACCATAAATGTGAAAGAAAAGCAGCAAAAAATTACATTTCAGAATCTAAAACCACCAAATGACAAATTATTTGGTGGAACTGCCCTTTTAGTTGTGCATTTGTGTAAAGCTCTCCCTACCTACACAAATGCAGCATTAACGACCTTCTCTTCTCTCTCCCCTTCATCCTGATCTCTTCTTTGCTGACTTCCACTAACAGCAAAAATGTCACCATATCTCTGGAGGATAAACCCACCCCCAAAACCCCGCCCCCATCCGTATCAAACATTAAACATACAATGTCCCCTGTCCTTAACTGCTTATGGATCGGCCGTAATTAATAATTAAATGCTTTTGATTGTAATGGATTGACCTGGTTTGAACTCTTCATTAGTCAGCTAGATGGAGACATCAGTCAAACTATTTTTCCTGTGCCTTTTCCTGTCCCCCCTTGAGGCAAGACACGTTCTCCGTTGTCTTTAGTGAGCCCCACTTTCCCAGCTCACGCAGTGCTTTTAGAGGAAGAGAAAGAGACGTTAAGAAAAGCTCTCCAGGCAAGTTCACCAGGAGAGAATGTTAACGGCGACTACACAGGACTGTGGAAATGCGCTCAAAATCAAAATACAGTAAAATTCATCAAGAAGTACTCGACCTTAGTGTTTAACAATATTTTAAGTTTGGGACTGAGTTAAGTGCGAACATTTTGCTTTGCTCAATCATTTTGAGTCTATTTTCCTCCGTCAATTATCAAACTAAATGGTTCATCCTTTAGACATTCTGCCAGGCAGATTTCTGAAGCTTCTTAGTATTGCTATTTAATTCACTGTAAATGTCTCTTTGTCTCATTGCCAACTTACTCTTTTCTTCTCTGGCGTAAGCACACAGCAGTGCACCCACTGCTCAAGAAATGTAACCCTGACCTTCTGTATTGTACTAAGTTATGGCCCATTTATAAGTCCACATATTATCATAGTCATAATCTTATCAAAATGATGACAACATAACTCCAAGAGTGCCTTCATTAACATAATTTGTACTTTTACTCGTTTCTTTCACTCCCATGTTCTCCGCGTGTTTGTGTGTGTCCTTTTCGAGGGCTCCAGCATCCTCCCACAATCCAAAAAGATGCTACGTAAGTGGCTCTAAATTGCCCATAGGCTTGAATGTGAGCGTGAGTGGTTGTCCGTCTTTGTCAGTCCTGTGAAGAACCGGCGACCCCCTCCAGGGTGAACCCAGCCCATCTCCTAATGTCAGCTGGGATAGGCTTCAGGCCCCCGTTGACTCTAAACAATATAAGCAGTGACAGAAAATGAATGTTTAATTCAAGGCCAGCCCACAAAGTAAGCAGCAAAGCCTGGATCTCTCACTGATGAGGCAGACAGTTTTGACCAAGCCCACCAACCTCAACTCACAATTCAGGGCTTGTGTTAGAACAAGTCAAATAAAGCCTTATTTATATCAGTGCCAAACTCCGGATGCCCTGCAATGTCAATGAATTACATATACCCTCCATCGGTGTAGGTATGTTGCACCATTATAAATTGTGTTGTTAGCTATTGTATTAGTATTCAAAAGAAAAACATGCTCACCTTATTCAGGCAAGGTCTTAAAGAAGTTCACTGTAGTTTCTCCTACCAGCATCCACTGTCAGTCCCAAGTAATTCGCCGCTGTCTTCTCTATTTCTGGTTCGACAAATCGCTCCACTATTAAAGAACCCGTATTTTCAAGCTTGTAATTACTGATCTAATTTTGCCTAATAATTGCTCCATGGCAATGACATGTATATTTACTCGTACCCTTGTACTCCTGTAGTCGTGTGTTTTGTTTGATAGTGGAGTAGGGTGCATCGACAACCAGAGGAATAATTCTTACCACTTTCATCAGCCTGCTTGTCTTTTGTGTCCGATGCCTGCTGCCACATCAAAGCTGCAATGATGTTCCTCTCAGCTGGAGACATGAATACATGCATAAATGCTCTGCAAAACGGTGGATATACATGCAAATATGTGGGGATAGGACAGAGTGAGATTTTGTCAATTTTTAGCCAATGCAATGCAGAAATTACTCGTGTAGTCAACACTTTACATTAACGGTGGATCGCATTGATCCTATTTGCGTTTGTGTGTGTATACAATACAACAGCCGTTGCAAATTATTTGGTAGTCTCCTTATAAAATGGAGTGTACACTCAAGCCTGTGGTGTGCAATGCTCAAGGGCATTTGTTTGTGCATGCCTGTGTGTATGTGCATGAGTTTATGATATATTGCTCTTCCAAGCAGCGGCAGCACTGTGAAGTGGAGTGAGATTAGAAGGGAACCCATTCCTTTGTTAATTTAAATGGGTTCATGCATCATGCTTTGCGGGAGTCTGCCGATCAGAGCATTAAGGAATGGCGAACACTGCCATGAGGTGTTTTTGATGGCACAGCAGGGCTTCAAATATAGAGGTATAATTCCCAGCATTTGAATAAATGTTGTTTTGTTGATCCAGGTTCTGTTGTTCATATCACAGTGTATTCTAAGTCATTGAGGACTTGAGAAGACAGCCACAACAATACTAAAAGGTATCAACTAGAGGTGCACCGATTGCGATTTTCCTAGGTCAGTAACTGATTTTTATAAAGTCTCACTGGCTGATACCGACTCTGGCTGATTCTGATATTTTCGATTAAAGTTTAAAAATCATAATGAGTTATGTTTTTGAAGTGCTTTTATTTAGAAATATTACAGTGGAAGTGACAAGGCTGTTGGTCTATGTGTAATGTGCGTGTATTTTGACCTGTTGAAATCTACCCTTAGTCCTTGCTGCTGTGCGTTACTTTAACCAATTTTATTGACATTTTTGCAGTGAAAATAAAACCTTGTACGCCTCATTCAGTCCATTACATGTCGGGGTGATTTATTTTGAAATATGTTATTTAAATCGTTGTGCAGAACGTCTTCGGGGTTTAAGAGATCCTTATTTTGTCCTTACTGGTGGTACACATTGCAAGCTTTGTGTTTTCTGGTTTACTACATGACCTAGTTGTACTTGAGTTTCTAGTCACAGACTAATGACCTGGCATCTCCTTCAGAATTTTCTGGTGGAGACCCAAGGAGTTCAACGTACCAGTACATAGAATATTCTCCCAGAAGCTCTGAGGGTGTTCAAGTTGTGGTCTGGGGTTATATTTTAGAGTACCCTTAATGTTCTTCAAGATTAGCATTGGCGCTGACCTCACCACTCTCCCATGAGACCATCTTTGCCCAGCGTCTTTCAAATAGTGGAGTCGTGGACCCTTCATTTAGGTTAAGACAGCCTACTGTTCCTGCGCTGTTTTCTTTAGATCATTTGGAACTTCATGAGAGAGCATTGGTTGTGCTTTTGGGGGGATTATTGGATGTTCGTCCATCTCTGGGAGGGTCACCCATTGTTGTGCACCATTGTGTGCAATTTAGTGGCTTTTTGTATTTAGTTTCTGAGGGGGTAAATACTTTTTTAAATAGGCCCAGTTAGTATTACATAAAGTTTTTGACTCACTAAAGGCAAAGCAAATTTTCTAGCATGTATTTTGTTCTTATTTTGGTTTGTTCTTTGTTTTATGTTTATGCTTTAAGACTGACAGAGTTTAGTATGACATAGCTACACAAAATACATGAAACCAGGACAGGTTCAGATCCTTTTTTTTTTCTGAAATTTTTTTTCTATTCATTTCTGACAAGTTAAGAATGCAAAGGGGGACAATGTCCAGACCCAGTCTTATTCTTAACCGTAAATGTCTATTTGAGTGTCACATGTGATCAGTTTCAACACTAATATTTTGTAATAATGATTCAAAATACTAATTACAATACTGGAGCTGCCGGTTGAACATTAACATTTCATCTTTTTGGTTCCGGTAGTCACATTAGAGGACGTATAATGCAAAAAGAAAAGTAGACCCAAACACGTCAGGCTAAAATATATTAGTCACTTGTCAGAACAGGAAAACTCCCATAGTTGTCATTTTCCATCACTGACCTTTAAGAAAAATTTGTCTGATCTAATTTACTCCTATTCCAGGATTTTTGAACACACTGACTTTGTAGATAGTGAGTGACGTGCTGTCAGAGCAAGTGTGTTTAAGAGCAGCCAGTGACTTTTGGTTAGTGAAGGAGAGGTGGGTCAGCTATGTCCTCAGCATCAGATTGCTATTCTAAAGTCTGTGTCACTGTAGCCAGATCTTGGTAAAACAAGCCCTGCTGTCTAGTGTCTGTTTCTGGAGAAGGGAGCAATGTGATATACGTATATTTTTCCTCGTGGTCGATCTTTGTGTAGCTGTTTTTGTATTTGTTTATCTTTCTGTGCTTGTGAACTGAATTGGAACTGAATGGTTTTTGGTTGTGAGGAAAACCAAACAGAATCTTTACCAAGCTGAGTGAATTCTGAGACTGTTAGGGAGGATATCTTCACGCTTACACTCCCATATACGAACCAATATTGCCTTCCTTGCTTGATTAAATACATGTATTAAAAAATGGTATAACACGACTATACTGGGATCTATGCTTTATTGCTATTATTAATTTTTACTTTGTATAAAAAATGTCTCGCCTACAACAAAAGTTCAGGAATTATAATTTCCTTGCTATAAATTACTTTCCTTTTTTATGTAGCTTTATAGTTTATATTGTGGAAACATATTATAATTTCCCACACTTTAAAAAACAAAATGTGTTGAAAATAAATATTAATAATCCATTATATTCTTGTATATGGAATGAAAATCTGATATTGTCGTATCCAGTTGCTCTGTGTAATCTATATAATATTATAATTATAGACTATGTCATTGAGAGTTATTCGCTTTGTGTTCCTTTCCTTGCCAGAAGGCCTTGATTTGCTCTTTTCAGTGAGAATTGCGTCTTCACCCGGTCAATGAATGGGGCCATTCAGCTTTTTTCTACATCTTGTCATCTGTGGGAGGGAAGCTATGCACCAGCTGGGATGAAGATGGTCCAAACTCAGTTTAATACAGAATTTTGGGGGGCAGGGAAAGATGTAAGACAGACAGACTGTGACAAGTTCAAAATAATTACTGTGCAAATATCCTCATTGTTTCGGTTTTTCCTACCAAATCCTGTAGCGTCCTTGTGGCCCAGCGGAAAATGTGTTGTGATCCGGAGTCTGTCTGATGTAGACTGTCCAATAATAATAATAAGTTTATTACATGTAATGTGGATGACATTTTGGTCATAGTCTTTGTTAGACGGTATATCATATTAAAAAATGTATGCGAACATCATAATTCATGGAGACTTCGGCCTGACCTCATAAGTCAGCCTGACCATTGCCATAGCAAACAATAAGGGGCTCAGAGTCCATCCTTGGTGCCGTCCCACCTCCACCTGGAACCCATCTATCACTCTGACTGCACACCTCACTGCTGTCATGCTGCTCTAATACATATCCTATACCCCTCCAACAGACTTCTCTGTCACTCAACACTTCCTCATACAATCCCACACGTCCTCCCTCAGCACTCGGCCATATGCTTTTTTAAAAATCTACAAAGATACAATGTAAGAATTTTCTGGCCTTCTTCCCCATAAGTACTCTCAAAGCAAACCTCCCATGTGTAGTTCTTTCTTTGCATGAAACCATAATACCACTCCCAAATTGTCCCTTCTTTTCTTGACTTAACTCCCACTGCTCCTAGAGCGTCATAGCTCTGGGAGAAGTGGCTACCTCTGAAGTTGCCGCAGCTCTGCTCATCACCCTCGTTCTTGAAAATCCGCAAGATAACTCTGAGTACTTTTCAATTAAATTACTACTATATGGAGTCGCAGCTTTGTAAGAATTGCACTGTACATAATATGTACTGTATTTTAAGGCTGGGAAATTCTTGCCATAATAAGAATAGATGAATTGTTGTGAAATTGTGATTCTCTCCAGGATCTTACCATTCTTTTCACATCATATTGCGCTTTGTATAATAAGCACCACGTGTGTAGTACATATAGATCTATACAGCATCTTATTTTGTGAATTAAAATGCTGCAGAATAGCTGTACTTCAGAAATGAGATAATATATAAGTCTTTGTCGAGATCCCGATCTTTTTAAGATTAATAGCCCAACCCTACTGTATATACTATATGTACCTGTATTGTATCGAATTATTGAAACAGCAAAATCGCAGTGACTTTGCACCGTATCATCAAATAGACATGCTTTAAATACTGTCTATTGGGGTTTTTGCGGGTAAGAATGTAACAAATGCTACTGGACACAAGAAACTTGGATATAAGTACAGTATATATATATGGTGGTGTATCTCTACAGTGAGCTGTAAGTTGAGCGCACCAATGACCTTAACGTACGTTTTGAAAATTTGGCTAGAACATAAGCTTTTTCATCATAGTGCCGATGTTTCAGAGCCCTGCAAACATAAAAATTCCATTGTATTTAACTTTTTTTTTTCTACCTTGAAGACAGCTCTTAGAAAGTGTCACCGTCTGAGTGGAAGTCCTTAAAAAATTTAACTGCTGAAGGGTGTCACCAAGATGGCTCTACTAATGAGATTTTGACAATTTACTTTTGGTTTAATTCATCAAACAGGGTTAATGAAGTGGTTAATTAAATTGCACAACACAGGTAGAATTAGTTCTATATTAGGTTTAATAACTTCAAAATAAATTAATCAAAACTATGACAAATTAGAATTTTAGTGCAAATAAATCCCCGGGTGATTTAAACCACGCTTTTTTATTTTATTTTAGACTCAAGCAGTGTACTGTCAAGTAGCAGTACATTGAGTTATCATCGCTGGTTTAAGTCATACTGGTTGTATAAAATTGTTTTCTTCCTCTTCGCAGGATCCTCCGGTTCTCCCTGTGGGCCAGTTCAGTGAGAAGTTTGTCCATTTCATCACTCAGTGGTGAGTTGGTGTTGGAGACTAAAAGTCAATTATTTTAATAAACATCTTCTGATATTTTTTTTTTTTAAACATTGGTGTTTGTTTGTTTGCAATGGCTGATTAATTTGTTGGAAAAAAAACTGCAGCTGAATCAAGAGTATAATGGTATGCAGAGGGATCTGCCTGTGTATTATTCATCGCATTCTAATGGTTTAGCTAACATTTCCTCCACTGCTAATGTTGAAGCTTTTAATTTTATACAAAGATGTAATGCAGAAGGACAATGACAATATTTACCCAGCATTTGCCTCTGATTCATTAGACACCTATAACCTCTAGAGTTGCACAAGTATCTACATACACACCCAAACTGTGTGTGTGTTCCAGCTGTTGTTGATTTATTTATCTTAAGCAAGCACCTCTCTCAGGACAGGCTGAGGTACCGGTGCGTCCTGTTCTCTCCCACGCCGATCTAAAAGGGTCAGGGCCCCCATTCACTATGATACATTAACTATTTACATGACTCCTCCTGCTCCACACAAAGACCACAATATAGGTCGTTTTCGCATTATAAATGGACGACAGTCACAGAAGCCCCTGAGAAATCTAATCAACCAAGCATTTACAAGTGAAAATGATGCTTATTGAAATGAAGCAGAAAAAAAATTAACACATGTAGAGTCACAGTTTCTGCACAGAGGTTAAAGACTGCTTGTGTCTCTTTTTCCAGTATGCAGCGGCAACCTAAAGAGAGACCTGCTCCTAATAATCTCATGGTAAGTTAAACCAATCCGTCTGTTAAGCTGTTTCAAGGACCCAAATATATAGGTTTTGAATAGAAGTTTACAGAGAGGGATAATCACATTCAAGCATTCCACAAAAAAAAATAATTAAACATAACTCATCATGTTGGTAGTGTTTGAATCAGATAAGTCAATTTTTATTTTATTTTTTTCATTTCCTATGATTGAGGTGTTGTGGGTCAAGGACCCTCGAAGTTCGAATTGCTAGCTGGAAACAACAGTAATGGAGTTTTTGATGCCATTGAGACAGGTCAATGAGAAACCTTGAGGTAGGACTGAAACCAACTTCAGTGAGGATTTGTTAAATGCATTCCGTTTGAGCAGATGTGAATAAATCAGACCTGTTTGTTGTACAATAGTGTTATAATTAAAAAGATTAAGAAGTTTTATAGCCTAATTAAAATTGAGTGAGGAACAAAATGAAATGATTTTACTAGATAGATTTGTTATTTTATGTCTTCCTACACAAAGTATAATTCATTCCCATATTATTTTAGATGGTTGTCATTATAATGTCTGCTAAGGAGGTAATGTTTTGGTTTTCTTTTACCTCAGTTGGTATGTCTGTTTGTTTGTTAGCAAGATTATGGAAGAACTAGATGATTAAATTTTAGTGACGTTACGACATGGCTGAACAACTTGAGGTCGTTGCAGCGTTTTCTTAACCATTGCAAAATAGGACACTTTCTTTAATGTTTTTTTTTTTTGTATTCATGATACATTCATGAATATTATGAAATTGTACGGCTATAATGTATGCCTTGGGTACTGTTTTGTTTGTGGGAGGTTTTCGCTCAACGCTTCTAGTTGTTACCTATTCTACAGTTAAAGTTATAAAGTGTGTTATAACCAGCTTTCTGGTTCACTCAACAATCATACCACTCATTTAGGTTACATTAAATGGCCTCAAAATTCCATCCACATTTCTTACTTGACAGGCATAATTGCTCCCCTAATCCGAATATAACTCACTATCAGTACCGTACACATTGCTACATTTTACGCATAGATTAAGTTATGTCAGTTTTACAATTGAGTTAAACTGTCTGAAGCAACCTCTTTTCAGTTAATTATTTTAAAGAAGTAACCTAAAAGAATTTTTAAATTGCTTCTTTTTTTCTTAGACTTAATGGTCTTTCAGTGGGTCTGATAAACAAGACAAATCACATCATATAATAATAATAATAATAATACATTTAATTTATAATGTTGAACTAATGATTTTCCCTGTTCTACCATGAGCAGTAGCCACCCCACATTGTTTTAAATTAATTGTGATGATATCAGTAAAAAACAAAGAGATTATATAAGTTCTACTGAATATATTAATTGCAGAGATGTTTCATATCATATCTTTATTATGTAAAAGTGGAATTATGTGGATTATATGGAAGTGTTAGAAGAGCCATTGAGTTTTTCAACTTTGAATGATATAAAAAGTTCAAGCTCTCATTAAACATTCAAATAATTGTCCAAGTACGTGTGTGTGTGGGTGGCCCTAGTTTTCCATAATGCTAATCAGAGATAGCAGTCATATTAATCAATCAGTAATATTATCCAAAAACTATCAGTTTTTATAAACAAACTGAGTTGCACCCGGCTATGTCAGGACCAAGGACAGTGACAGTTAGGTCCACAGAGATATGAGGAGTGAAGGTTTGTGTTGTGGAGATGGAGGCTTTGAGGGTGTAAATGCAGAGCTGATAACAGATTGCATGTTCTCAGTCTCACACCAGAAAGGAGGAGTTAAAGGAAATGTTGTCAAGACACTCCCGCTGCCAGACTAAAGTGTTTCTCTTGAGGCAGGGACCACGCGCTTTTTCTTTTTTTTTTTCGTTGCTTCATAGTTTTTGTGTTGGGCGGCCTTGAAGACGATTCCCATTGTCTTCATCAGTTTACTTTTATTTATATAAGATGATGGTGTTTTTAGTTTGATTAAGAAATCGCTTCCGAATCATCTTCTCCAGCTGAGGGTCCTCTTCAAACATCTTTGTGGTTGTGTGATATATTTTCTCTCGGTAAAGAAACATTTTTATTTTTGGGGAGAGTGTTTTATGTTTTTTTTCTAGGTACTGTTAACTTTATCAAAATCTTTGACTTATTTTCTCAAATAAAGCCTCTTTTCATCCCAAGTGCAAGTACAAGAGTTATAATATTTATCTGAAAATATGCTATTTATCAGCAAGTCATAAACTTTATAACCATGCAAAATCTTTCTTAATTATGATCTGTCGAAAAGCATAACCCTGTTGACCGTGTGGTTCAACATATATGGATGTTTACTCTCTGAAACAGCTGCTAAACTGAATGCCTCTGGTTTAAACGTTAGACAGAAGTGCTGACAGTCAACAGATACTGGAAGATTTCATTGTCCCAAACAAGGGGAAGGGTTCAAAACTCAATCAGCAAAACCGCTGATCCCATGTTGTACCAATCCAATAGGTGCGTATTTGGAAGCTTCGAACGAGACTCAACAATCAGCTACCTTATTCCTTTAATATAATTCAAATTGTGGCTGGTGAGAGAAGACTGACACCGGGGTTGTCTGTGTTTGCATGGAACTCTTCGCTCACCAGAGGGTCTAGTTATTTCCCTCCAGTCTCTTTTTCACCCCATCTTCTCTTGCCCACCAGAGAGCAGACGACAAGGACAAATAGACTCTAATTATTGTACATGACAAAGTGACACCCTTCTGCAGACAGCAAGAGCAAAGCACTCCCCTCTAAGTTTCCCGGTTCCAAGCACCGGAGCAACCGGGAAACTTTACACTTTAAAAACTTTATTATTTTATTTATGACTGGAAATCTTTCAATATGAAAATTTTTGGAACAAACAGCTCGAGGGATTGTACAGCCCATTAGGGAGTTCCTCCGAGAAATAAATACCTCCACTGGCCTTTTTGCTGTTTGCCTTGATACCGCCAGTAAGAGCAATGCAGTGATGCAAGCTGATAGCGTCACATAATGGAGTTTCTCCATGAAACTCCAGAAGACGGCTCTTCTTCGGCAGCTCTTCCTCACGCGCATCGACAGTGAACCAGGTGAAGTGGTGGTAACCAATTAGCTGTTTTCCTGATGACCTCATAATTTCAGATAGAAAGAAGAGAGCACATCAACGCAACGTACCAGTATGTCCATTTTATTTATACGTATTTGTGGCGGAGCGTCGACCCACTGCTGGGCAGCGCCATGGCGCGTCTGGTGGATTCACAGACACTGCTTTAAATGGCAATGACCGTGACCGCGGCGCAGCCCTAAAGCAACACGCCGTTCCCAGTAGAATCAAGTCTTAAGGATGATGAATGAATAAATTCATTGAAAAGTGTGTGTGTGTGTGGGGGGGGGAGTATTACCTTTAAATTACTGCTATTATTATTAAATTAATTAAATTGTTTATTGTATTATGTTTTGTGTGTGTACGTGTATTTTTAAAAGTGTGAGGGGCCATATTCAAAGGACAGTTGTAATAAAAATAATAATAAAAGTAAACATCAGCAGGAGTTTCAATTTCGTAGTTTTTCTTTTTTTAATGTTAATGGTAAGTGACAAACTGGTCTGTCCTGTGTTATTGGAAACTTAAAATAAAAACAAGATCACCGAAAAATAAATTATTAGAAAATTTCTCTGTCGAATTCCAAATTCTGAACATTATTAAGATTTAAAGGTACAGTGCTCTTCGGAAATAGCTTTTTTTGTATATGCTTTGTATATTCCTTATATTAAGGCACGGCGTGAAATAACAATATTTTTATCATCCAAATAACGTCATATTATCCGAACCCTGAGTCTTCAGTTTTACTTGACAATTTTCTTTGTCATCACTGTCTCTTTTCCACATCCTCCTGTCGGCTTTATTCATGTTTCAGGTGATTTTGAATCCCTTGGTGGTGTTTTCATCGCTGTTCCTGTAAATGTTTGCATTTAGTCGGTTCTCTTTCACGTTCCTACTCTGCTCCTATCCTTCATATTCACTGCGATCATCATCTCTTTTTCATATTTCCACAATTCTCTCTAGTTTTTATTTCCAATTCCTCTCCGTCTCATCTTCCACGAACATATATTTTTATCCTCCCACAGGTGTTTTATTTCTTCCTCTTCCCTCGATGAACCGATGTATAAGGTCATGGATCTCTGCCTTTGTGGCACCAACCTGCTGATTGTCTTTTTCCTTTTCTCGTTCTCTCTTTCCCCCACCTCTCACCCCGCTTCAAGGGTCCTGAGAACATTAAAACTCTTTACCTGTTCTATCTGTATGTTAATTCATGAGCCACACGCCTCCTATTCTCTCCTCTCCTCTCCTTTTGCTGTTCAGAAACTGCAACCATTTGCTCCCAGTTGTCTGTAAAGCTCTCCTCTGAAGTTATATGGTAAAGCAAATAATATTTAATGGATACCCGAACTCACCTTATACATCTATTTTGCTCCTCAAGTTTCGTAGTGTGGTTCCTCTATCTCTCACTGGTTTCACTTTTATTGCTGTTACTTTCGGTGGGATTATTTTCTATTAGATGTTCTTTAATAGAATGCAGTTTGATTGCTTGCCTAATCTTCATGGGTTCCGTCCCTGACGCATTAAACAATATGCCACGTTTACTGATATTGGTTACTTCGTTCAAACTATTAATATTTTTTCAGTTCAGGTACATTTTTTCTTCTTTTTTTTTTTTTAAATCATTTCCCTCGTCTCGGGATCAGTGAAAGGATAACCTTGTTCTTGAGCTATAAGCACACACAGAAAATGAAAAACTTTTGTCATTGGTTAATACAATGTTTGCGACATTGATAAAGGGATTAAAAAAACTAGAGTTAAAAAAAAAAGAAGCTGAATGTGTAAAGTGAAATAGTGCTATCACCAAGCTAGCATTGGAGCCTTCAGTCTCTTCATCATCGAGTTACATGGTACACTGGAGCAAGAGTTGTTTTTTAAATCACCTCTAAAAGCATTTTCCCTCCATAACTTAATCAGAAACACAAATTGTTTAAACATTAATTATAAAGTTTCTGTAGAAAGTCTTCATTCTCCAACTGTGTCTAACGCTGCTTGGTTTTATCCCGAAGTCTAAGGAGAGATAGTCGGACATGCTTGTATCTCCACTCATTAAATTACTGTAGTTCCCCTTATACCTTTACAAAAACAACAGGATCTGCATGAACTACCACTTGCACAAAATGCATCAGTCATACTCCTCGCCAGAACCAAAAGGAATGACCGTACTACTCCTTTTTTAGCCTGTCTTCATTGGCTTCTGGATACTTTTACAGTTGATTTTAGGATTTTATTGATAACGTGTTGAATGAGGAAGTCTGTGGTGACGGAAACGTATGTTAGAGTAGTAAAGGATATGTGTGAGAGCGGCATGACAGTGGTGAGGTGTGCGGTAGGAGTGATGGCTTGGTTCGCAGTGGAGGTGGGACTGCATCAAGGATTGGCTCCGAGCCCTGTCTTGTTTGCTATTGTTATGGACACACTTGACAGATAAGATAAGTCAAGAGTCTCCATGGACTATGATGTTTGCATATGACAGTTTGATGTTTTAGCGAGAGTAGGGATCATCTGGAAGAAAACCTGGAGAGATTGGGGTATGCACTACGAATTAGAGAGGAATGAAAAATCAGTCGCATCAAGACAGAATAGGAAGGCGGAACAGTGAGGAAGCACAGAGCAAAGGTGGAGACAGTGCAGGCGTTGACTTACTTGGGGTCATCTGTTCAGAGGAGGTGAAGAAGCGACTGACTGACCTAAAGCGATCAGACTGGCGAGATCCTTATCCTGTTTAAATCTCCCCCTTCTAAAAACATAGTTCATTTCAAGTGCATTTCACTGGGGTTTTTGGCCGGAATTTTATTTCTCTCGCTTTTTTTATGCATTCCGTTTTGATTGATTCTCCATTTGAGTCTATTTTGATGTTGTTTATTTTACTATCTTTCACATAGTCTCGCCAACTCTGTCACTGTTTGTCGTTTATTTTATTGAATCCTGTCAAGCACTTTTCTTACTATTATTTAAGTTTATTTAGGACCCACAGACTCAGCAGGATATCTGGTGGTGCCTGATTGTAGGCTCACATGACAGGGATATCATTAGAAAGTATCCGAGGTGCTTGATAAAACTCTTATAAATGAATTCACTCCCCGCCTCAGGGCGGTATCAAAGTTTCTCTTCTCTTATTTATGAATTCATGCCAGTTAAATCTAATCAGTTCAACGTTGTCAATTTTTTTCTTATTTATTTTCTGTACCTTAAATCAAGCTTCTATCGGACCAAAATGTAGTTTTATTTACAAAATGATTATAAAGGTGTGCTGTAGGTTTTTGGAGGTTATGTTTGTATGCAGGGTTCATAATGAAGGCATTTCATTAACGAAATATTTGACACCAAGGAAAACCTTTAGTTACTCTGAGCCCAGATGTTTGAACCTTGACTCACAGTCTGTAGACTTTTTCTTCTTTTTCTCTCTGCATCACTTCCTTTGTGAAGAATCACTTGATGAGCCATCAGAAAGGACAGCGAGTGCGTTCCTCTCTCCTCATACTAATGCATCTTTCATTGTGGACACCCTATCCTGTCATCATAAGCTAATGACGTTGGTCAGTCGAGGAGACTTTCCGTTGGCCTGCTCCCAGGACTTTGGCTGAAAGTACTTGGTCATGACCTGTCCTGTCTGGGGTTTCTTGTTTTGATTGTCTCCTCTACTTTCTTCGTCAATACCAGGGCTGACCTGTGTGCAGCACGTATTGGCATATTTATTAAGAATTAACAAGAATGTGTTGGCAATCCATTTAATTTGCTCTCGGATCAGTGTTATTGGATGTTCAGAGACAAATATAGATATTTAACATTGTCTGTCCTTCGCTTTCACGTTTTTCTCTTTTCACATTTTATTTGTGTGAGTGGGTGAACCAACAGCCTTATTTTGTTTGATTGTGATTTGATGGACATTTCATCTCTACCTCCTCCCCCATCTCCCGTTGTTTCTCATTCCCCAGCCAGCAGCCTTCACACAGCCTTTTTGCACCCTTGTCAATGCATCCCTCCCATTCTGCTTCTCTATTCATAGGCACGCGCACACACACTCAAATTTTTTTGCCCCCATTCAACTCCAGAGACACCAGATGAGCCCCTCCGTTGTTCACAAAGGAACCCCTCCTGTCTCCCACTGTCCCCAGATCTATTCCTAACACACAAACACAGAGATAGAAGCTGAGCTGTTGATGTTTCATACATATGTGTGTCCTAAACCACCCCAACAACAGTAGCACCCACATGGTTAATTAGATGGATACATCATTTAATAATTCATTTCGGAAAGAAATTTTGGTCATAAACTGATCTGTTAAATTAGTTTTTGCAGAAACAGACAAATGCTTTTTAACCTTTCCATAGGTTCCATCCATTTTTGGGCATATTGGTTCACAAGTTTAAGGAGAAGTCTTTCTATCCTTTACTGTCACACCGCATATTTGGTTATGAGATCAACTATCTGAACTTCATGGATTTTTCAATAATTATGGAGTTCATTTTATCTTACATTTCATATGTGGACATACTCACATTTTCAAAGACACTGCTATTATTGTGTTATTTTACTGTCAGATGGAAGTGTCATATTGACTATTTTGTACAGACATGGACTATATCACCTCTCTTGGGGAGAGATGTTTTGCTAGTGTTTATGGTGGATGTCTTGAATGTAGTCGTCAGGTGTCTCTGGAAACAGTTTTTCTGTCTCAGGAGTAACTGTCGGCCTACTTACATTGCTTCATATGCAAAAAAGGATTTTCACATTCCAGCAAAAGACCTTTTTTGAGTTCCTGCAGTCTGTCCTTTTTTAAACTAGTGCCAAATCACTGGTGTATTCTCCTCCCTGAACTTTTCTGTCCGCACCATCGAATCCAAATGTTTTCACATTTTACCCTTGGGTTTTCATTGACATGAATCCCATTTGCACATACCGGGCCTACAGTGAATAGTACCAGTGTGAAAATGTTTAGTCACGCCATTTTAAATCATTCCTAGATTCCAAATCCATGTAAATCAATGTTAGAATCTTATACAATTAAAGAAAAATAGTGATGACAAATGGAGGACCATACTTATAATCATACTATATTGTTAGTTACCAGAAGAAAAAGCGGAGTTGTGCCAAACCTTGCCACAGAAAGAAAGAACAGTGGCAGTTTTGGCCGCTATCACTGGAATTCCCATTCCCGCTCGCCGCCTACTGGGATTGTGGAACAAGAGTCTCCTATGCCTCTCCTACTGGGGAAACTCACTCCAGACCAGCAGCTGTCTGTGGTCTGCTCACTTGATTTCCCAGGGTGAAATTGACTGACCTCAGCAATATACCTTCTAACATCAGGTCGGTCGGGTTGGGTCTTCTTGCTTTCTGTTTTTGACTGCGAGGTTTAGAGGGAAACCGCGGGGTCGGTGCCGTCAAACAAATTTTAACTGTCCTTTGACGGACAGCAAGGTTAATTTATTGTCATTCAAAAACATGCTTTCACGTTAAGATAACAACATTTTCACTCAGGTCCCAGCAGCATAGTAAAGTGACATTAAAATGTGCCAAAGTGCTTAATTCTTGACAATTTTTAAAAAAACAAAACACGATTTATTTTGTCAGGTATACAAATAGATTATAATTACAATTTTTTTAAATTTCATTTTTAGTAAAGTTGAATGGTCCTTTCATCTGTGGAGTTAGTATGAAGAAATGGATTGATTTACCATGAGGTTGCATGAGGCTAGGAATACCACAAAGAAGCTAAATTTTCCCTCCAGTTGACCCAGTTTACATCGCACTGCCATCGGTCTCTCTTAAAGCACATATTCCCAACACTGACCAGCCAACAGGATGTGTTTAAGTGAGAATGTACACTTCTTCATTTTGTTTCTGCTTGCTGTGTTTGACGGCACACGTATGCTTGCAGCTTCCCAGCTTTAAGAGTGAATCATGTTCCCTGCTATAGAAATTTTTTTCTCTTCCGTTCATGGTTGAGGACTATTCTTGATTCTCGTTATTTGTATTTCAGTTCTGGCGATTTATCGTTTCAAATATCGGCCGATTAATCGGATCCTTTTTTTTCTCCTGGTTAAATAAAGGTTAAGTGAAAATAAAAATAAATACACAATAACTAAATGACTCTTATTTTGCTATCAGTGTTTGAATCTAGCTTTAGGTTGTTTTAGGCACTTGAACGCTATCAATAAAAACAATTAGGATAAATTTGTCTTTCTAAATATCTTTTCATAAAATGTACTGCTTTTATAACAGACTGCTAAGCCAAACACGCTGCTTTACCGACAGCGTATTTGCTGAACTGTAATTTAGTGCTTTCGTATTGCATCACATCACTGCTGATACACCCTTGAAAAGAAGGTTGCGTTTGTGGGCCACATTCCATGAAGCCTTAGAAATGAGACCGCTTTGTTGTGCCTCTATGACTCGTTCGGTCTTCAAGAATAGCTATGGACGGACGTGACCCCTGAATGGAGACACAGATGTGTAAAGGTAAAAGCCAGGAGAAAAGTAACAGATACATTTGAAAGTAGCATGAAAGGCTTGTTTGTTTGACAACGGACCAAAGCACACAAACATTCCCACACTTGGTTCCTCCACACGAAGGCAGCCATCTTCCAGGGGGAGGTAGTGGTTACCATGTAAATCTGTAAAGATGAACTCATTCTATCACCCTCTTCTGTTCTCCTATACCACTCTACTGAGGTAATGAGCGGTCTCTCCTTATAATTTCCCCCAAAGTCTTTTTAATTTCTTCTGAGCGTATTAATCATTCATTGAGTTATTTAAAATTGTTTAAATTAATCTTGGATTAAACCGACCCCTTCAAAGACTTCAAACAATTAAAGACTTAAGTAGAATTTCCCCTGGGTTCACGCCATTTCCATTTGAGCGGCACAGTTGCAGGTAATTATATCATGTTGATGTGGCCAGACGGTGATTAATGCAACCTTTTAATGAGTCCTTTTCACCATTTCACCTTGTCCACGCGCTGCTACAATAGAAAGTCACAACACCTGCAATGACCCGACTTAAGAACTGGTTATTAACTGTATTTATAACTCCTCCCTCAGATGTTTCGAATTCATTTAAGTTGCAAGTTACTTAATTATCTGGTGTGTGTGTGTGTGGGGGGGGGTGAAGGATCTAATCCTGATTCCTGATATAAATTTTAGTTTTGTTCCTTCTCTTTTCATGAGAAGGAACATATCTTGCACATATATTTATATCCATCTCTGAAATGAAGATCAAATTGCTAGAAGATAACCAGACCTTCTCATGTACACATTATTATGATTCACCTCCATTCCTGCCTAATTACAGTTTTTTTGGTAACACAGTCTCTAAAAATCCTCCTGCAATCAAACAAAAATATAAAGATAAGATAAGGCAAATTAAAAAAAAAAGAAGCTTATTGACCGTTTTTTTCACGAATAAAAATTCATGTCATTCCTAATGTTCCTTCCACATGAGTCGGCAAATAAAAGAGCAGTCGGGTTTATACAGTCTCCTCTTAATGAAGTTCCTAAGTCAATCAATTTATTTCAATTTTAATATCATTTGCTTTTTTGGATGATCACAGAATAAGACAATTCTTCCATTTTAAATATGGAATAAGATGGTTTACATTGATAGTTAGATTTTTACTTAGGTACGCAAAAAAAACATTTATGTATTTTTACACCATCTTTTTAAATCTACTCTCTAGTTCCTTGCTTGCCGTTTCTCTTGTATGCCCTCGGCGAAACCTTTTCTTACTTCGGTTCTTTAATTTAAAAATGTAATACGTTTGATATGAATTAAATACATTTTTTTGTTGGTTGAAGGACATGTTCAGATTTCAAACCTGATCTCCATAAGATGAAAAACTGAATAGTGTCTGTTTCGGCCAAGATAAAGTTGTATTTATACAGTGTCTCTCTATGTGAGTAAGCATGATGTGTGTCTGAGGATGTGACAAACCATCCAACTCACCTCCATCTAGGTCAAAATCCAACAGATGTCTTCGGCCCTTTAGCCTTAGTTTCTGGAGCAGAGGTGGAAAGTAGCGTTTTTAAAAAAACGCCACTCAGGACTTACTTCTTTTTTCTGTATCATTGTCTTTACTGAGGCAAGAGAGAATGATTGATGAGATGGGTACACGGCACATAGGGGCACCCAGAAGCGTCCACTCCACTCGACACATGCTGACACACACACACACACACACACACACACACATACTCACACTCACACTGATATGTGAGTAATTAACCTCAGACTGTATTAACCCCAGCTGCCCATTAGAAGGACAACAGGATTGATGGGGTTCCCCCAGTCCTTCACACTTTATATAGTTCCACACACGGATCTGTGTTACCGTTTTCCTTTCAAATCAGGGGTTAAAGTGGGCCAGAACAGTCCAGAAGAGAGTTCCTGCGCAATTGATTAATAAGTCAGATTTTTTACAAACTCAATGATTTCAGGCCGGAATTCCAGGCCAGTTCAATTTTCGGAACAGGCAACAGTGTCTGCTCATGTTGGAATAATAGAAACATTATTCTGGTCTGTGATAATATCCACGTCATAAATGATTAAAGCAGCTCGTACAAGAGTTGTATAACGAGTCACCTCGCTTTTATTTTTCATTTTTTCTGTGGACCCAGAAGGGCTTTTGCCACTACCCAAATCTGTATGAATTTGTATAAAAAAAACAAAAAACTAAACCAGGCCAAATATGTGCTGAGTTCACCATCTAAAATTACCGTAGAGAGTAAAAAATGAATAAAAGCAAACAAATTTCAATGTATTTTATTAGATAAACATGATACTTGAATAACCTACAAATATATAAATTGCATTCATCCTTCATGTGATTTTCTATTTAGATATTCAACTGTACTTAATCATGAGTTCAACCTATCTATTAAGTGTAACCGCAAGAAGAGGAAGGATCCCAGGAGGAAGAAAGTGGCCTTTTGTGATCCAATCTATCCTACATCGTCTGTAGCTGTTCGTGAGTTGCAGGGGTGTATTTAACTAGTAACAACTGTCAACAACACTGTTTACTTTCAAACACCTCCAGGGTTAAACTGTTGAATTGACTCGCAACTCTGCAGAGCACAGGGAACCTAAGATAGAAGGTGTTTTGGCACTTAACGGGATAGAGCAGCAACCCTCTGGTTACTGAAACTGTCCTTTATACCTTTGTTCTAGGTTTAAACATACGTAGGCTATCTGCTGCAAATCCGTCTGCTGTCTCTAAATGTAATGGAACTAGATGGCTCTTACTTTCTGTTCAAAGCAGCAAAGAATGCATGAAAGAACGGAAGTCTGTCTCTCCAGAAGTCTGGTCCTGTGTTTGTGTTAGGAGTTTCATGGAGGCAGTGGTTTTGTTTTCTACCAAACTGCAGCATGTCGGTCCACAGAGGATGCTGCTCATAGACGAGAGGCTCCTGCTCATGGCAGGGTGGGATGTTAATATTCAGTCAGAATGTCATTGGTGATCTTGTTACAGTCACGACTGTCTGTCTGGGATATATTAGGCAGCAAGTCAACATTTTGTCCTTAAAAGTTGATGTGCTGGAGGCAGGAGAAATGGGGAAGCATATTGATCCGAGCCACTTGGACAAGGTTCGAACCGCGACGGCTAGACAGCTGGGCCAGAACATCTCTGGAACTGCAGGTTTTGTTGGTTGTTCCCAGTCTGCTGTGGTTAGTTCCTCCCTAAGTCTTCTACGGAAGGATTCGGGAACAGGGTCATGGGCACCCAAGGCCTGTTTGATGAGTGTGAGGAACGAAAGCAGGCCAGGGTTTTCTGATCTCACAGCAGAACTACTGTAGCACAAATTGATTAAAAGGATGACAGAGTTCACAGTGCAGAGCTTTTTTTGACATGAAAAACTGTCATACCACATAATTACATGCGGGAACTGATGCAATTTTCTTAAAATACCACATATGTATATATTATTAATCTTATTCTTCTTTTTATCTTACTATTTTTATTGTTTATTATGCCTATTTTGGCTTAAAGCTTTATATTTAAAATTTATTAAACATGGCATTTTGGAGTTGAAGGCAAAAGAGGCATTTTATTGCACAGGGAAACCTGTTTCTATCTGTGCATATGGCAATAGATGCTTTAAAGTCTGAATTAAGCAAGGGGGTTTTAATGTTGTGGCTGATTAGCGTATATGGCATTGTCCTCAGCTAAACTGTAGCATAAACCTGGTTCAGCTAGCCTCTCAGCTAAGAGTGCATGCATCCTTGGTGGCGAGTGGACTTATCCACACGGCGCTTAGAATAACAAATGTATCACTTTATGAAAACCTTGAAGAAAGAAAAGGAAAAATAAAATATTGTTCAAAGTCAGTATTTAAAGTGTCTGTTCAGCTCTTGTTAGAGGCGCCCTCCTATTAACAGCGACGGTTTGTTGTTGTTGAGGAGAGATGCAGTGAAAATCAGTGTTGACAAGTTAATTTAAAACGGTCCGCCGCAGCCGTGTTTATCTAATTGGACATCTACAGACCACAAATAAAATTCTGGTCAGTTCCAATAGAAGTGTCTCCTTATACCCTCCTCCCCTCTCACCTCTGACCCCTCAGTGACCTCTGGCTCTGGAGTGACGAGGCCTGTTGTCATTGAGAGATAACATGTGACATCTCTGTTTCAGCGCTGCGGTGGAAACAAGTGACCCCTGTCAGACCCACAAGGACCTGCCGGTCGCTCTATCAGCACTATTGATTGGAATATGTCAGAATTAAAATATCATTCTTTGTTGGGGAAAAAATGATATTCCAAAGCATCTTTAAGTAATTTTGAAATGGCGACAGAGGTGGTTTATGTTAATACTGCTGCCACCTTTTATTACAAACTGATTTTACGGCCTGTGATGATTTGTGTGGCTCATTAAAGTAATTTCTTTAAAATGACCCGGCAAGGCATAACTTAAATGCTTGGCATTAAAAACCAAATCTGTCGGACATAAATATTTAAGAGGGTTTGATTATATTCCTGTTTAGTTTATCTGTATTTTTACTATTATTTCTCCAACCATGATTTAGAATAATAATACAGGTGGAAGTAAACTATACGCTTCGAAGTAACGTCTAATAATGTTCTTTGGCTCCAAGCGGTTGGGATAGTAAAAAATAATATTGCACAACAGGGATAAATATTTTTAATAGCCGTTAAAATAACTTTTTGTTGCTGTTTTTATGAGAGCTTATTACTTGGTTGTTGTTATTTTTGCAGCCACTTCAGTCAATATTTTTCATGGATGCCAATTAGTCTGAAAGTCAGATTATTGGCAGTAGATTCTCCTTCTTGTAACAAAATACATTGGTCAAATAGAAAATGGAAATGCAAGTAGAATAAAATGATATTTTTCCTCTACGGTTGTCATGATAAAGAGCCTACTATCGTACTACCGAACAGAACCAGCTTTCCTGATCTGATTGTTCAGTCCGTTGGCGTCAGCTGCCTGAATTAAACCTGTTGTTCTTTCTCTTCATTTTAAGGAACATTGCTTCATCGTACAGTATAATGATGGTAACGCGGAGGTGGTGTCCATGTGGGTGTGCCGCTGTCTGGAGGAGAGACGCGCTCATCAGGCACAGGGACACATCTGATGGCGGTGTCCTGCCGTCCTCCTGTGTTGGACCGGGACGTCTGAGCCCGAACCTCGAACACTTCCCCAAGGCTTCAGGCTCAAGTACGTCCACATGCACTGTGACTAAATATACATGGACTAAAATCACTCAACGCTGAATACTTCATGAAAGAGAATCTCCCATGAAGTATTTCAGCATCATGCGCTGGGACCTTCTGGAGCTCACAACCTTTGAACTCCTGTCTAACTACCTGCCTCCAGAGGACGCACAGAGACATTTGTCTGCGCTTTCTGTCTTGCTTTCGTTCCATCCGCGGCGTCTTTCCAGAGTGTGCAGGGATGGATTGGGCTTCTCTGTCTGATGAACGGAGAGAAACTGTTCAAAATTAAGGGTTCAGTGACGACTACTGCAAGACGTTGGCAGGGTCGTTGTCTGTTTCTCAGACGGTATCCCAAATAACCATTATGTACTGTTGACAGTCTTTAGGTGAATGCTGAGGTGTCCATGGGTATGCCTGATTTTCCAGTGGGGTAATTATTATTATCACAGCAATTAATTATTATCACAGCAATATAAGAACATCCCCTCAACACTCCTGTTACGCTACCTGGACATGAACATGTGCATCCAGGTATGACAACATCTTGTCTCAAAAGCCTGCATATGGGTGAGTTTGAAGAGCTGGGACAAAGAGTGGAATCGGTTATTGACATCTCCTCCTTGTTCCCAAGCTTTCTGACCAAGCAGGTTATTAGTCTCAATCACCGGGCGGCCCTTTTGAAGCCAGTTTTTGGACCTGGATGCACATGATTTATTCCACAGACATTGCCTGACGTTGAGTGAATCACTGGAGATGAAATTGTGCTGAAGCAGTTCTCCACGATCATTCAGCAGAAAATGTAACAGAAAACAAAACTCTTCCTCCTATTATTGACTAGAAATGTTTTGTAAGTTATAGTTTTTATCCACTTCCTATATAGTTTATCCTTTCTCTTGTAAGAGGTGATTGTGTCACCTAGTGACGGGAGTTGAACTGTAGTGCTGCAGAGGGAATAAAGGGAAGCATGTGGCGTCTCCTTACTGAAGAAAAAAGAAAACCGAGAGGTGAACTGAGTAAAATGCTTCTATTTGAAAAGACATATATTTGCACCTTTAGAAAAAAAAAAAAGTGTGATCAGATTGCATTGCTCCCACAAAAAGGACAGTTAACTCAGTTGTGGTGTGTGAGCATCTCTGTAAAAAGATGCTCACACACTTTTAAGTAAAAGTAACATAAGATGTCCAACACACCAGAAATGGTCTGAAGCATCTGCTCATTATAAAAAGGTGATTAGTATCTTTGACAACTGCTCAGTGTCCTCTGTGATGATGAGATAAACAGTAGTTTGGACTCTGAATCATCTTTTTGTTGTTTGTAGAACAACTGAAAATGGAACCCATCATTATTCGGCAACTATTCAACATTTCGGCCGATTTGAATTTGGTTTCATTTTTATTATTTTCAAAATTATTGATTCATTTGGCATTTACTTTCCAAAAGAAGCGACCTCACTATTGAGCCTAAACGATGTCCCAAGACCCAAGCCTTTGCAAAAAAATTGTCCTATTTATCAACCATTGCATTAAACAGATCAAATTTGAAATGTTTCAATGCTACAGATACTACTTTAAACTGCAGCCTCAGAGAGACACAGCTGTCTTGAGTAGCATCCCTCATAAGAGCAGCAGGCAACATTTGTAAATCAGATGTCGTTCAAACACTGCCGACCTTCATAAACTTACTGTCGACAGTGTTGGTTCTTTTAATGCCTAAATTCACAAAGTGCCTCCATACCTACACTGTGTACACCACTCCTGACCCAGAAACCCCAGAAAAGCCGCTCCAGCACGCTTTAAAACACCTCGGTAAGACAAGGGCTTTGGAATGCTGTTCTGCCCATCGTGAAAAGAACACGCCGTCCACAGTGAAGCATAGCAGTGGCTCAGTGGGGCTCTGGAGCTGCTTCGCTTCACAGGAAATCTGACGTGAGAAGAGGGTAAGAATAAATCAAAGTATCAAGAAATCCTGGAAGAAAATACCTCGCATCTGTGAGGAAGCTGAAGGCATTCCACAAAGATACAAGGTCCATGATCCCAAGCTGATCTGGTTTCACAAACAGTCCCTGAACGTTCCAGACTAGCCGTCACAGCCGCCTGGTTGACTCCCAAAGAAAATCCCTGGTGAGACTTTTATGCCGAATGGGCCAACATTTCTCCGGAAAGCCAACCAAAGTTGGTGTCTGGCTCTGCATCGCATTAGAAGTTCATACTTAAACTTGTCATTGAATCATTTTAACAACGCACTAGAAGGTAAAAGAAGTATTTTGTTTTTTCATTCATAAAAAAAAAAGACGGGATTTGAACAGCTAACGTTTCCTATTTGTCAACAAACCTGATATACGACAGTGTCGAATAAGTTTGCCTCCAACTGTATGTCATACATGCATATGATAATACATATGAAGTAAAATTATACGACGCCGTGTTTTTATTTTGGTTGTTGACGAACAGATTTAATCTGTAATGGAATGTGTGAGAAAAAGTTGGAGTCCTATTCTGAAAGCATCTTTCCAAAGTCTCGCTGCAAAGCCAGCAGGAGAATAATTTGTGTCAGGGTTGTTTACAAGGTTGCAAATGAACAGTCACTCTTTGCTGTTCAATAATATCCATTATGACATTTTTATATTATTTCACATCAGCACAGCGGGATTTATTGTAAAATATTGTGAATTCTAAATCTAAACTTGCACCCATTAGGTCAAATATTGTGGATTAACAGGACCGTCTGTTCTGGAGCATGGAATTTAGGCACAGGTGGTAACCACTCAGTATTTAAACACTGGAAAATCAGGCTCAGCCTTTTTAATTGTATGTACTTGCCTATATTCCAGGTGATATTTGAAAATTCTCAAGTCAATGAAATACATTCAAATGGATTTTCAAACTGTCGCATGATGAAAATAAAATATTGTACTCTGCATTATAGCACAGGTAGAATTACCTGTCATTAAGGGTCAGTCGGTTTCTACCAAACTGCCCGTGAATCTGTGAGACGTCCACCATCCGTGAAGCTGCCTTACATGTTACTGAAACTATAAGTAGAAAAATAGCCAGTAGATAGGAGTGTTTGATGCTAACGTGAATGTACTCTCTCTGCTCGAAGGAAACCAAAAATGAAAAGGACACTTTATATTTCGGAACAGATGTACTTCCGTCTCTCCGCGGCTCGGTCGCATCTTTCATGTTCTTGCAAATGAGTTCTCATTGACTGATTTTTAAATCTGCATCTCCAATTTCAGTGCATGTATTTATTTTATTAATTATTATTATTTGATGAGTTTTTGTTTTTTTCTGTTTTTGTGTTTTTTTTGGTTGTGGGGTTATACTTTAAGGCCTCACCTCTCGCGATGTTCATTCATCCTGTTACTTTTTCCTCATTTTGCCAAAACCACAGAACGTTGAGTCAACGATCGGTGCAGTTATATGACTACCTGAAAAGGGCCTTAATGTTATTATCTTTTTTTGGCGTATATTGCAACTACAATGTTCAAATAAAAGTTGAATTGAAACAATAATTTGGTGAGTGCACTTCTCATTTGTGAGTAATAGATTAAATTATTCACCAAACCAGTCGTTATAATTTATACATCTCTAAGACATATATTCTTGCCTTTTGGGGGACTCTTTCTTTAAACTGCAACCTGTCACATACTTTTAAATCTGGCTGCTAATAATCACCTGATCACTGCCGTACAGTAATTATGTTAAGTACATCAACCTAAAACAAATACAGCGAATATGACGAAAGGTTAATAAATCATTCTTTTTGTTTGGTAGAGAGGTGATGATTGAATTTTGAGTTTCATAGTGGGGAAAAGGTATTTGCAAATTATTATTATTCCTAAGAATTTAATTCAGTATACTTAAATATGTGTTGATGCTTCCTACATTTGTTTCACATGTAAATATGGTCGTCTCCCACAGTGAGGCAAAGTTACAGCCCAAGTGAAGATCGTGGTGAGACGCTTCTTGAAACCTCAACACCAAACAGGTATGAACACAACAGAGACGCTATAGAAGACATTTAACAATGGACGCACCTCTGTCCTCCAGGCTTCCAGCTAATATTAGGTCCATTCACACGACTAACTAGATCATACTCCTCTCCTCCTTCTTCTTCCTCTTTGGGGTCTAGCTACAGTTAACATCATTTTGGTTGTATCCCTGCCTCTTTCTGGCTCATACCGCCAGTTGCAATCTGATTTTATGCAGTCCTTATCATCAGAGCTGGCTTTGATAACATTAGCATCAATGTGTTCCTTCCTGATTCAAAGCGTTTATGCGTAAATCAATTTATCACCTCTTTGTGTCGGGTATGTGTCCCGTGACTGAACGTCATACATTCCGTTGGTCCAGTATTTCTCATTCCAACCGTTGGCTGACGGTGTGAGATCCCTGACGTGTCATCAGTGTGTTCTTGAACAGATACGAGCTCTCTCTAGAATCCTGCCCTGAGTTCACCTCCATCTCATCAGTCTAGATCTCTTTGCAACACCCATGATTCCACACTGGACCTGTTCCACTGCATCCTGAGCCTCCTCGGCCCAGGACTCTTATTTGGACTATTCTATGTCGATGTTCCCATTCTGGCTGATGACAATACACAATAATAACTTTTACTCTTTAGTATCGTGTAGTCATACCCTGTAGCAATCTTGAGTGCATCAGCTGATATGTGTTTGTCATACCCAGTTTACCCTCATTGATATAAATGGAAGAGACAGTCACACTAAGTCATACAATATTTTTGCAACAGCAGCATAAACTGCAGCCTTAGACTTAAATCAGCACCTCTCCCAAACGTTTCAAACAAATCAATTATATTGCCTGTTGTGTTTGTCAGAGCAACCTTCTTAAGTTGCACCTAATAAAGGGTCACTTTGTAAGCCGCCTGCAGCCGGCCTGACCTCAACTCTTCACGTGGCTTTAAGCACGTAGAAGAAAAATGATCCCTCATTATTAAGAGTTTGACATTTCCACGTCCAGTTATTGGCTTAGATTGAGTCAAATCTGAAGACACCTCTCTAGCCTATGTCCACTCATAATTTGCATTTCATAATTCATCTTAATCAACATTTAATTAATGTCAGCCTCATTCTTGGTTATTAATTGGTGTATTAACCTTTAATAAGCAGTTCAAAGTACAGGCCTACAGACCAGTAAGGAGGCTGGGTGTTACATTGTTTTTTTGTCATCAGTGGAGCCCGACATTTTTCCCCCACAGGTTAATACAGTCAAATTTGATAAGCAGGCTGTGATAACTACGTACATGGATCACATCCTAACCTCTAAAATGAAAGCATTCCCACCCACCTTAAGGGGCGGGGGTTTGTTCAGGGAGGACACCGGTCAAGTGCCCCCAGGGTTAATAGCAACAAAAAAACCATAATGAGTCAAATATGCACTATTAGAGAAAAATACGGTGTATATAAATCTCGATTAAATCCCTATGCATCAAATTTGGACTAAATCAGAACACAGGTTATTGCCTGAAAACTTTGGGAGATAGAGCTTCCCCCAGGATCGGAAATATATAGCAGACCTTTCCCAAAATCAATCCAATTCTTCCTGGCACTTAGGTCTTCGGGGGCACAGTCGATGGAAACGGGTCCCTTGAAAGACATGGTTAATGCTTAACAAGTACATGGCAGCCTCTTTAGTCCCGCCCCTCGCATTGATTGACTGACTAATCACCTAGTCCCCTGGCACTTTTTGCATTGCCTGCTTTTTACCTCCAGCAAGGAGGCTATGTTTCTTTATTACCGTTGTCTGTTAGTAGGACTACTGAAAAATCTAATCGATGGATTTTCATGACATTTTACCCAGAGGTAGGTTTCTCACCACCCGAGAGATGATTCAATTTTGGGAGCGTAACGTCATGACCTCATGATGTGATGTCATAATAAAGTTTTCTAAACCATTGCAAGATAAGGCACTTTTTCATTTATTCATTAATATCTCAGTCAAGAATGAACCAGTTTGTTTAAAATTTTATGGGCATATGTAGATTGGTACCAGAACGGAACGGGAAGCCGATTCTATGATGAATTTTTTTTTTTTTATATCGCCAATAACTCAATTTTAAATATGCTGATGTGCTGGAAAAAAAGAACTATGAAGGTCTAGTACTTTGTGTGATGAAATTAGAATCAGTGAACGCAGTCCATCACAATTTGACCCTTGCAGAAGTAACTCACATCCTTATACTTGCCAATTTTTTTGCTTCTAATACATCAACTTTGAGGACAAATGCTCACTTGCACCCTAATTTGGTTTCCCACCGACTGACGGGCCGATTTAAAGAAATAAAACAAGTTCTTAACTTAACTTATCCGTTTTTCTGGCTGATCAGTGTCGATACTCATGTCCTCTGTGGGCTTTCATACAGACGTGTGGCTTTCACAGCTCTTCTGTGATACTAACTATTAGTCAATTTCAATATGAGACCTTGTATTCATTCAAACGGCTTCTTGAACGCGGTCACTCACGTGTTGACAGGCGGCCTGATTTGATAATTATGCCTGTGTGCCATAGCCGTGAAGGCACATCCGGGCCATGACACGCAGTTGGTCAGCACTGCATGTGACAGCATATGTTTTTCATCTACTTTTATGACAAATATGAGAAATCCGAAGGAAAAAATATAATTTCAAAAATGTTTGTATTTATGTGAACCTGATTTATTTTATCATTAAAGGAAAGCTGGGTTAAGTAGAAGGATTTTGTGAGTGTGGTTACCTTCGCCGATCCTCCCCCTGTGACACATGCACCTATTTGACCCCTTTTATGTTGAAATGTAAGCACCAATTATTCCTCTGAGGGACACCAAAGGCAGCAAATAAAACAAAAGCTGTGAGCCAGAATTCTGAGCTCGTCCTTGTATTTTCTTCTTTTTCTTCTCCTTTGAAAGAAAGAAATGCTTCTATATTGTGTGGACCTTGTGTCACCAATGGCTCGAAAAAGGTTTCAAGTTTGAGAGAAAGTTGATTAGAGGTTGAAAACTGCTAGGGCAACTGACACTTTAATGCGAGTAACATCCGCTGCGTAGAGCCTTGACTGAGACTTCAGTCAGGTAGAAAATTATTTTTGCTTTTGTCACATTTACTGTAGTGATAAAGAAGTATTGGATGCCCACCGCCACATCAATGAGGCGGTTATACTAAAGGATCAACCCCAAGATCGCTGATTCCCCGCGACTGAAAGGCTGTTCAGATGTTTGGATTGCACCGAAAAGCTCCTTTTGATGATCTATTCAAAAGGGGAACAATGACAATGTGGGTTTGTTCAGAATCTGTAAAACTCATACACATCAATAGGCCATAACATCATTACCGCTGACGGGTGAACAAAGTTGATTTAATAATCCAGACAAGGAGATGTGTTCATTGGTTAGTACCAGAATAAGGAAGGACGGCTAGTTAACCAGCGCCAAGGTCATGGGCGCCATCACCGATGCAGGAGGAGAGCAAAGGCTTGCCCATGTAGTCCGATCCCACAGAGGATCTCATGCGGCACAAGCTGCTGAAAAAGTTCATGCTGGTTCTGAAAGAATGGTGTCAGAACCCAGAGTGTGTGGGCTGTGTAGCCGTAGACCGGTCGGAATGACCTTGCTGAACCCTGTTCGCTCCTGAGGGCACCGGCTATGGACAAAATCCGGATCAGAACGGCACCAGGATGCCCTGTGAGAAGAAGTCAAGCCTTAAGAGGGAGAGTGATACTCTCACTCTTCTAGGAATCTTTGGGTTCTGCCATTTGTGTGGCTGTTATTTTGACATGTACCACTGAACTAAACATTGTTGCAGACAAAGTACACCCCTTCATGGAAACAGTTTTCCCTGATTGCAGGGGCGCCTTCAAGCAGTATAATGCTCGCTGACAATTGCAGAAATGTTCAGGAATAGTTTATAGTTTAGGCCCCTAAATCCCAATCCTCAATCTAACGAAGAATATGTGTTTGTGGACAGAAAGGTCCGATCCACAGAGACCCCAACGCTAAACTTACAGGACAAATGGATCTGCTGCTAACGTCTTGGATCCAAATGCCACCTCACACCTTCAGAAGTCTTTTGGAGTCTGTACTTCTATTTGAAAATGAAAGAACGAGTATACGTTTCACAAGTTCTGACTTTAAAAGCCATGATGCTGAAATAGTCAGGGTGCTGAATGTGGTACATTAGTGGTAATAGAAACTCCCTTGTTTTAAGATGCAACTATCTAGTTATTTCAAAATAAAATAAAAAAGCGACTGCAAAGAAAAAACTATTTTCATTTACTAAACACCATTATGTCATCCCCAAATCTTTAACTATTTAGTTCTTTCAGCACAAAAAAAAGAGTCATCAAACGCAAACATGCAATACAAAAATCCACGTTTCATTTCTACGCGTTTAGGATTATCTGTCTGTCAGCTGACGCGACGCCTCGGCTGTTATCAGAGCTGAGGATCAGACGGTGGGTTTAACTAACCTGCAGCCACAGTCGGCAGCAGCAGGGACAGTCAGTCCGGCAGTGCTTCCTGTCACAACTGCAGTCTGTGGCGGGTAAATTGAGGCATCAGATGATCTACGGCTGTGCTTCGTGTGACCTATAGTGATAATATGACTGGAATGAGTATTTGGATGCTCCATGATATCATCTGGCGGGCCTCTCTCCAGGATATTGACCGTGCTTTGTTCGGAGATGCGTCTTCATTTCTGGCGGCTCGGGACCTTCATATTCCCAAATTCCCACCGAGCTGCGTCTCTGCTTTGTATCGGCCCATGACCTTTTTCCCCAGCAGTCCCACTTGATTAGCACATCAGGCGGGACAATGAGCGGTCGCCCTGTACACAGCCATTACCCAGACCCCTTTATCAATGTCCTGTAATTAAAATGTCACCTTTTAATTTTCGAGCCATCGCTCTCCTCTCGGCAGAACCTCTCCTCCAATAAAAAGTGCAATCGAAACACTCTTTTCACTGGAAACAAAAAGGATACGGGGAAAGCGTTTAGGTGAGCTGAGCAGCCAGGATCAATAGGCCCTTTAGTCCAAGAGGAGGATTGATTGGTGTGTAAAATGGAATTTATAGGGGTCATGGTTTTATAGGGTGCTGATACCACTGTTAATTATAAAACATTTGGCCTCCGTTGCTGCTGTTATTAAAGCTGTCCTGATTGAAGTGGCTTTGATTTATCTTTTCACATCATACCAGAAAATGCACGTGTTTGCGAAATAACTCTTTAACAAGATGAAAGACATCCTGATGAAAAAATGCGATCCCCATCTGCAGGCTGTGACGCAAATCAATGACGGGCAAACGTCAGGGACACTAAAACACACATTCCTGTTTTTACAGTCAGAGGTGTCATTTATTTGCTTTTTGACCCTTTTTGTTTTATGCTGTTTTAGACACCTTTTGTTTGTTAAACTGGGCAAAAAAGGTCTATATAAGCATGTCTTCCATTATTTATAGGCTGCAATGATGTGAGAGCAGACTGGATCAGAGGCTGGAACCTGATGCCAAGTTTCTGATCGATAGATTAAGCAACATGTGAGGGAAACCAGTTACCAATCCAAACAGATTCACTCTCACTTTTAAAGGTCTTTACAATTAGCCAGAATAATGTAAAATAATACAGTAAATTGTCTGTGGAAAGGTAAGTACACTGTAAAAACGTAAAATCTGACCAGTACCAGTCTGATGTATTGATACAATAAGTATCATACAGTGACATCTGTCATCTGTATTAGTTCAAACTGAGCAAAATAGAAGGTGTGTCATTTTAAATAGGGTACCCGGGTTTTAAAGCGCATAAGAGAAAAAGAGGTGTAACCTATTTTCACTTTGGCCAAAACATCTGGTGGGATGTAAACGGTTTCCTTTCCTGTTACACGGCAGCTGAATCTCATCCTCTGCTCGGAGGGGAGGGAGGTCCCTGCCGACGCACCGAATCACAAATCTGCAGACGCTTTTAGTTCATGTTCTTTTCCGCACACATCAGGAAACGGGTCATATCCCCATCATGTGTATGTATTTGTTACGGGTCCCGAGGATGGATGCCAGATGAAAAGAAGAGCAATGAAGATACCGTGCTCATTGTTTTCTCCAGATTACCTCTGTCTGTTTTATCAACAGTTCAGAACAATCCACACCGGAGAGCATCACCATGAACAAGACGTTCACAGATAAACAAAACATCTTCTCCCTTCATTCAGCCTGTTACTGCGATAAACACCTTTTCATTTACATTGAATAAACATTGTTTGTAAATCAATTACATTTTTTGACCTTCAGTTTATAACTGGATTAAATTTTTGCTAATTTCAGCAGGTGTAACTCAAAAGTCATTTGCAATATCCCTTTAATTATGACCAAATAGACATTATGCTTCTGTAAAATGTACAAATCAAGGAAATGTAATATTTAGACAGTGCTTGTGTCATCCCATTATATATTATACGACGGCTTTGTCCATCCAGAGATGCTTACGGATTAAAAGTAAATCATCTTCCAGGCACATGATCTTTTTTTTTGCTGAAGGGACTTAAGGGGCTGTGTAGATTTTTCTTTCACTCCCTTGGTTTGTTTTTATCTTTCTCTATCTTATCTATTCAGCACTTAGAAATAACTTTGACTTGACTTGATATATTGTTTTTTCTGATTGATTTTTTGAACATTTTAAGGGTTTTCAATATAAGTCTTACACAAGAGCGTCTGATGAGGAGAATAAACTGACCGGTAGAATGTTTTAAAGTCACATGTTCATAATTGTTTCTAGCAATATTCTGAAGTTATAAAATACAGTATGAAACGTTTAACTACCAAACAGTTTTTCTGTGTAGGCAGAACTGCTGCAAGCTAATTAGTTTAAATTGCATTTAAAAGTTTTACAGTTTATTTTTACAACTTTAAACACAGCTTTGCAGAGAGCGGCGGCGTGAAACCTGTACCACTATATAAGCATAAAATTAAACGAAATGTAAAATAATGACATAGTAATAACATTAAATAGAATATATTGAATAACACTGGAGAAAAAGCACGACTAAGTAGATGAATTCAGCTTTAGTAGTTTAGTATTAGAAAATGTATATGGAGACACTGCAAAACATTTTCTGCAGAAATTACAGTAAAACTGTCGAATGGCAAAAGCAAAAGACTGTAAAACTCTAAGCATTATATCATTATATATTTAAAGCTTTATTATTTACAATCATATGTTGGAAAATGTAGACTTTTACTATGAAAATACAATTTTTTGGTAAAATACCATAACATCACAAGCAAATTATTACAGTAAAACAATTATACTGTCTAAATGATAGATTCTGCTGGTATGCCCATTTAAAATAACAGTATAACGAAAACAAAGAAAACATTTGGCGAGAGCCTACTGTTGTTTCTACCGTATATACTTGTCAAATAATGTTGATTTCAAGGTAAATTAAAAAGACTGAATTTATTGTTATTTACTTTATAATCTGTCCTTGTAAACAGGTTGACACATCAGTTTTATCATGATTAAATTTTTTAGATTTTTCGCTGTGAATATATTTCAGCAGCCAGTCGTCAGTGCCTAGTGAAAGAAACGGAACTTTTATTTCTAAAAGCAGATCCGCTGAGGCTTCCTCGTTAACCCACCAGGTGTGGTTACCACGGATTGTTTCGGGTTAAAGGTGTGTTTAAAGCATCAGGCGCACGTACGTATGAATGACGCCGGGCTAATTTGTCTCCAGCAACAATAATGAAGAGTTGGATTAAAATTACCACTGAAATGTCTAATTAAAAACTCCTCGCTGCTGATCGCAACACGTCAGATCACGTTTCCCGCGGAATAAGCGGTGACAATGGCTGCTTTCAAGTCGGCGGTCTAAATAATTAAAGGCGAGGAATAATTACAGTGTAAAATTGTAATTATTTGCGGGGGCTGCAGGGGAAGCCTCTTGATGCTGAAAGAGGAGAGGATGCGCTCAGGATCAGGTTCAGCATCAATATTGCAGGGAGGTAAAACTGGTGAGCTCAGGCTGCACACATGCTGCTGGTGAAGGCGCACGCGCTCAGACACGCGCACACACACGTTCACATGCAGCCCTTATTTTAGCTGCTCTGGAGTCGCTGTATTTATCATAAACTGTCCTAACCCGACCTTTGACTTTATTTCTCTTCTTTTGTCTAAAGTTAAAACCTTTAAAATATGCATGTTTATTAATTTAGGTCTGTCGTTTTAATTCTGCCAGTATTGAAAAACGGTTCCGTTTGAGGACAGGGCCGTTCTGAAAGTTTCTGGGGCCCACGGAGAAATCTGGTACACAGGCCCCCCAATCCCCCCAAATCCCTCCTACCAAAATCTAAAACACTCACTGTTATCCCATTAGTTCTTCTTTAAAAAGCATTATTATTACTATCACTATTAGTTGCAGAAGTAGTAAATATTTGTATATTGATATATGTATGTATATTATATCTAGTAGGAATTGGTTCCGTCAGTTCATCCGTCCGTCAAACTTTGTAACGCACAGCAGTAGAATGGGTTTGAAAGTAATTGCAGTAAATCAACTTTTATTAGCAGGGTTGTGGCGCTGGATTCTTAATTTGCACCCGCTGTATACACTGTAAAACAATTTGGAGTAATTAATGGTGGTGGTTGCCAGAACTCTACTGAATACATTACGATATGCTTTTTTGCAACTTTAAATATCACAATTGAGAACTTTTGTGCTTTTTTTAATGAATGAATTATTAATAATAATAAACAGTATGTTCTAGTCCCATTTTGATAATTTACCTTTTACAAGGTCATCACATCAAATGACAGTAAAATACTGTCAATACTGACATCATCATTATTTTTAACGTAAATAATATTTATTTTCCCCTAAATTTATCAAAGTTTGTATTTTCACTGTGAATTTGAATTATGCCATATTGATTTATATACTGTTTCTTGATTTATGACCATTGAGCGAATCTTCTTCTGTGATACAGTTTGGATTTCATGATCTTTTATTGTTGATTCCTACAAACATCAACATCATTTTTTATTGCCGTCATGGCTCTTAAATATCACGCCCTCATATCTGTTGTCATCATTTCAATTTATGCGTACAAAAGTTGTCTCTTTCTGCCCATCAGGGACAGGAAGTCGTGTTGGGGGTAAAGTTATTGTGCCGCCCTAACCCGTCTGTGCCCCTCAGCTCCAATCCTAGTGTCTGTGTTCTGTGTACATTTTTAGAAAAACAGGTTTCAACTCTATAATCCAATAATTTTGGAGCTCTGCCCCTTAAATTCAGAGCAAGCATTACTCAAACAAAGGAAATGATGCATGTGATTGTTTTCATCAGTGTAGTATTTCTGGTGAACTCAAATAAACTACACTACCCATGCATGTCCAATGAAGGAACACGACACCCCATGACACTGTGCGTGTCTGGATACCTTTTCTTTTCTTTATTTTTTAACTTTCACGCACTAAACTGCAGAAGGAAAATAAATATGTGGAAATATGAATCACCACAAAGGTTGATCCAATCCCAACACGTAACCCAACCGACAGGCCCGTACCCATATTTATATATGAGAGTTAATTACGTGAATAATATATGCACTGATCTTTAAACACATGAAAAAGGGCCTGAACTTCTTTCATTTGGGTTTCGTTTAAATAAATTTGGCCAAATGTAGTTGGGCGGACAATTTATTTTGCAATGGTCTGTATGTGTGTGGGTGCATGTGAGAGAGTCTGGCCTAAGGCGCCATCATCAGCATCATCATCAACATCAACACACGAAAAAAACAAGTTTCTGTTGACTTTACTTTTTTTAAATTATTTCACCTCAACCGCCTCCAATATCCAAAGTAAAATTTCAAAGTAAGTGCATCCATATCCATAAATTATGGTTTTGTGGGTTTCGTTGGCATAATAGAATTACTTAAATTCTGCAAACCCTATTCCAATTGCAAATAATCTCCAACTCATTTGGCGCTTTAGTAAACCTCATCCAACCCTGTGTTGTTGTTGTTTTTTATTTTATCCATAACTCCTTGCTTCTATTTTATGTCGGCGCCTCAGATTGATCGGGCGGAAGGCGAACAGATGGTGGTGTAACTTGATAAATGATCCCGGGCCTTTTGTCATCCTTGTCCTCCAAAACGCCACTCGTGTTGGCTCCGTCAGTCAGACGGCTCCTGCTGCGTGGAAACAGTTCACTCTGTGAACGATTACAGCTGAACCCATGCTTAAAAATGCACCTTGTACGCAGTTAGGCCGGGTCCTGTTTCCAATCTGGGGCCAGAGGGCCCCCTACAGGGTAGGCTAGAAATGGGTGCAGGAACTTGGGGAGCGATCATTTCACTCTGTTGCTGCAGATATTTTAAAGACTGATCGTGGTGTTTTTCTCTCCCAGGGAAATAACAAATATATTCATGGGTCTCGGGGACAAAATGTTCCTCCATTTGGGGTCAACGGGGCCTAATTGTGAGTGATATTTCTAATGTTTGCGATCATGTTTGTGCGTCATGGCTGCAAAATTGTGAATTATTAAAACTGGTGTGTGCGTCTATGAGAAGGAGGGAGGGAAAGAGAGGGGCAGAGAGAGAGGGAGGGAGGGAGCTATTACACATCGGCATGACAGGAGAGAGTGAGGGAGGGAGAGAGAGAGGGGTGCCATGTGCTTCTTGTCACTCCATTCACTTCCCCGGGATCCTGCGGGATGGAGGTCCTCTCTGCTGCTGCTTGTGTGCGCGCACATAAAGTGAATTAAAGAGTCACGCTTAGAGTTTTTTCCCATCAGACCAGCCTGTGTGTGGCAACGCTCCTCCTCTCTGGATCCACGAGGTCTGCTTTTCCACCCGACTCGTATTAATCATCATCTTTCCCTCCCGAACCCCGTCGGAGTGTGTCGTCTTTTGGAGGAGACAGGTATGTTTTTAATTAAGAATGTGTGGGTGAAATTATGACAGCTGGATTTTTTTTTTGTGTGTGTGCCTTAATTCATCATATAAATTCATAACTCCTACAATGCTGGAAAGTGAGTCGACCCAAACTTGTTTAATTGGTGCTTATCGTTTCCGAATGCCGCTACGTAAAGACCGGGAGGAGATGCGTAAAGTAAGTGGAGGCGCAGGTGAGACGTGAGAGAAGGCCTCCTCCACCCTAATGTGGAGCAACAGTCTGCGGCTAATCTGCGCAGAAGCTTTAATTATATCTCGGGCTAGTCTTTTATTAACAATAGGAATAGTCGCTCGTGGATCAGTGTAAGTACCAGAAAAGCAGCTTAGAGTTGTTCTTTTCCTCCCCGCTAAGCGCATTGGCGCAGCTCAGGCTGCGCTCTCCTTCTGTCCTGATCTGCGCGTAAGGATCTTATCTGACTCTTAAGTAGTTGTCCGAGAAGTCAGAGCCGATTTGAGGATAAGAGGAGCAGCAGATTCACATCGAATAACCTGCGAAGGGAGGACAAACATGCGGAGGAATGGACCGAAACCCCAAATAATGAATTCATTAATAATTGATTTCACTTTTCAGTGCAGCACATCCTGCCAGTAGCCGGAGAGGCCTATAGTTGGTCATATATTTGTAATATATAATAAAATACTGTACTTTTATTATGATTTGTATAATGATAATGATCATATAATGATGAGTAAATTGCATTCCGATTTCTGTGACTTTACTTCTATTTTTTATTGATGTAAATATCGTGTTTGTTGTTATTGTTGTGAAATATCTACATCCAAAGGCCCCATGTTAATGAGCTGATTATATTTATGTCCCTTAAAACATAATGATAATAGTAAGGGGAAGATCACAGTTGTTTTACGTTTGTGATTTTATTTCGTTTTTATTTTTCCAATGCATAATAATAACCAATTTTGTCGCAATTCATATAATTTGCAGATGAACTATATTTACTGGGGTATTATTTTATTTTGATTATATTTAATTGTATACATAGTCCTAATTCTGAATTAATTATTATAGTCTGATCCCCTTGTCACCACTTTCTCTTATGATTTGATTGACAGGCTTCCAGGGATGGAGTCGATGCCCGGACAGCTTCGAGACTCGGGACGAGACGCCACCTCCTCCCCCGGCTCTAAGCAGGACACCCAGAGCTTTTCCAGCCCGAGCACCCACAAACCAAACCAAGTGAGTGAGACCACCCTGTACGGGGTGCCCATCGTGTCTCTGGTCATAGACGGTAAGGAGAGACTCTGTCTGGCGCAGATTTCTAACACCTTGCTGAAAAACTACAGCTACAACGAGATCCACAACCGCCGCGTTGCTCTGGGGATCACGTGCGTGCAGTGCACCCCGGTCCAGCTGGAGCTCCTGCGGCGCGCGGGGGCCATGCCCATCTCCTCCAGACGCTGTGGAATGATCACTAAACGAGAGGCCGAGAGGCTCTGCAAGTCTTTCCTGGGGGCGCACTCCCCCCCAAAGCTGCCGGAAAATTTCGCCTTTGACGTGTCCCACGAATGCGCGTGGGGCTGCAGGGGCAGCTTCATCCCCGCCAGATATAACAGCTCCAGAGCAAAGTGCATCAAGTGCAGCTTCTGCAACATGTATTTCTCCCCCAACAAATTCATTTTCCACTCCCACCGCACCTCAGAGTCCAAGTACCTGCAGCCGGACGCGGCCAACTTCAACTCCTGGAGGCGCCACCTGAAACTGACAGATACCAAGTCTGATGACATTAACCACGCGTGGGAGGATGTTAAGGCCATGTTCAACGGGGGGAGTAGGAAAAGGACTCTGCCCATGAGCGGCTCGAGTATGTCCTCCATGAAATCACAGCATTCGTCCAGTCTGACCCAAAAAAGTTCCCCAGAGATCCCTCATAAAACTTTACGCTGTGAAGAGGATCAGGGGAACAATAACATGAGTCTGGGGGCCGGCACGCGGACGTACCCAGTCATCCCAGTGCCCAGCAAGAACTTTGGCATGCTTCAAAAAATCCCCCCTCCTCTTTTCCCCCACCACCCCTATGGTTTCCCGGGTTATGGACTGTGTCAGAAAAAGAGTGACAGCCTTCCCGACGCGTCCAAAACCAACGTCTCTGGTGTCTTCTGGCCGGGCGCGAAGGACTCCCTCTACCCTGCTTTCTCAATGTTCTGGCCCTCAGCTGGCGGCCTGCCCTTGCCCCCCTACCCGGGGTCTCCACCCAAATCTCTCCCAGAGCTGCCATGCGTCCGACAGGGCGAGCTGGACTTATCGGACCAAAGCGACCGGGGCGCAAACACACCCAAAGACAGCAACCACCACCCGCACCCTCAGCAGGACGGAGGAGAGCGCTGCTCCAGCTCCCAGTCCTCCATCATCAGGAACGACGAGGACAAATCAGTGGACGACACCGCCCATCGGAAGATCAGCTACATATCGGCCTTCAGACCCGTGGTCAAAGACGCGGAGACCATCGCAAAACTCTATGGCAACCGGGACGGCTATGGCGCGCGGCCTGGCTACCTGTCTCCGGATTTTATCAGTGAGAGCTCCAGTTACAGATCGGTGTCACCGGAGAGGGAGAGCGTGGTGGATGACGACGACGACCCGGATGTGGATGTGGAGTCCAACCGAGGGCAAGACGAAGACGAGCCAATCCACAGCTTGTCGAGAGGGGATCAACATGACTCACCTGTCCCGGACCGGGTCTCTTCCTCTGGTCCCGAGGAGAACCAGGACCAGCCTGATGCCTCCAGCCCCAGGGAGGCTGCGGCATCACCGGCGGACTCTGTGCGCACCGTGTCATCAGATGAGGACAAACGGCTGCGAAACGGATCTCCTCTCCATGAGGTGAGATTAGATGAAATGCGCCTTTAATGGTCCTCGTGGGTGAATTTGGGTTGTCACAGCAGTGGAGAAGATGATTTTATGTGGAGAGGAGAGGGCAGAGAGAAGGCAGATAAAAACCTAGTCAAGATTAAATGACCAGTCAGATGAAGATCTGTGACGTAACGCACTTTCCAAACATAATAACGGTTAAAAAGAAAAAAGATGGTCGTAATGTTTTGATAAAATATCGAGATTAAATGCACCAAAAATTTCAAACATAAATTGATCATCAAAAACCCAATTTAATTTATATTCATTTATCTAAATCTGGCTATTTTACAGCAAACCGTTATTTACCTTTATTTTGTTTTTATGGATTTGTTGTATTTATTCATATTAAAATCATTTCTGTGTCTGTTTAAATGAGATATTTTACCCCAAATTAAAAACATGAATGTTAAAAAAAAGCAGTTCAACATCTTAGATATAGAATCATTAGGGCTTTGAAGAAAATGAAAGGCCACAATTATGCGAAGAATTGCTCTTAATGACGCATAATTAGTGTGTGTTATTAAACACGAGTGTGCGCCTCATTTTACAGGTGTACGCTCGTGAAAAGGACGGTCACGTGCCTCTCAACGACCCTCCGTCGTTTGGCTCCAAACAATCGGGCAGATCTAACGGTAATTACGTGACTCATCTCTGATACGGTTATTAATCTAAATCTGGGCGTTAAATAAAATATGTGTCGCTTGTTTATGTTTAGGTTTTCATCTCATGTCTGAAATGCAGAATCAACGCACTGCAACATCCCAGCAGGAGCAAAAGGACAAACAAGGTTTTCAAACCTGATCTTTATTTTTTTATCCTGCACCCCATAGCTGTTTATTTCCCCACACGCCGTTATAACATTGTAATTACACATTTTTAGGTGAAACAATGAGTTGTAGTGTTTTTTGTGCAGCGGATGGAGCTTTACGCATCGACATCAGCGTCCATGAGAGGGACCTGGAGAACATGGCCAAAGGTAAGAGCCGGTTTTAAGCATCAGAAAGAAGAGAAAAAAAACTGGAGATGAAAGTTATCATCATCATTAATCATTCCTGTTTTCATTGTAATTTGGGTACAATTATCAACGTGAATAAATATAAATTACATGCAAAGTCCCCTACATTTTGATAAATATTGATATTTATTTGCTATTAACAAAATGAATGTAATTGAATTTAATTAATATACGTTTTTATTATTTAGGTTAAATGTCTGAACTTGTACACATACATTTAGATCGACTGGTTTTCAAGTGTGTCCAGTCGCCTGTTATAATAATAGTAATAATAATAAATATTGAATTCCCCCTCATTTAATATGCAGCTAAATGCCCAGGGCCTGCTGAAGATGACTTCCCTAAATCTGAATGTGGATTTACATTTTCGGAGGCCCTAAAGTGTTTCCATAGTTGTTAACACTTAATCACGAGATGTGGGAGTTTTGGCTTATTATTGTAAGAGGAAATCGTTTATAGGCTATTAATATTTTAACGAACAGAGCCATAACCCCGAGGCACGGCAGCTAATTATTTTACAACGCTTGGAAAAACCCTGGGACTCCATTATTATCGCCTCAACCTCGGGGCGATGAATGACAATTACTGCGGCAGCAGCAGCGCGAGGGCGGCGGTGAAACGGTTGTTATCAGGGACGTGAAGGCACCGGAAGAGGGTTTACCGAACCCACATCAATCAGCGCGAGCCCAGGTTTCAAATATATCACAGCAAGTGGAACCAAGCTGCTAGAGAGAAGAAATAAGTCCAATCAGAGATGGATAGATTATAGTTTTATGATCATCAATCACCGCATTGAAACGGAATGTCCTCGTGAAGAGGTTGTGCGTTATTCTCTTTAATGCTAATTTATCATAATGTCTTTTCAACGTTTTTTGTTGTTTTTTTTGTTTTTTTACAGTGAAATTCTGGCAATCACAGCTGTTACTATTTTACTGTAAATTATATGGATTTAAAAAAAAATTTTTTTCAAATGCTTGTCATTTTTAAATCAATAATCTCTTTCCCTTTTGAAAAAAAAAATAATAATAATTGATGATTTTACCCTGCTTTCCATGTTGCGATCCTGGCTTTGTTCCAAAATCAGCAAAATGAAAGAAACCAGGATGGGGTCCAATACTTTTTCAATACACTGTTTATATTGTAAATTTGAGGGGCAGTTTGTTTTTTTACATGATCAGAAATAACAGAGAAACACCCTGTAAAAATATTTTATATGTAGAAATATATATAATACCGGCAGCTGTGGTTACCCGAGAATTTTACCGTAAAAAATAAAAGGACCATAGACATAACGGTAAATTACCATGAAAAAAACAAATAATGTCAACATGTTTATGCTTACATAGTTAATTAAATAATGTAACAGTGAATTACAATCCATTTATGCTGTTTTTGTTCCAAAAGTTTGTATTTGCAAAGCAAATTCTGTGTTTTCCACATTTCTGAAAAGTTATTATTGCTTATTTATTTAAAATAATTTTCTGTATAACATGGTGAAATACTATTTGGAGATTCGTACTGTTTTACCGTTGCCATTTGAAAGTTTTTTACCATTCACAATTTTTACAGTTCATATTATTTTTATTTTGTCTTCATATATTTAAACATGCATGAAATGGAACACAGCTGCACCATAAAGTAGAGCCTGAAATGTATTTTAATAAAAGTAGGATTTTATAATAGGGCAGAAGTTCTGAAGGGCATAAAATTGCACCGGTCTAATAAACAAAATGGTAATAACACACTGAAATGAATATAATTAATCCAGATATGTCAACAATTACTTAAACTTTGCCATTTTATTAACTCTAATCTGTGCTACATGAAGTAATGTTGGACCAACTTAATGTGCTGCTTTGATCCTGTTTTTCAGTCAAATGTGTTATGTTATGTCCAACCAATAAGCTTTTAAGGGTTAAACAAGTTGTAGTTTCAAGTTACACCTGATACAATAGGCTCAAGTTCAAAAGGCTAACACACGTACATTAATTAAATAAGCTAAAGGGATATTCATTGAATGAAACAACTCAGAACTTTCACTTTTTTGATTGTAGACCATATAACATGTCCAACAGTGTCATAGACAGACTTTTAAGCTTCAGTTAACTCCTTCTCCTGTTAGCTCTGTGGATCACACGCTTTCCTTTCCGCACATGGAAAAAAAACAGGACTCCTTTTGGTTTTTGCAGAGGAATTGCAGAAGCAGCTGGTGGAACAAGTGGAGCTGAGGAAAAAGCTGGAGAGGGAGTTCCAGCATTTAAAAGGTAGGACAGGGCCGTGTGGACGCCGAGACACAGAGGGATGATGAATTGGTGGCTTTGAATACGTAACCCTGTGCTCACATCCAGATGTTTGAAGAACAGAGAGTCATTCTGTCCTTTAAATCCAGGAATGTGTCAGACCTGATGTGGCCTTACTCTTCAGATAATTTTCAGGATCAAATGAAGCGTGAGCTGTCCTACAGAGAGGAAATGGTCCAGCAGCTGCAGATCGTTCGAGGTGGGTCTCTCTCCGTTCTCTCGGCCTCCATAGATCACGAGCGCTAAGCAGGTGTAGCGCTTTAGGTTTATGTGGGGAAGATTTTTAACGACAGAAAAATGGTCAAATTATACATTCAATCAATCTGAACTATAAAAGAAAGGAAAAGTGACACTTGCATATTGAAGTATTGGCGGATTGCGTCCTGCCTTATTCCTGTAAACCTCCTTCATTCTCCTGCAGCGGAGTAAATTTTGAGACATCCAAAGGTGTAACTGAAACCACATTGTTTTGTTTGCAAAGGTTATTTTCTCCTAAATCATGCTCTGGAAAATTGAATGGACAGACCATAATGTGGCGCTGTATCAGTTACATGCAGTAGACAGCAACTAATGCCACTCCTTAAAGGATTGGTTTAATGTTACCATAGTTTAAATACAGGCTTCAAGTACACAGAGGGGTCACTCTAAATACCTTGGGGGCAAATGGCAGACGTTACACGCCTCCAGTTAAGAATCTAACAGCAACTCACATTTTCTTTTTTTTTTTCCTTTTTTTATTCCTTTTTTGACCCCTTTTTTTTTTCATTCATTTATTATTTTTGGATAGACTCTTTGTGCAGTGAGTTGGACCAAGAGAGAAAGGCTCGCTATGCAATACAGCAGAAGCTGAAAGGTAATCTTACATGGGGCCAAAAACAATTGAAAAAAAGGAACACATATCATTTTTTGCCTACAAATATAAATATGCAAGTGCTACTTTTTTTTTATTTCAACATATCCTGTGATCGATGTTTGCACCAATGATTGATCATGTTCATATTTTGTCACGCCTGTCTTAAAACAATGCTCACGTGTCCACATGTACTTTTTCCTTCTTTACGTATGAATTCCGATCTAACAGTCACTATTCTCAGCAATAAATAATTCAAATTCACGTAGTTTAGGGGGCCGTCACCTGAATGCTTGTTTACCGTAATGTCTTCTACATGGTCACTATATTTTTTTACAGTGAAGTTCTGGCCACCACAGCTACCACCAATTATGAAGGATTTAAAAAAAATCTTTTTTCCATTGCAGGCGTCTATGTAGTAATATGTAATAAATGAATATTTGAATAATTCAAATTCCGCCCCAAAAAATGACCGATCGTCAAGCACTTCAACAAACGAACGCCTCCATCACCGTTTTACCAATTCTGATACAGAAGTGGCATACCGACTACATTCTCTGCTCTTCATCAGCACTTCTGGTAAAAAGATGGAGTCACGGTGCAGATCTGCTCTCAGTAATATGAGATGCTGCGTGTGTGAAGAGCCAAAGTAAAGATCTGTTTCAAAAACGGCGTGAATGATGATCCATGCCTTTTCCACAGAAATCTCCCAAATATTAGGGGGCAGAGTGGAAACGTGGATGTACTGAAGAGACACATGATTAACAAGGGCAGCATGGTGGCTTCAATTGTAGCTTAGGTGTTCCACTGGAAAAAGGTTCTGGGCTCAGATCCCCTTTTGGCCTTGGGGGCCTTTCTGTGTGGAGTTTGCATGTTTCCCACCGTGCTGCATTTGGGTCCCCAGGCTTTCTACCGAAGTACAAGGAAATGCCATATAGGTGATATATTGGTGACTATGAAAATGTCTCTATGTGTTTATCCTGTGATGAACTGGCGACATGTGCAGGGTGAACTGAGCGTCAGCTGGGAGAGGCTCCAGCCCCCTTGCTGCCCTAAACGGGATACGAAGTAACAGACGATGAATGACTTAATGAATGTACTTGTTACAAAATGCAACAAAAAAGAAACTGTGAGCTAGGGCTAGGATTATTCCTGACAGCAAGGTTATATTACCCAAAAGCCCCCAATCCTCCTGTGTAGTACAAATATGATACATGCGTCGTAGATCTCCTCGAGGCGATTCATAGTCCAGCAAATGTTGACTAAATGGGACCAACCTTTGAGAAATTATAGCCCCGAAACTTTTGGAGATAGAGCTCTGTCTAGTGTTGGAAATATACAACCGACCTTTCACAAAATCATTCCAGTTCTTCCTCGCACTAAGTCCTCTGAAGGTATGAAATTTGAAAATGATCCATGAAATAGTTTTTGAGTTATCGCGTTCAAGCGAAGGATACAGCGGCGGCGGCAGACGCGGCAGTGATGATTCCATCGTGTCCTAACCCTAACCCACTTTTGAGGCATATAATAAATCATGACAAACGTGAGGTTTGTAACTCAAACATCCAATGATCAGACTAAAATCACTTTGCCTTAATTCATTCACTCATCATCTGGAAATTCTGTTCAAATGTAGCCGAGCTGTGCTTAATAAAGCATAAAATAACTATTTCTTACAGAAGCGTCTCCCTTGATCTGTCTGATTTCTGGAACATCTGTAAACAAAACACAAACAGCAGAATTTGTCCTAATCTCTTGAACTAAAACCAGGAACAGATCTCTGGATCTCGTAATGGTCACATTCAGAATGTCTAAAGAGGCTAACGAGATGGGACTGTGAGTATTGATTTAAGAAAGACCTGATAAAACGTGGTGGTTTATATGCTGATATCTTTGATTAACCCGCCCTCACCTGTGTGGTCAGCAATGAGCCGTGACTGTGTTTGTTTGCATCTTCTCACTGATGGACTTGTTCCTTCCCAGAAGCTCACGACGCCCTTCATCATTTCTCCTGCAAGATGCTCACCCCTCGTCAGTGTACCGGAGCCTGCACCTTCAAACCTCCGCTGCTGCCCCCCTAGTGCCCGCCTAGAATCCGACCTGCATCTCCTGAACCCCCCCCCCCCCAGCACAGCCAAAAGATGAAACACACACAGAAACTCACAGTTCCACCACCACAGTTCTAGTCTTCACCTGCTACCTGTAACCCCAGGACACCCAACCACTACTGATTTTAGCACTTGAGTGAACGCATCAAGACTCGGAGACGGTTTTGGCGGCAACTCCTCACCCCCTTAAAAACTCTCAAATAGAAGAGATCAGGATTTTATTTTATGTTGTTGATCTGAAACCTCTCTGAATCAAAGCCGTCTGCTCGAAGCTATTCTGAAAGAAAAAGGAAACACTGTATACAAATATATATCACGTGACGATGTGCAATGGCTTGTATAACTGTGGTATTTAAGTTCAAAATATATCCCATTATTAAAATTTCTGTTGCTTATTTGAATGCCTTGAGTTTTTACATATTTATTAGTTATTGTTTTGACGACTTGCAACAGCGCAAACATTGTGAAGCACTTTAAATGGGCAACATTTCTGAATTTGACCATGCCGTCCAACACCAAGATTATTTTATCAAAACTATGTGTGTAAACCAGAGCACATTATTGTGAGCACTTACTTCAAAAGTTTTCACATCGAACGATGAAGAATTTTCTTTCACAGAGTTTGAGCTGATAATTAAAAAAAAAAGAAGGAAAACAAAAAAAAAACAGTCTGGAGACTTCTATAGATGTACAGTCTAACTGAACACATCCTTTTTCTCAGTTTCAGGGTTTTTTCTAGCTTTTCATGCATCTAAGGGTCGCGACAGACAAAAACCAAAACCTTTTCTTACATCTGATGATCTGATTTTGTAAGAAGACTCTGTTTGAAATGTGTGTTATCTGCCATTCACAGAGCGGCATTTTATTTCCCCTCGTTTCTTGGAATTTTGTTTCGTAAAAATATAACACACAAAGAGCTGGTCTGAATGAAATAAATCCTGGTTTCTTACACGGTCTTTTCATAATGAGTTTACCATTTATCTTTGTCCCCATGTCAATATTAATAAAATGTGAAAGCCTCTCTCTCTGGTCTCATGTCCTCACTTCCTGTGTCTCCCTCTGGCGTACGCCTGCCACCCTCTGGTCGTCACTCACAACAGCTCCTCACCAGATGGCTCATATTTCCTCTTATTATATTTGAGTTCAACATGATCTCTTTCATTAGCCGCTGACATCAGAACATGACACGTCCAGTCAACTTATGATGTTTGACGTGGAGTCAGGGGAGCAGCCTGATCTAATAGTGAAATCTAATTCTTCTGATGGGAGGACTAATAGATATTGATTACACGGCTCTCCATCCCTAGATGCGTCATACGGAGACAGATACTCCTATAATGCCACTGACACACAATGAATGTTAATTTTCTGTCAATGTAATTGGCTTCCAGAGCAAAGTGGGTTCCCTGTGAATGCTAACGAGGCCCGCAGATCCGAGCAGAGCCGAGCGACTGTGGAGGCGAATGGCTGCCTCACATGAAGCTGATGAACATTCCTTGATTGAAGCTGATATGTAGCTGATATGTGGTGACAGGCCCGAATGGATTATGTGGTAAAGGGCTCCTGGCCACAGATATGAAAAAGATCCTACCGGAAGATGCACTGATGCGTCTCTTTGTGTTCATTTTGTTTCTATATGTGGTCAATTTGTGACCACTCTGTGTTTCTAGTGGTTGTTTGGTGTCTCTTTTTAGACATTTTATGGTCTTCTTGCACTTTTTATCTAACGATTGGGAGCTTCTGTAGATGTTTTTGAGTCATGCTGGAGTCATTTTATACATCTTTGGAGTCATTTTACCTTCTCTTTGTGTTTTAAAGTGCTATGGATATTTGTTGGACCCTTTAGGATGGCTCTTGTGTCAGCACCTTGTGTCAGCACCTCGGTCGGCCTGTTACGTAATACTCTGACCGAGGTGATTTCTGTCCTTTCTAATGACAAACAGAATGGGTTTATCTATATTGTATACTCTTTTTTGATCACTTTGTCAGTCAGTTATTAAAAATACAAAATTAGTTTGATTTGTTTTCTGCATTGAGAAGCAAAAGCAAATTGGGGTTCAGTGTGTTGCTCAAGGACCCTACGACATGTAGACTACAAGGGCAGTCAGAGCATTGCACCACTGACCTTCCCATTGCAGGATTACCCCTCCAGCTCTACCATCCCCAGAAGATATGAGGCCTTATGCTAATAGATTGATGTCAATATATAAATTAAACATATTGAGGATTGAATATTATGTAACACAGAGATAATTCTTTCTGAAGTTCTTCACCATGAGAAAGACCAGAGAACAAAGCAATGATGTACAAAGAAGAGAGAAATCTCTCAACTGTTTAATCGTTAACTTTGACAGTTAGATCAATAGCTAAGAAGTCTAAAAAGAGACCGGGGAATTCTAAAAAATCAGCGTGGAAGAGGACACATCTGCAAACTGACCCTCCAGAGATGTCAGCTGGAGTTTCTGCATAGGTCAGTTGAATCTTGGAGTCAGAAAGTCTCCCTGACCACCATCAGATGGCGCCTAAACCAACACAAGCTGTTTGGGAGGGTAGCGAGAAAAAAAGCCTCTGCTGTCATCGACACACAAAGTAAAGCAGATACAGCTTGTCAAACACCACTGGGGCTTTCAATTGAACAAGGTCAAAGGTCAGATGAGACCAAAGTAGAGCTTTTTGGTGACAAACTTCAAAGGTGGGGATGGAGAAAAGCACCTCATACCCACGTTGCAGGTTCACGGTGGATTTTTGGTGCCGTGGGTCAGGGTTTTTTTCCGAAGACGCTGGACATCTTGTTAAAATACTTGTTCATTGACTCCATCGTATACCAGCAGGTATCGGATGAAGACCTAAAAGACTCGGACAGGAAACTTAAAGTGGGCCTTGGTTGGACCTTCCATCAGGACAATGATGTGCAGCTTAACATCAACCAACAAATGGTTCAGAGATCACAAAATAAAGGTTTTGCAATGGCCATCTAAGACGAGCATGCAGAGGAGAGTCCATAAGCGTGGACCTCAGAATCTGAAGGAGTTGGAGAGTTTCTGTATGGAGGAACGATCTCGAATCTTCTCCTTATGTTCTCAAACCTCATCATCAACTACAGAAGAAGACTCAGGGTGGTGGAAGAGACTTATTGTGGTGAAAGAGGGCTGCAGACAACATTTAATACAGGGTGCCAATAATTGTGGCACACATGTTTGAAAGAAAAACATTTATTTTATGGTAAGAATGCATTTTTTTAAAACATTTTTCAAGAATAATTTGAATTAAAGCTATTAGTTTTAAAGGGTGCCAATAATTCTGGAGCGCCCTGGATATTCTCTCAGATGTTTTAACTCTTTTATTTCCAACTGCTGTCAGAAAGTTACCCTGCATTGTCCACGCTGAGTGTATTTACACAAGCTAACATTAAGTCCATACACTGTAATATAAAACATTTTAAAAGAGGAATGATTTCTCTTCCATACTGTCTGACAATATTTGCCGTCTCCGCCAGTGATTCACGATGTGCTTGTATAAACACGTGTGGTCAGTGAACACCTGTCCCATCAGCGGACGTCAACAATACAACAGATGGCAGCGAGACTTAATGATATAATAAAACCTCTGTGATTCTCTCTGTAGGAAACAAGCTGCAGAAATAGTTTGTCAATAGATTCTTTGTACGAGCCTCCAGGGACCGAACATTTTCTCGTAATGAATTCTGGCCCGGAGCCTAATGTGTTTGGGGTAATGCTGTTTTTATTTCAATATGGAGGTATAAAACCATTAAGCCAAGCAAATATGTCAGTGGAAGGAACAAATAGGCTGTGAGTTGAGAATTACAGTAATTCTCAATTTGCTACGACGCTTAATGAATAGGATCCACCGGCTCTTCATCATGATCATCATTTGCACAGTGGAGGTTTTTCATGAAAACAATACATTCCCATTCTTTCACATTATTTCTGAAACTATTTAGTCGTAGAAAATCCCCAAAACTTCACGTCGAACGCTGCAAACAAAAAGAACACGTCTTTTCGAAGCTGATAGAAATTGGTTGGCTCTTCAATCAGCAATCAGATCTGTCAATGCTGAGAACATGTAAATATATATATGTATATGTGTGTAAATATATACATATACACATATATACATAGGTGTATACATAAATAACAGGTTTCAGCTGGACCACAGATGCCTTGATCACATCATCACAGAAGTAGAACATTTTCACAAGCAGGAAGTTGGCTGGTGGGTCTCACGCACACACTATGTCAAAATCAAAAGATATTCCAGAGGCGATGAGGGAGAAGGTGATTGAAATCCATCAGTGTAGGAAAGATCACCAAGCTACAGTATTTGTAAGACTTTGGGACGCCATGTTGAGAATGTTGATGCTCATTCAAGAAGCCGAAAACGATCCAATGAAAACATACAAAATCAGATGTCGTGGCTCAACTGTTCTGGGATGGACTGTTTGGAAGAATGGAGTGTCAACGATTCAAACACAGCATTCTACAAAAAAAAGACGTACCTGACCTACAATCAAGCATCGAGGTGTCAGGGTTGTGCTGTGGAGATGTTTTACTGCATCAGGATCAGGACGACTCGCCATCATCGATGCAAACATGGACTTCTGATCTATAGTAGAAACTTTTGAAGGACAACATCAGATGATTAGAGTCTTTCAAGAAGACAGGAATGTCAAGCTGAGGAGGAGGTTCTCAAAATGTGACTCGAAAGTTTCGGAGTGACCCGGTCAAAGTGAATCTTCTTGAGATGCTGTGGTGGGACCCTTAGAGAGCAAGAGGAGTTGGGCCAAATTTCCATGACATTGATGCTTGAGACTTGCCTGCAGTTAATGGAGATGTTCATCTGCAGTCGTTGCTGCTAAATGTGGCTAAATAGTTTTGTAATTCAGGGGCATGAATTCATCTTCTCACACAAACTTTTTTTTTTGCCTATTTTAGTAAAATTATCATTTAAAAGTTGAATTTTGTTATTTCACAGGTTGTTTTTATGCTATATTTTGTTTGAAGATCTTACCACGTTTATTTTGAGAAATATGCAGAAATAGAGATATCGGGAGGGGTCCAATACTTCTTCACATCACTGCAGAAAAAGATGCCACCTCAGAGTAACATGGAGAAGATTAAAGCTGAACAGAAGTTGATGTCTCTTAGTTTGTATAAGATTTTCTGATGATTCCTGGTGAACAAAGTAGGCTGCATAGCAAAATTGATCTTCAGCGTTATTTATCTTTTGTAGATTCCTGCTGTAGACTTCAGGTAAAAAAAAAAAACAATCCGAGGGCAAAGCAGTTTTAGGAAATGTGTCTTTTTAAAGTTTGTCAACCAGACATCTCAAAAAAGTATCAGATAAAGGTTGAATCAGCTCATAATAATGACAGCTTTATGAGGCATTTCATTGGTCACTGTTTCCTGATTAATTTAAATAACATATAACCACATGTTGTGTTGTTTGAGTGAAATATATGGTGTTGTCGTATTGCTTTTATGTTTCAATATGAGTGCTACAGAATTTTTCAAGACAAATATGCCATTCTTTTTTGACCTGTTTAAAACGTGGCCTAATGGATTCAAGCAAATGAGGAAAAAAAGAGACAGCTCATACTCATTTGAAATGCTAGGGCGCCACCTACTGGCCACACCAGCGCCGGACCCTTTTACCAGTCTGAGTCCCTCATGACAAAACTGTCTGGGATTATATTTAAAAAAATATGACACAATAACTTCTTTTCTATTAAAGATTATTATTGAAGGAGAAAACATTCTGGTTAGATATTATTATTATTATTATTATTAATGCTCAAATTTCCAGAAACAGCACAGGAAGGACACAAACGTTTCTTCTTCAGTCTTGACTACAGCTCTGATTTTGTTCTAAAAATGACCATTTTTCAACTGACACTTTAAAAAAAACGTTGTGGGATAGAAAACAGACAACATAGGAACAAAAAGGAAATGAAAAGTGATAATATATTGACAAATCTGTGCATAACCTCATAAAAATCATGTTTTATTAACATGGGTTCCCTTTAAATTTCCATGTCCATTATTTAGTTTTGCACTAAAGCTGTGAGACTTGAAGCAGGGACAGACGAATAAAAAAAGCTAAAAGTAGAGTAAGTTCATATTTGACTCACAGTGAGAGGTTTTTTTTTAACGAATAAAACTGTTTTTCAGCCGTAACGTCCAAATATTTGGCTCGATTTCGTCCAACTTTGGTGAACATGAATCAACTCAAGGGGATCCATCTTTTATTTTACTCCGAAAGTTCATATTTAAACCACAAAGGGGAACTTTCTGTGCAAAAATTACTGTTTTTTCAGACATAATTTCACATTTAATTTGAGGAGATCCAATCAGGGGGAGTTCTTATACAATCCGGGGGGATTTTCTGGGGATATACTAGTTTAGTTTATGTCTAATTCAGACATTAATCTTCCTATACTTCCCTCCAGAATCTCTGGTGTTTCTGTTCCAATAACAAACACACTAACAAAACCCCAGCTTCGGCCCATAGTAACAATCTGGATGGTCCCGTTCATCGCCAGCCTGGAGGATGCAGCGTCCATGATTGACGGTTATTGAAGGGCACTCAAAGTTGGATTTCATTATTGGCCCTACAGGTTCAGTTTGGTTTAACTTTATTCGTCACATAGACAATCATACATGTAGGATTTACGGTGAAATGTCTCTGTGTCTGTTCCAGCAAAACACAAAGGAGAAACAAAACACAACAAAAGGAAGAGATTTCTTCTCGGAATCTCTTCATTATATTATGGTCTGTAGATGGTGAAATCCTCAAAAATACTGCAATTGCCTGCAATTTCCGTTTTGAGAAGGTTTTTTTTTTTTGAAGATTTCCGTAGGTTCCATCCAAAGCCACAAATGATATTGTACATCTTTTTTTCACATTCTCTTCTCCATCATAATGTAAATGACCTAAGTGTGTCGACTATGTGTTAGGAAGAGGAAAAGAAGGCTGTGTCTAAATTAACTCACCGCCCAACGACACTCTGTCTTTCACTAGTATGTTTGTGATCTGCTCCACAAATATTAAAGAAATCATAACTTTTGATTTGTTTATATTCAGAATATCAATAGACAAACATCTCCGTTTCAACTCATATATAGAAATAAAGTCAAAATGTCTTTTTTCTTTGCTGAGATGAGAGTCGTTGTATTAATTATTACTCCCACACCTATGACCGGAACCAGACGGAGGATGTGCACGACTGATAACAATAAACTTCTTCAACGACAGAACAATATATTTGACTGTATCAAACAAATGTGCTAAAAATATGAATATTATCATCATACGCAGCATCATAGCAGCATGCTGTCGTCTCCGACAGCAAGGGTATATCCTCGAAAGTCCCCAATCCACTGCGTTGTACATGCAACCCCCTGATTGAACTCCTCAATTTAAATGTAAAGTTATGTCCGCAGTATTTTTTTTTTGTTAAAAGCCCCTAAACAGTAGAATATGGACCGTGACATTAAAACACAATGTATAATAGAATGATTTCCTCGGGTCGATTCATATCCGACCAACTATTAGGTGGCTATGTCCAAAAAAACCCAATGTTTTTCTTAAAAAACTCCCCCTAGTGAGTAGAATATGAACTATTTGTGTGAAAAACGATTCATACAAGATAGATCTCCTGGACTTTATTCATATGCACATAATTTGGACTAGATGGGATCAATGGTTTGGCCCCAAAAACGTTCAGTGATAAAGCTCCCCCCAGTGTTGGAAATTTACCACTGAACTTTCCCAAAAACAATCAAGTTCTTCCTCGAACTCCGGTCTATTTAGGTATAACATTTGAAAATGATCCATTACATTTTTTTTGAGTTATATTCGGAAAATACAATATTTACAAGATAGATCCCCTTAAGGTGATTAATGTGCACTGAATTTGGACTAAATAGAACCAATGGTTAGGAAGGTATCCGAAAAACATACAACTAAGAGGAAGGGCTTAAAATGTAACTTCCATAATTACAGGTCTGTTTGAATTCTTAATACAAAAGAAACAAACAAAGAAATGTGGTGCAACGGGTTTGTCAAAGTATCGGTTCGCTTCACGCGGCTGGAACCGATACTCTAATGGGATTTACTGTAAGCGTTCAGCTATTCTTAGCTTTATACACTACTTCTCAGTTATGAGCGAATGCTGTCGGCGTTTTGTACTTGGACTCAGTACCGAACAGGTGATCGGGATTAGTTTGTGGTGATCCCAGCGGAATCAGTTTACTTTTATCTGTATAAATAAATACTTTTTTTTTTAAAGAGTTTTTTTGATGAACCTCTTATAATTATATCATTATTTATCCAAAACCAATTAGTCAATTAGGGGTCAGCGTGTGTCCATGTGGGTTCTTGTGAGAGGATCATCCTTGGGGCAACATTAAGTACCTCTGTGATTCCACATTTCCAGATAGTAGCTGTTTAGTTTCTAATAAACGTTAAATTGGGTCCATGTGCTTTATAAGTCATCAGCTTTCCCTCTTGTTATGTACAGTAAGTTCATTATCCTCAGGCCAGATGATATTTCAGTAATCCATTGACTTCACTTAGGTCGGTGTGGATCTTCCCATTCTAATGCCATCACTCCGCTGGCTTGAAGATTGCCAAAAGCTACCCCTAAAGAGTAGAATATGGACCGTTACATTAAAACACAATGTATAACAGAATGATCTCCTCGGGTCGATTCATATGCAGCAAAATCCCGCCAACTATTAGGTGGTTATGTCCAAAAAAAACCAATGTTTTTCTTAAAAAACTCCCCTTAGTGGGTAGAATATGAACTATTTGTGTGAAAAACGATTCATACAAGATAGATCTCCTGGACCTTTATTGATATGTACAAAATTAATTTGGACTAGATGGGATCAATTGTTTGTCCCAAAAACGTTCAGTGATAAAGCTCCCCCTTAGTTTCGGAAATTTACCACTGAACTTTCCCAAAAACACTGGAGTTCTTCCTCGCACTCCGGTCTATTTAGGTATAACATTTGAAAATGATCCATTACATTTTTTTGAGTTATATTCGGAAACTGTGTTTATCGTTAAAAAAGGAAGAAGCTCCCCCTAGTGAGAAAAAACTGAACTACGAGAGTAAAATACAATATTTACAAGATAGATCCCCTTAAGGTGATTAATATGCACTGAATTTGGACTAAATAGAACCGATCCCGTACAATCCCGGACTTTTCTTAGATATAATAATGGCACCTAATTTAATTCCCATACATTTCACAATATCAAATTAAGACATAAATGTTGAAGATCAAACTAATTGAGAGAAAGGTTGATTTCCATCATAACTGGACCATCTCTCCCCTCTAACTACCTGTGCCATAGCAACTAAACATTTTCCTCACTAGTTAAATACTGGGGGAAAGTCTTTTCAGTGTTTTGAGATTCACTCACTGGTTACTGGTCAGAGAGGAAGGGCTTAAAATGAAACTGTTCCATAATTACAGTTCTGTTTGAATTCTTAATACACAAAGAACACATCCAGAAATGTGGTGCAACGGGTTTGTCAAAGTATCGGTTCGCTTCACGCGGCGGGACACGATACTCTAATGGGATTTACTGTAAGCGTTCAGCTATTCTTAGCTTTATACACTACTGGATGAATTGTAGAATTACGATGGCAAATTAAGAAAGCATGAAGGTGAAGAGCCAATGCGCTCATTCTCCGAGCCAACGCCTAAATTTAATGTGGTTCTTTGCTCGAATATGTACCTTACCTATATGTGTATGAAGAGAATTCTGATATGAGATATGTAACACAACCAGTAGTCAGTGTGCAAGCTCCAATTTAAATGGTGAATTTAAGCTTAAGTCTATTGCGTTCATATATTTGTAAATCTGATTCATAAAGGTCAGCGCCTCATCTGCCACCAACCTCACCAGACGTCACTGAGGGAAAATTGGCGAGTGTAAGATATGAGAAACGTTGACAAAGGACAATATTGAATGGCTAGACAGATGATTCAGACCTGCAGGTCTGAATGGGTTCACACAAATTGCCAGTGGTGGAAAATATCTGACTATATTTATTCAAATGCAACGTTTAACCACACATTTGAGGCATTTGCACTTTATTCGGTTACCTCTCATTTCTGCTCCTTTATACTTTTGTTCACAATATCTCAAAGAGGAATCTTGTAGTTACTTTTCACATTACAATATTTCCTACCCTTCCTGTACGGTGAAAAGAATGTGTCTCCACATGTGTTGGTTTTGAAGGTTTGAGATTTATTGATATATTAAGTGCTTCTTTGTGGTCTTAGAAAAGTCTCACATTTCTCATTGAAAATTTGATTATTTAAATAAAAAAAAAAAACATCTTTGATTATCTTGAAAATGGCAACAAAGTTGAGAACAGACTGACAATTTTACTTTCTAGAGACCTGTGGTTTTCACAGGACCATCTGACCATAACCGACAACAATGATTTTATAGATTAACTAGTAAACGGCATTTAAATGAATCAGAATTAAGTCAACTCTTACAACCTCTACAACAGAAACATAGCCCTGAACATTGTTGCAGCAGGAATATCAGTTTTAACACATCCTGTTATAGCGGGAACATTCTGCTGCAAAAGGGAGTACTTTTACTTTGATGCTTTAAGTACATTCTGCTGATAATACTTTATCATCAGCAGATAAAGCACCTTTTTCCATTTTCACATTGTGGTATTGCTACACTTTCTGAAGTTCTTCTTCTGCTTCTTCTTTGGGCTGTTGGGGAGGTCCTCTTTGGTCTTTCCCTTTTTCTTCTACCCAGCAGCACCATCTCTAACTCTCCTCTAACAATATATCCACTACTACTACTTTTAATGAGGTTAAGGACCGGAATATTTCATCCAACACTGCTGATTGAAAAATTGCTGAAAAACTTTCGTGCTGGTTCTGGTACAAATGTGTCACAAGGCTAGACAGGTAGTTTTATAGTAATGGCCGATCTGTGTATTTGGCTTTCACGTCGCAATGTCTCAGTTCTTTTCTAATCTCCCATAAAGTCATGATTTGAGTTTTATAATACTATAACTTATAACACAATTATTTATTACTATCGCACATTTCTAACTATTTACTATTTTAATTCATATTTATATATGCAATTATGGAGATCGGACCCTTGCCTTTTTCTTTATATTTACATGCATTTTATTCCTGTATTTTAATTACAACTGTGTTTTTATTACTTAATTTTTCTGTCAGAGTATGTATATGTGTGCGTGTGTATATAAATATATGTACAATGTTTATCTGTCTGTTGGAGCTGCAGTAATGACAAAATTTCTATCTATCTCTCTCTCTCTCTCTCTGTCATCCTCTCTCTCTCTCTCTCTGTCTCCTTCCCTCTCTCTCTCTCTCTCTCTCTCTCTGTCTGTCTGTCTGTCTCTCTCTGTCTGTCTGTCTGACTGTCTGTCCATCTATCTATCTATCTATCTATCTATCTATCTATCTATCTATCTATCTATCTATCTATCTATCTATCTATCTATCTATCTATCTATCTATCTACCTATCTATCTATCTATCTATCTATCTATCTATCTATCTAACAGGTTGACAGGCATCATTATGTAAACTCAAATAGTTTTAAATGAATGTAACTGGTCGATCTGGACCAGATCATGTGTCTTGAACTTGGCATCGTTAGTCATTCAAATGGAATTTGAGCCAAGAATATTGAGGTGTGGCACTGATGTTACTGTTGTTAAGAAAATAAAATCTGGGTTGTTTTTGGTGTTTGGGACACAGATGAGATTAGATTGCTCAATACACCCTGTTAGAGCTAGAGATGACTAAAAATGTTGAGTAGTAATGGTGAAAATCTTACATTAAAAGCCAACTTGAATAACATAACTTATTGAACTTATTTAACAGTTAAAAAGTTTTTTTTTTAAATCAGCATGTACAAATTCACAAGCCAGCTTCTCCATGCTACTCCCTGATACTTCTCTATGCAGAGGTGGTCAAAGTATACAGATGCTTAACTTCAGTAAAAGTTCTAATACCACACTATGAAAATACTCTATGACAAGTAAAAGTCCTAGGTACAGTACACAAGTCAATTACACATTAGAGGTACTTGTACTTACTCCTTTTTGTGTGATTCTTTTTAAACTCCACTACATATTAGAGAGAAATATTGGACTTTACTCCCCTACATTTGTCCGGTAGCTGTTGTTACTGCTACTTTCAGTTTATATAAGAACATTAAAGGTAGTTTCATAGCCCGTTTGGAGCATAGTTGTTCTATGAAAACCATGTAACTCTTTCCAGATAATTCTAGACGATTTTCAAAAATATTACTTTAGCTAAGGTAAGCTAAATTAACATTATATATATGTATATATATATATACATATATATTTGATTCATAGTTTCCACTATAAAAGATGAGTATGACAAGTAGTAAACATAATATAGTTACTACAGCTGTCACACAAATGTAGTGGTGCAGAAAGTTTATCATTTCCTTCTGTAGCGGAGTATAAGTATAGTGTACAATAAAATGGAATAATAAATAAAGAAGGACTGCTTCAAATTTGTATTCAATTACAGTACTTGATTTAGTTACTGACCACCACTGTTTCCCTGTAACATCTTGATGTTGCTTTTTCCTCTCATATTTTCTGTTCCTGAACGCATTCCTGTCGCTCAGTGCGCGTTCACGCGGTGCTCTGCGCGTCCCAGTCATGCGACAACACCTCACCACGCCTGCGCAAAAAAAAAAAAACAAGATGGCGGAGAGTGCGGAACTGAAGGTAAGGCGCAGCCCGAAATCATTATAAATTTCTCCGTTTCTAAGGGTTTGTATGACAAGTCAGCCAGCGCATCTGTGATTTAAACGTGAGCGGGCCGCGAGGACGGCATTCTGAGTGTTTGCCGCTCAAACTCTGCGGGAACTTTATTGAATCCGTGAGCGCCCCAGCTCGCGCGGGCATGTTTATGTTGATATTGAGACCCGCTGGTTTGTCAGAAGGGACCGTTTTCTTCAGGACACCAGCTCCTGGCAGGGCGCTCTCCACTTTTGAACCCTCTTCTGTGTCTTGTTTTACATGAAACCATTACTTGACTTTAATAACAGTCTCTGTGAGGTTTGTTAGAAGAAATTTGTTAAATAAAATGTTGCCAGCGAGTGTTTGTCGCGCCGCTTACCTTCAGTCTGTCAGGCGCTCTGAAGGCGACAGCGGTGTCATGCGTGTTGTCATGTTCAAAACCACATGGATGCACATGAATTAATGTTAATGACGTTTATGTGGATGCATCTCATCGTATCCCAGTTGTCTATCTGCCGCTGAAGTAATGTCACCTGGACAGTCCACGAATACCTGAGACTCTGTACCTGTTGATACACGCTAAACAAACACACGCCGTTATGTAACGGTACACTGATGAGCTAATGCACTTCGCCTTATCGTCACAGTAGTTTCCCTTGACAGCAACATTGAAATACCTGTTAAAATTAACTTTGTATATCAGAGTTACATCATGTCTGCTGGGTGTTTATTCATGAGTGTGTTTGCACTGCCTGCATAAGATGTGAGGGTGTATACATGCTCCAGCACCGGTGCTGCCCACCAGCCTGTATTCAACAGCCTGCCTCCTCTGTCTCCTTTGAAGAGCCAGGTGTAGTTTTCTAATGTCTATATACATGGATCAGCCATAACTTAATAACCACCTACGGCTAAAGGCAGAATAACATTGATTATCTCGTTACAAAGTTCATGTGTTTGAAGCAAGAAAAATGGGCAAATGTAAGGATCTGAGCGAATTAGACTTGGGCTGAATTATCATGGCTACATGACCGGGTCAGAACATCTTCAGACCGACAGGTTTTGTTGGTTGTTCTGGCAGCAGGGTCACCAATTAGGTTCAAGTGCTAGACAGTTTTGTAGATGGATGTTACTTGCTTATAAGCCTTTCTGGACTGCTTGAACACTCAAGAGTGCTTTACAACACAAGCCAACATTGGCTCATTTACACGCATTGATTCTGAAGTGATAATCAGCCACACACCAGTGGAAGAGCCATCAGAAGCAAATTTGGGTTTAGTATCTTTCTCAGGGACGCTTTGAGATATAGACTGCAGGAGCTGGATATCAAACTACCTACATTCTGATAAGTGTGTGACTGCTCTTTCCCCTGAGTAACATCCATTCGATCACACGGAAGAGCTGCTGTTGCAAAGTTAATGCTGGTTCTGATAGAAAAATGCCAAAACACAAAATTCCCCCCCAGTGCTGTTGACAGCAAAAGAGGGCTTACACGTGTGTATGCAGATAGTTATAATGTTATGGCTGATCAGTTTATTTTACAGCTTGAAGAATCATTCAACCCCCGTTCTATCAAACCATAAAAACAAGAACATGTTACAAAGCTCAATTCAACAGATACTGAAATTTCAAAATGATTCAACCCCATCGTGACCGGTGTCCCATAGTTCTTAGAAGAGACAGTTTTGTAGCTGTGACCTGCAGCAAACATGACATTAGCTTTAGGCGCTGTTCTTGTTGAATCTTAGCCCACATTCTCATGGGCAAAAGCCTCCAATTCTGTAATATTCCTGGTTTATGTGCTGCAACGATCTTCAAATCGCACTAGAGCTTTTTTATGGGTTTCAAGTCAGGTGACTGTTGGCCACTCTTGAATATTCCAGGACTTCTTCCGAAACCAACCTAAGTAAGTTTACAAAGGCTGGCATTGCGTTTCGAAAGCATCTGTTTTACAAATGTGAGGGTTGAATAGTTTTGAGACTGCAGCAGTCATTAAAGTAGCATTTTGGAAAAATGTCATAATAGAGCTATTGAAACTGATGTTTTCTGATTTTTTTATTGCAAAGAGCTGATACATGGGATATTTTGCCAACAAACCTAAGTTATAATGATGACTGAATAATTTTGCTCCCAACTGTAGGCTTTCCTGAATAATGCAGTTACCTCCTCCCAAAGTTAAACATTTGCTTAGCTTTTCTCATTTTCATTTAATCTGATCACTTGCTGGTCATGCTGCAACGGATGATCATTTTTTATTGCCAACAAATTAACAAGTTATTCCCTGTTCATGAGAGCTCGAGAAATGATGAAAAATGCCTGCATTGCATGTTTTATCTGGCCAGCAGTCTGAAATCCAAATAAATATTGAGTTTACAATCACATAAGAGCAAGAAACTCTGAAAGTCATAACAAGTGAGAAGGTGTAACTCTTTCTCCCACATTTGTTTTACCTTAAACAAGAAAAGATTTCATGTTTGCACAAACTTAAAGGGAGTCATATGAGTGATAACTCCACATCCTGTCGGTGATCCCACATTCATGAACCAAAGATAATACTGAAAATACTCCCACAATATGAAGGCTTTTATAGAGCTTATTTCAATATGAAATTCACAGCACTATATAACCACTGTGGTGCAGTATCTGCTCTCCTCTGCTTTATTTCTAAATGTATTTGCTCTGTTTAATGATGTGGACAAAAGATTATATTTTTGTGCTCTGTTCTCTAATCCTCCGGAGTCTGAAGTGAGGCTAGGGATAGGGTAGTCTTTATATATAACATTAAATGATGTTCGACATGCCGATGTTTGATATAACATTTTGCAGCATTAGATTGCCTCTATGATCTGTTTCTTCTTTTTAACATACTGTATTAGTGTATTGAATCCAGAGACATGTACGGTTAGTGATCGCCGTTAATTTAGGATCCAGAGGGTTAAAGGAAGAAAGCATTATCAGGCCTCATATTACACTTTAATATAACATTTGAGTATTAAATATTTTATCAGAGCATTTTATTTAAACATTTGACATCTTGAATGTTTTTTTTATTGAAGAACACGGGTCAAATATACTTTACCTGCTTTACCTATTCATCAATTTCTTTATGTATTAAATGGAGACAAAATTAATGTTTGTTTCCATCTGCTGATCAGAAAAAATATTCGAAACATAAATCGTGATCTCATCCAAACCATGAAGTTTATGATCTGTTACACCTCTAGAGTCCATCCTGCTGATGAGAACATGTAAAGACACGAAAAACCCAGGATTACATATACTAACGATACAGATTATGGCCTAATCATGATGAACTTAAGTCTGATTCATTTATCTTTATCTGTTTTTTGGCTGAGTATGTACAATCATTTTTTTTTTCAAGTTCAAATCTTTAAAGGTTTCTCTACTAGATTTTATTGGAAATTGCTACAATGTCACGGCATTGTGTTTATTTTAAAGCTGATCCTTATCAATATAAAACAAAAATAATTAGTCCGCTGAGAATGTTGGACTTTGGCTTAAATCAGTTTGTCACATACTCAAATTTAAACCTTCATTCAGACTCCCTTTAGATTGATAGAGCAGTACAAGGACATTTACACGACTTTGAGCTTATTCAATTTCTCAGGCAGCAGTTGACACTTTGGCCTGTTGAGTATTAAATAGATCATGTTTAGTTACTTTTTCTGCTTTAAGTATATGCAAGTACAAAATGTTGAGTCATAACTGACGTTTGGTCTGTGATTCGTGCCGTTAGACTCAGTCGGATCAATAATACTGACACAACAGCATCAGTAGTACTCATAAAAACAGACATGCCTATATCTAGAAAGATCTACTTCTCCTCTCCTTTCCTTTAGTGTGGCCGTACGTATGTCTTGAAAAGATTAAATAATGACACCCAGTAACTTAGTTACATCATGACATTCTACTGCCGTTTCACACCTGAGATAATAATGTATGTTATTTCAATGACGGCCCCATGTGATGTTTTTGCTGGCGAGCACTAAATGGGCTGGGATGTTGTGTGGAAGCCTGGCCATAAACTGTGCTAACAAACCGTGACAGTCTGTGACGGGAGTCATCGGACCCCCACAATCTGAGAGCTAAGACACTGTGGGTGAAGAGAATGTTAATGAATGCAAGACATTTTACAAAAGAAATACACTGCTCTAAAAACCTTATTAGCTCGCTTACTTTAACAGACCTCATTTATTATTGTTGTGTGATTGACTTATCAGCTGTTTGTTTGATTTGCCTTGAGGATCAGTGATCCTCAACCATCCCAAAACTAAAGAGATTTTCCAATATGTATGGACAGTAAATATTAGCGTACGAGAAGTACAAAACAAATGGTCAATGGCCTGTACTTATCTTGTGCCTGTCCTTTCTGCTGGACCGCTCAAAGCGCTTTAGAGCATAAGCCAGCATTGAAACCAACATTCATACAGTGGTGCCAGAGTCTAACATGCCACCTGCTCATCAGGAGTGTTAACCATTAACATAATCATTCATATTGGAGCTACCATCAGGAACAACGTGGGGTTTGGTGTCTTGTTCAGGGATACTTTGAATGAAGACTGTAGGTTAAAGATTGTGAGTTTGACCCACTAACCCTCCTGAACTACAGCCTCCTGTGCAACAGATGCAAATGACAATTTGTGGGGGATAATTAAAGATCTTACGAGATAAAACTGACATTCTGCTATGTACTGGTACAACATATTGATGGTACATTCAGAAGACTCTTCAAAACTCTGTGACTTCTGTCTAGACATTATCCTTCCGTATCTCCAAATAGCATTATGTAAGTGCAGAGTAAACATTAGGTCAAAGTTTTTCCTAAAAGAAATTCTTTAATGCTGGTAAATTTAGTCAAAACACATCTTAGTCTATGAAACAACAATGTTCTACCATCAAATTTGACATTTCATATACATAGATATCATCCTAAGTTAGTGTTAAAAGTTACAAAGTCCTGAGCGATAGCTCAGTCGCCCTTTCATTTCGTGTTCATTAACTAATCGTTCCGTTCCGTTTAAATTTTGATTCATTTATTAATTATATGGAGAGGGACCATGTACAATATTAAAATGCATGTTACCATGTGATGCATCGTACCAGAGTTAGCCAATGACTGATTTTCATTTGAACACCCCAGGCAACATTACAGTTAAAACTCCCATTCAGCTACATTAAGCGGAGAAACAAAATTAGATAGACGAAACGTATAACTACAGATTAAACGTCCACACACCTTAGCCGAGCCTTGGGCATGAACAGCTTTAAAACTATAAATCTGACAGTAGACTCGAGGTTACTAAATAAAACCTTCACCGCTGAGAAGCCAGAATGTTGGAATATTTGAGATTTTTGCTTGAACAATTATTGTGAAAGCAATGAATTTTGAAAATAGTTGCAGATTAACTAATCAATTATTTGACAAAGAATGTCCGCTCTAATCCCCCGGCTGATGCTGTATCACTTTTTGTTCATTGTTGCCTCAGGCGGTAATATTATTATGGCTTATACAGTTAATTGGTGCATAAATCTGGGCTCATAAAAGCCTCTGATGTTGCTGGCCCCCTAAATGTTTCCTGTTGCATTGCATTTTTTTCACTGGAGTCCCAATCCACCGCGGCGCGTTTGAACTGTCTCCTTTCTTCTCTAGAGCTGCAGCGGCAGCAGCAACCTGGCAATACAAATAACAGTGTGTGCGCCAGCAGCTTATAGGTGGAGACAGTCTATTTGTAGTGCCAGGTTAATCCCTAATGATACAGGTCCTACTCGCTGCACTCAGACGTTCTTTCAACAGCTGCCTATTCCTATCATTGCCAGTGTCTTTATCACTGCAGTTAATTAGCAGTTTAAAGACAAATAGACCTTCATTTAGAAATCACCAGAGTGAATGATAACTGTTCTCGTCTCTCGGTGTATTTAAAGCTTAGAGGGATGTCTTCCTTGAGTTTTAAGGTCATGCCCAGTGTTGGCATCTGCCAGCATTGCCTCAGACACTGAATTGTCTGCAAATTAAAATTCAGATTGGTGGATTTATGTTGGATGGCAGCAAAGAGCGGGGTGTGTAGATCTCAGCGTTCAACGCGACGCAGACGTTGCGTGTGTCGTCTGCTAGAGAGATGTCAGAGGTGTCTAGGGTTAAACCAGCTGGAATAAACTGTTGTTTATTGTTGTTGAGTTTATTTCTTTTTTCCATGTTCTCAGTGTTATGTCAAGTTTATCAGTGATGCTGCCAGATAAAGATAGCAAACATTCTTTGTCACTTCAAACTGCATGACACATGATCTGCATGTCTAGTCGAGAAGAAAAACAACATTTTCTGCAATGTTTGAGTGTTTAAGATGTGGATTGTGAGTGCAGATCAACTGTGTTAAACTTGTAATTTTGCTGGAACCTAGAGGCCCCCCATCATTTCCTGTCTCTAGGGTTTGTGTACTCTCAAATTGTGGCACGCCTCGAAAGGATGCTAAGTGTGTATAAGTCAGATCCAGAATGATCTGTCCCCTCTCTGACTGGGAATGGGGCAGGCTCTAAGATTCTGTTCTTGTACAGCTCTTTCTGTTTCTTGCATATGTCTTCTTAGCCACATTTTAATGGACTTTATAGCGGTACAGAGAGGGTTGGTGAACAGGAAGCACTTGCCATATTGTTCCCTGGTTTGTGATAATGGAGGCCGATTAAACTGTACGACTAAGATGTACAGATCAAATATGAACCATGATGTTTTTCGTTGCTATTTATTCCCATCTTATCTTATAAGATATGTATTTCCTGGAATTGTTCAGCTCTAATATGAGGCAGTTTGTTAAAACAGCACCACTATGTTCTTTTTTTCCAGTTTCCAAACAGATAAGCCTAAATGTTCAGTGTTTATTGGTCCAGCTCAGTGCAGGAGATTCTCATGGCTTACTATAGCCATCATTCTCTGTTTTCTCAGGTCATATAGTACAAATTAGAAAAATATTTGCATCTTTCTTAAATGGGGTTAAAATGATAAGAATGAAAGGGTACTTGTTCTTTTTTAAGATATAGGTAAATTTTATCAGAAGACTACTTACCATGATCCTTATGCTTAATTGTAGTTGTCAGTTTCCTGTTTACCAAACCAATATATTTTTGGTTTACTTTGAGCGATGTAATCTAGGCTAATAAGATGACTTTGGGGTGGGAAAATGAAACAGAAAGAACATCAACCGGTGTTTTTTTCAGCGGGATATGGAGGAGAAGTGTGATTGATGTGCAGGAAGGTAAAAAGTTCGACATCGAGGTAGACTATACTTGCACACTAAAATACTTTACAGTTCTGGCACAAGTATTACTTTTGCAGCTAAACTTCATGTATGTTGCCGTCTATTGACTCGTTTTCCAAGTTTGAAGTGAACGAGCAGTGAGGAATAAACCTGTGTTGTTTTCATTAAGTGTGAAAGTGTGTCTAGGACTATCCAATGTGGACCTTTTGGCTAGGACCGTTGTGAGGGACAGTCAGCTGAAAACACCTGGCGTGGCTTTCGACAAACACCAAGGAGATGAGGAACAGCTGAAGTTACTGTGTTAGAGTGAATTAGCACTGCCTGTGGGGTGGGACTCAGCGCACTGGACCTGCGCGCCGACAATTAGCTGCCGCACCTCGTTATCCGTCTCTGCATCATGCTCCTACTCTGGGATCTGCTGTACAGTGTGTCATGGTTACGTGAGTAACTGGAGACGATACACTGAACTATCTACGCTGTGTTTTGCTTAGGATTTGTCTCTTCATATGTCCACAAAGTCCTGGGCCCAAATGTTTAGAAATCAAAGAGCTTGTTAATATTTGAAAAAAAAAATTTGGTTTAACTTTAAACTCAATAATTTGGGACTTTTCCTTCTAAGTTAAAAGTTGATAGTTACCGTAGTTATCTATATCTCTGGAGCTGGTATTTGACCCGGAGGGTGATTTTGGGTAATACATATACACACACATACTAACAAACAATTACATTCACAAATATCCACACACAAACACCCCTGAGGTTTAAAGTTACAATTTTGATTGGCCTAAATATTTTGATTTTACTCAAGACAAATAACAGGTGATTGTGTTAGCTGGTACATGAAAACTTTTATTTTGCTAACCTACTGGTATTGATATTTTTTTCCATTTTTCTGTGAAGGAAAAGAAAATAGTTTTATTTGAAGACTAACAAACATATGGGAGAGAATACCATTAAATACATTTATTTTTGTTAAAACAAACATTTTAAATGGTTGTCCTGAACATTTTCTTAACACAGGGTTTATATAGCTAATAGTTCCACATACATTTTTGAAGGCTATGCACTATTGGTCCTAGCTTTAGATTGTAGCTAGACACATGCTGGTTCGTTATTATTTCTGCCTTGTGAACATCTCCTGGTAAATATAGCCAGCTCAACATCAACGGCTAAGAACTGAGGATCCTATTATTTTGAGATAGAAATAGTAGTATAATAGTAAAAGGTACTGTTTTACTTAACTCTGGCTGTTCAGAGCCAAATTGGAAATCGATGGTTCAATAAAGACGACAAGCTATCCGCTAGTGATATATAGCTTTGAGCTCTATCATTTTATATAGTTTTCCCCATGAGAACAGCCATGTTCTGTCTTAGCTCCTGTTGCAATTTTGTTACACAGGCTTGTTACCGTGGAAACATGTCAAATTTGAGATGGACAATTTAGAGCTCAATTTCATATTCTTAGTTTCAAGTGAGCCCCAGATTATTTATTTTTTTGATTTTTAAACATAGTTTGAACTGGTGAATCAGAGAGACTCCACATTTTGAACTTGACATATACGATGGCAACACCCTGATGTGTTGATTCAAGGAACACGATAAACACAGACGAGTTCTTCTCCTCACTACGTTGAAACGGGCTCTTACTGCAGATTCAGACCAAAGCAATAATTGATGCTATAGGAGTGTTTATTTGTCTGGATATGAGGCCACACTTAGTCTTAAGAATACTGTATTTAAGCTTATGATCACAGTGCTTGAGATCTTCTATAATGGGACTTCACGTGTGCAGTCAGTCTGTTGTACTTGCCTGTGTAAAATAGAGCACGTTCTTCAGAAAGGCTTTTGTGTGCCTGATTGTGCATTGGAGCTTTTGAATCTACAGCTATTGCAGCTACTGTATTACTAATATTACTAATATATCTACTACTATTAGATGGGTTCATACAGTGAAACTAATCCAGGTTTTATTATTTAATGATTGATTGATTGATTCAAACGTTTTTTTTTTCCGTGATAATGTAAATGCCAAGATTTAACACTCAAGAAATGTAAAAAAAGTTAACTAAACAAATAATGAAAATTAAATGAAAAGCATAGTTGACACAGAAACATTTAAGGAATTTACAGAAAATTTACGGAAAGAATATTTACACAATTAAATGCATAAATATTATTTTTTCTCTCTTCTGGTTCTAGGTTTATACAGTGAAACAGTCCAGGTTCATGCAGAGAAACAGTCCAGGTTCATGCAGAGAAACAGTCCAGGATCAAACGGGTGCTTCAATTTCACCATCAGGTGCTCATTAAAATCCCTAAAAAGGCTTAAAACAGTACAGATTAAAAATGTCTGAACATGCCTGGAATTTCAGGAGGATTGGTATTTTATCTGGGGCAGAATAAATGAGGATATATTTGTAAAGTTTTATTTTTACACTATGTTATCCTGTATCCCACAAACCAATATGGAAACTTCCTCTTTGTTTGCAGTGGGACACTGTGACAAGGAGGTAGAGCGGTCATCCACTTATCTAAATTTTGGTGGTTCGATCACCGGCCCCTGCGGTCTATATGTCAAAGTGTGCTGGAGCAAGGCACTGAACCCCAATTTGCTCCCAATGGCTGTTCTATTCGTGTGTAAATAATGGCTTGAGCCTCTTTACCTTACCTCAGACTAAAAAAGTACTATACAAGTACAGTGCACTTACCATTTCAAACATAGCACACTCTGCTTTGTTGGTAGAGGGGTTGCAGTGATCCGTATTTTATGTAGAAGAGTGTATTCCATCAAACAAGGGAAGAAAAAGACACTATAAGCAGTCTCAATAAAGGGCAGATGTAAGTGGTTTGAGGACAATAATGTTGTGACTAGCTGAAATCATGCAACGATTGAAATGAGGTGCAATTTAAACTTTAAATTTTAAACTTGGGACAGTGGAAGAGAAAGCGCTGTATTTGCACGAGAGATTGTGAAAACACCAGTACTATGTTTGCTCTCAAAAAACTACTGTTGCTGTTTAGATCTTGTTTCTACCAACCTAATTAGTAGGGATGTAAATCACCATTTCCATCGCGATGCCATATTATATCGATTATTTGGAAAAAGATACAATATTTGCCGATATCACAAAAGTCTGCTACGATACGATTACGATTTGATTCGATTCAAGGGCCTGCGATCGATACACCCCTACTAATTAGCTTTGTGAATTATAGGTCAAAGTGTATTGGCTTGATGGAAGTTTTTCTCCCGCTCCCTCATATTTATTTCATGTTTAATACATTGGTCTGCCACACAGTTATTGTTTTGTTTTTGTTGATTCAAAGGCAGTTGTGTTTGCAAATGTGTGCAGCACTAAATTTTTTATTTATATTCAATAAAACTCAATAATAGTGTAGAGTATACTGTAGTAATAATAATAATAATACATTTAATTTATAACACACTTTACATTTGGATCAATTCTCAAACTGCGACAAAGTAAAAGCAGATAGAAGCATCAATAAAAAATAAAATAATAACTATATAAAAACATGACCAAAAAGCAGCAACGTTAATTAAAGTTATAGGTTCTGCTAAAAAGGAAAGTTTTAAGTCCTTTTTTAAATGTGTCAGTCGTCTGTGGAGCCCTCAGATGGTCAGGGAGGGGCAGCAGAACAGAAGGCCCGATCACCCATGGTGCTGAGCTTACTCCGGGGAAGGTCGGTATGAGTGGGTAGAACGGAGGGATGGTGTTGAGGTCAGTGGGGGGAGTAGTTCTTTTAGGTAGGGGGTGCGTTACCATGGATGCACTGGTGAGTGAGGAGAGAGATCTTATAATCAATCCTGGTGGATATGGGAAGCCAATGAAGGGAATGAAGAACAGGGGTGATGTGTTCGTGTTTACGAACTCTCATCAGGATCCTTGCAGCACTGTTTTGGACATACTGAAGTCTTTGAAGACTTTTACCAGGGATCCCGATGAGAAGTGAGTTACAGTAATCCAGTGAGTGAAGAACGGAGTTTGGAAATATTTCTGAGATGATGAAAGGAGTTCTTGTAGATGTGTTTGATGTGGGATTCAAAAGTGAGTTGAGGGTGTAATCTTACGCTGAGGTTGGTGACTGATGAAGAGAAGGGAATGTCGTGACCAGAGAAGGTAATACTGGTTATGGAGGAAGACTGGGTCTGATGTGGGGTGCCAATTATAATAGCTTCAGTTTTGGAGCTGTTCAACTGGAGAAAGTTGTTTTTCATCCACACCTTTATCTCCTCCAGACAAGCGCAGAGAGTTGACAGGGGAGATGATGATGACGATGAGGATGGAGAGGCTGCGGAGGAACATGTGTCAGTTTTTATGTAGATTTGCGTGTCATCAGCGTAACAATGGAATGAGAGTCCATATCGACTGATGACACGGCCAAGGGGGGGCATGTATAGTATGAAGAGAATGGGGCCAAGGACTGATCCCTGAGGGACTCCACAGGTGACGTTGTGCGTCCGGGACCTTGAACTTCCAAGGGAAATGTATTCTATTCTGTTGGTGAAGTAGGATTGAAACCAGTTTAGGGCGGTGGCAGTGAGTCCAGTGGTGTGATGTAGTCGGTGTAGGAGTATTCCATGGTCAACTGTGTCGAAGGCAGCAGATAAATCAAGGAGAATCAGGAGGGAAGGTGAACCAGCATCTACTGCCATCCGTAGGTCATTCGTGATTACAAGCAGAACTGTTTCTGTGCTGTGGTCGGAGCAGAAACCAGACTGAAAGGTTTCAAAGAGGTTGTTGTATTTGAGGTGGTCCTGGAGGTGGAGAGCAACTACTTTTTCCAGAACTTTGGAGAGGAATGGGAGTTTGGAAATGGGCCTGTAATTAGCAAAAAACTTCTGGATCGAGAGTAGGTTTTTTCAGGAGAGGTCTGATTATGGCGGCTGGAGGGATTGGTTTATTACAGCGGTGATCAGGGGACTGATGGAAGAGATGTTAGTTTTCACTAAGGCTGTAGGAAAGGGGTCGAGGGCACAGCTGGAGGGTTTCATTGTCCTGATGATAAACTCACCCCTTGCTGTGAGATTTCTGGGAAGAACTTTAGAGGCTGGAAGATCTCAAACTGTGAGTAAGCAGACTGGATAGGTAGAGAGGAGGAACCAGAAAGGACAGAACGGATTGAGTCAATTTTCGATTTGAAGAAAGTCATGAAATTATTACAGTGCTCTACTGTAATTTCTGTAAGTGGGGGAGTTTGTGGTAAAGAAGATGATGGATAGTGGAAAACAGCTGCTTAGAATTTCCAGGATTGGTTTTGATAATGTTCGAGTAGAACAGTGACTGAGCCTCTCTAAGCGACTTTGAGTAGACCTTTTGGTGTTCCTGAAAGGCTAGCTTGTGGGCAGTGAGACCTGAAGCCTTGTAATGCTGCTCAAGGAAACGCCCAGCTGCCTTCTTTTTCTGTAGCTCGCTGGTGAACCATGGGGCTGAACGGGAGAAGGTGACTGTTCTAGTTTGTTTTTTTAAGGTTTGCTGTGGAGCCACAATAAAGGTATACTTGTCGGTTTATAGTATTGCATGCTGTAGAACTCTTATGGAAAAGCGGCGCAGAGATAACGCCAGCGTCCTCTCCCTACAGTTTACAGTCTACAGTTGACTGCAACTGTAGACTGTTGACTTCAACTGTAGACCAGATTGATTGATTTTTTTTTCAGTTTGAAGGTTTTAAAAAGGACTCATAAGTCATTAAATTTGAACTTAAAATTGTGCAGATACCTGGAAGTTATTTTTTCACATCCTCATACATTGTTTTTATTTTTCTATTTTTAATAGGATTTTAATATGGAATTTATGAGTGCTTTAACTGTTACACTAACATTTACTGACAGCAAGCCACAATAATTTACAGGATTGCCGCTTTTTCCTTTATTTTTTGTTTTGCTGTACCAAAAATGTACCTTAACTGTGAACATAGGCCAAAAATATGTATTTGATGGGGAATGATGAGTACCCTTACACCACATTTTGAATGTTAAAAGAATAAAATGTGTAGAAAAAAACAAAACCACTTGGCTTACTTCAGGGGCACCGAGTCAAGGATAAGACTCTCCCTGACTAGGTGCTAGTGTGCCTGAAGTAAGTATAGCAGCTTTGTGTTTTCTGCGTTCAAGTTCAACTTCCAGAGCACCTGACATTTACCTGGAGTTTACTACTTCACATCTAAGCGCACTCGGTAGTCTCCCCTTTTTTGAAGAATAAAATGAATCCTTTGATAAGCCTGTCATCATAGAATTTATTACTGTATAGTTGATGCTTTAGAACTCAGGGTTCATAAATCTTTTAGATCTGAGGTGAGGTTATTTCACTGTCACTTTTTTTAATTTGTGATTCATAGTTCATTTATGATTTGCAGGTATAAGTCTTTGCAAAAATTATGCTTCCATTAAATCTTGAGAATGCTCTAATAGTTTTGAATGCACTTCTGACTAATGGGAGAATGATCATTTAAACATGTATTTACCATCCATCTCTGAAGTAGATGCCTATCGCCATCACCAACACACCAGCAAGGACACCCTCAAGTAAAATCATTAATGCAAATTAACATCAGTTGATTCATTTGATATAGCCTGAATAATAATGTTAAGATACATTTTTCAAGGTTGTTTTATCCTCACAAGAGGAGCAAATGATTATTTTCCTCAGACTGAAAAGAAAAATAAGTCAGGACGCGGTTAATGAATGTTATTACCCTCTTAAGCACAGTAAAATCACTGTGATTTAGGTTTGCTACTTCTGTTAATCTGATAATTGATTACATAATATCCCATTACCAGCTGTTTTGATATCATCAAAAGGTGAAATATGAACTTCTAAATTAAATCCAATCTTTTGTCAGTTGGATAAAATGCTATGGTTTATTCAGATGTAGGGCTGTCACTAATGATTATGTTTTTATCGATTAATCTGTCAATTATTTTTTTGACTAATCTGTCAATTATTTTCAAATTTGTTGACACAAAGATGATTCCCTGGAACTGACCCAGTACAAAGAAACACAGCTCGCTGTAAGAAATATATGTACACTTCGTTTTGAGGTCGAAGAGCATCGGCCTATTTCTTTTGAGATGTGGATTGCCAATTTTGTTTCACAAAGCGTGTGGAGCACCATCTTATTAGATCTTTAAACAATCCCCAGCCTTTGGACAACTGTGGGATCAAGTTTCATTGACAGTATGCCCATGTGCGGGGGCTGCCACCTTCATTGTGGGAGTGCGAATAAAATGTGACAAGTGGAACCGCTCCACGAAAATCAATGATGTTGACACATCAGTGGAGCTGTATTCTGATGTTCATTCCCCGAATTTTAGCAGGCATTCAATGAAAGGAGTCCTGTTCTATAAGCTCGGATCCATGCCACCTAATCATGATAAAATACTGTAGTCAACTAAATGAGCAGAGTATTTCAGATTGAGAAATAAAGATCAAAATTAAATAGATCATAATAACCTTCCTAGTTATGAACAAGCGCCTCTAATTTCATGAAATTGTTTTTATAGTTTTCAGTAGAGTGGGCAAAACTTTTTCTGGTACTTAAGCAGCAATTACTCTGTCATCATCACCAAAATGTAATCACCTCTAGGATATACCAAAACCTACCTTTGGGTAAAATTTCATGCAAAATTTCCCTGTAGTTTTTCCTTAATCCTTCTCACAAACAAACGGAAAAACACACAGGCAAGAAAAGACACAACCTCCATGGCCGAGGTAAAGACTTGACTTTTTTCAATTCCAATAAATAGCTAGAAAAAGCACTCGGATAGTGCAGACCTCCGCCAAGGCACAACAGTACCCTATGTTAAGCAAAACGTCATGCAGATTTCTCCATTTAGGTGAGTTATTGCCAACCTCTAAATCTACAACTCCAACAAACTCTCTGAATATCTCTCAAATACTCTGTAGCTGTCATCTCCTGCGCCTTCCACTTCAGCTTCTCTGTTCAACCCATTGAGACCCCAGCTCAGTCCCCAAAGGAACGTCAAAGGAATCAAAGGAACTCTTGAAACTGAGCCCCAAACCCCCCCCCCCCCCCCCCAAAGAAAGATCAAAGGAATCAAAGGAACAAAGACAGCAATAGCCACATTGTGACGTTACTATTCGACTGACTGACGGCTTATTGTTTCATTTAAAAAACTCTTTTTTTTAGTGCTGCGTTATACGTAAAATCACCAAAATGTAATCACCTCTAGGATATGCCAAAATCTACATCTGGGTTAAATTTCATTTCTTGACAATTTCTTTTGTAATCCTGCTCAAAAACAAACAGACAAGAATACAAAAATACAAACAGACAAAGAGACAAGCATACAAACAGACAAACAGACAAGCATACAAACAGACAAACAGACAAACAGACAAACAGACAAGCATACAAACAGACAAACTGACAAACAGACAAACTGACAAACAGACAAACAGACAAGCATACAAACAGACAAACTGACAAACAGACAAACTGACAAACAGACAAACAGACAAACAGACAAACAGACAAGCATACAAACAGACAAACTGACAAACTGACAAACTGACAAACTGACAAACAGACAAGCATACAAACAGACAAGCATACAAACAGACAAACTGACAAACAGATAAACAGACAAGCAGACAAACAGACAAACCGACAAACACTCATGAGTGAAAACACAACGTCCTTAGCAAAGTTAAAAAATGACAATAGGCTGTAACTTCGATCTAACGTTACTGGGAAAGCCACGCAACAATGTATTGTGATCTATAACAAGAATCTCCTTTCCCCTATTTTTAGTTATAAAATTTTGAAATAAAGTAGGAAAATAACTAAAGTGAAGAAACTATTTATGAGATATATTCATCTAGGGCCCTTATAATTATTTGTGAAATTTCATTGAATTATGTCCAACATTTTACGAGGACATGCAGAGAAGCTGCTCCTAGCACGTATGTGCTTCCTTTGGCGAAATTATAAATATATGTATTGATATCAGTCCCAGCGAACGTCTGTATGTTTTCATTCATCATGTTGCTTTAGAGAGTTGAGAAGCAGAGTCAAAAATGTTATTGTTCAATCTGCCTGGTATTTTCTTCCAGACTGCCTTATCACTCTATGAAGGAGAGAGATAAGGCATATTCATATTCTGGATAGTTGTCTTTTACGAAGTTGGTCGTGGAGCTGCCTTTAACGACAACTGATCTTCTGTGCAATGCCTTCCTTTTTGAACCCAAACCACCGCCATGCACACGAAGATGATCCATTTTACCATGATACCATGATACTATTGGTGGCCTTGTGGGTAAGACTGTATTTATCCTGGCTGTTACAAATAAAGTGCCCGTTACCTGTTTCATTGTTGGTCTTGACACTAGCTAGCGAGGTTATCTCCAGAGAAATAACATCGCGTAGCACAGGCAGAAACAGGGGTGGTAATTTTTTTCACTCCTAAACTTCTTCTTCAGGTCACTTATAAGAACAATAATAATACATTTAATTTATAATGCACTTTACATTTGGATCAAATCTCAAAGTGCTAACTTAACCTATATCTTCTCTCTACCATTTTATTCCTCTGTTGTTTCTGGAAGACGCATCTCTCTCTCACAGCTGCATGGACGAAATGCACAGTAGAGCTGCCAGGCGTTAACCTTTGAGCACTGACATACATCTATCTGGGTTACACATAGACAGCGCATTGCACTTTTAATTTCTCACGGCCTTAATAAAATGCTATGTGATGTAAACTGAAAGCTAAAATCAACCATTCAATTAGAATGACTCAATTCTAAGCCAAAGAGAAATGCATTTCTCATTTTTTCCAGAATCGTCCAACCCTAATCCACGTCCTGGAGCTAAAATCTGGCACAGTGGATGGCGAGGCTAGTGGTATCTGTATTCTTACCTGTCTTTTTTGTTCACTCATTTTCACTCATGCAAACTTACCTTTGAGGTGTGTTGACGATGTATGCCAGCGTTACACTTTCAATTCAATTCAAATAACCATTCTTACCAAGAAACTTCTTCTTGATCCCCACAGATTCTAGCATTCCCTAATGTTTTCTTCTTAGGTAAGGACAGATGATGATGCCATGTTTGTGAACTATAATTGGTTGTTGGGATTCCTTGACTTACACTATTATGTAATAAATGATTTAAATTACATTAATATTTTCCATTTATAATAATTAGCAATAATAATAATTTTAATTATTATACCAAGCGTTATGGTATTTTAACACAAATAAATGCTTTACAACAGACATGCTGTTCAAATAATTGATCGTTTGTAATTAGAAGATTTAAAATGTACCTTTTCTTGAACATTGAGCTGCTGTAGGAAGACACTGGTTACGCCTCAGAGGGTGGTAGAATCTGTTTATCTGTTAATATATAATATGGTCCCAGATGCGCTGGGCCAGGGTTAGGGTCCCTTTTTGGTACCTGTGTGCCCCCTCCACACATTTAGACTACTATATAATAATAATAATACATTTAATTTATAATGCACTTTACATTTATAAGACCATGAGTTTAATGTCCACTTCCTGTTGTAAAATCTGCATTTCAGACCTACTGATTTTTTTTATTTTTATGTTTGGAGTCCGGTGCTCCACTGTCTTCACACTTCCTCTTTAGAATTTTCTTAATTTTTCTTCTCTGTAATCTCTGTGGCAGTCGTGTCTCTGCACAGAAACCTGTAGTCTAATTCCTTTTGTGAGCATTAGTGGGTCATTTACCTTTGTTAATTAGGACCACAGACACGAGCGTCCCGTATACGTTCAAAATGGGATTCACCAAGTTAAGAACAAAAAGGCCGATAATTTTGTAGTTTAAGAGGGTTTCGAGAATCGGCATAGTTTTTTCCCAGGAGTCTTCTTAAGAAGAGTCTTAAGTTAAGAAAATACCTATAGAGATTGGTGAGTGAGGCCCACCGTGCACATGCAGTAGTCTTTCCTACTCGTCTCCTCGAGGCAACGTATACATAGAGTCAAAACACGTGTTTTTGATTGACTTTTCCAGAGCGAGTGAAATACTCCATAATGTCAGCTCACACAAGGTTTTAACAACCATTAAGATATCTTAGATGATACATATCATACTTCCCTTGAAAGGACACCATCGATAAAAAAAAGGCATCTGTTTTGTTGATACCCGACCAGCAGCTTGCACAGCCTGTAGTTTTCAGGCTACTGTCTCTTCACCTCTGCTTGCAGACCTCCACAGGACTCAAAGTGCTTCTCTGTGGTCTTGCTTTTCTTAATTCTCTCACCAAACCAGTGCCATGGGGTTTTTGATTCAAATGTATTTAACATTCAACATTCTACTTCCATTCTTTCCTTCTTTCTTGTAAACATTTCTTTACTAGAAATTTTTTTTGTAACATGTTTCTTATTGCTACCAGCAGCATTAACTGGCCCTGGATTATGAACAGCCTAAGCATCAGAGCTTTGGTTTCAGATTCACTATCTACCTCTGGCATGTTGGGGCTAGCCTCTGTAGCCTCAGGTGTCATGGCACAGCTTTCAACATGCTAATCATTTAAAAGAGAAATATTTTGAACTCATTCCAGCCTAGTTTTGGGAAGGCTTTTCGTGATCTACCTTTTATCCAAATTTCAGTCTTTTGTTTTGTTTCACAATTGGTTTTGATACACAGATAACACAGATGCAGGAGGGAGAGAAAATAACAGGCGGGAGAGTTAAGCCAGAGTCAGAGTAGCTGCAAGGCTAAGAGGTGGGGGGATGGGAGGACAGCGAGGCAATGAGGATAGGGAGGGAGCTGGCTCTTAGCACAGAGCCCTCTAGTCGAAGGTGAGAGCTTTATATAATGGCCAGGTAGTATTCAAGCACTCCCTCATCCACCTACATAACCTCTGCATACCCACATATAAACCAACACATCCGGAAGATCACTGTACAAACATCTCAGCACAACGTTATTGTCTTCCTTCTCTCCCAACCTCCGGGGAATGCTTTGATGTTCACCTCCTCAAAACCAAGATCAGCAGGTTTTTTTTAACCTCTGCTTACAAATGTTGGGCCAAAGGTGATACAAAGTCAGCTGCTTAAAGTAACTGCTTTTCTGTGTTTAGGTGTAACAACCAGCACTGTTCTCAGGCGGCACCAGTTGAGGATTAAGACCTGTTCAGTCTGAGGCTGTTACCTGGTTAAAACCTGCCATGGCTGTTGATCTGAATTGCTCAGCACATTTGAGCAGTTTTTTGAAATTCTGTTTCCAATCAGGGTTAAACCCGGATTCCTCCAGCCTTCTCTAAACAGTGTTTTTCTCTTGCACAATGAAATTTATTTTAATTATGTATACATCCAAAGGCCAGTTAACAAAATAAATACTTTGGAGAATGACGAGGAGGTGAGAGCACAAGAGAATGGGTTGTGTTTTAATTTCTCTTTCGCTTTCAACTTTTCATCTAAAGTTGTTTCATCATAAAATCCCTCTTAAGAGATGAAGGGTTTCTGTGCAATCGGGGACTTTCGATTTTGGAATTATAACCCGGAAGTATTGAGTTTGCATTGTGTTGTAATGATTAGTGTACTCTTTCACTGATCCTATCGACTCTCCAGGGGCTGCTGCTTTCTCTACTTGCTTCTGACACATACCAAAATAAGAAGTTTGTTTGCATAAAATGACACCGGGGCTTGAACATGTACATCACTTTTGTTATACATAGAACTAAAGGAAGTAACAGTAAAAACAACTTTGCATGCTGGTTAATTTTACCCCCCAAAATTGTAGTGACACAAATAGCAATAAAATACCAGCACCAGGCTAAAAAAGTCATTATGAAAAAGAAATGTCCAAAAGCACACCAGAAAGCTACAGCATAGTTGAACTTGACCTTCAATGCGGGAGTAAAGAAGCGTTTACAACAACAGCTTAGCTTTGGGTGAAACGTTGAGTATACCCTGGACAATTCACCAGATTGTCACATGGCCAATACAAAGAAAGAGACAAACATCCACATCCTCCAGCAGTTTAGGAGTCACCAATTCACCTATATTGCATGTTTATGAATTCAGGAAAAAGCTTTAGTACCCTGCACCACAGTGCTGCTCAATGGAGACAGCTCTAACTGATTTTCCTGTGCACTAAACGTATGTTCTGCGGGATCATAGGGTGACGGAGCAGCGTGTTTAGTTCTACACAAAATCTTGTGTCTCTTTTTGGCAGAGGGCAAATAACTTTTACTTATGGAAATCGTAAGTAAGCAACGCATAAATGGTGTATGCCAGTAATCTAGTTATTGTCACGGCTCTAGTTCAATTGAAAACTCGCTGTAATTTACCCAATACCCTAACATTAGCAAATTCTGGCTCTCAGGCTACTAGCGTCTTCCTTATAGGGGAGATGGCTAGTCACTGACATTCAGTCTAAAGGGACACACTGCTACTCACGTAATACACAATCGGTTCTCTAACTTTCACCTGCAACAAATGAAAAACACAAAAACAAATTGCGGTTTTGACATTGATGGAAGCTACCAACAGAATTATGGTAATGCTTTTCTTTTCATAGCACTAATTAAGTGATTACTCTAAAGGTCCATGAGGACACCCCATTATTACCTTTGAATTTCCAGCATAGTTCGAAAAATATATCTTTCAGAAATAAACAACATACTGCTTTCTAAGATGATATAGATTTATACCTCCATCCAGTTCCACTTGTATTTCATACAATATAAAGCTATGCTGGCTTACAAATATAATAATAGTTTTTCTTAAAACCCAGAGATTGTCTCCTTGAGTTGATTGTGATAGGATTGATTAATAGCAATATAATCCTTTAAAACCATCAGCATACTTAACCAGTGAATGGAGGTTTCATTGCACCTTAATATGACTGCAGATATTTTCTTATTTATGATGCTTGAATCAAAAAAAATCTTAACATTGAGAGTTAAAGACAGAAGACATGATCCAGAGACACCAAAACACTTTTCGGCATCATGATCACTGGGGAGAATATTGATGACACGTCACCTTAAGGTAGTGAAAAAAAAATCTAATCTAAAAATGTGTCATCCCATGCAGGCTAAATATATACCAGGCCATTTTAGTGTCATTGCAAACAAGGATTAATATACCAAAGATGTTAGTTATGGCCTCTCAGCTTCTTTTGAGATGTGTTAACATACGCATGCAGAAAGTGTCGTGCGTATCCCAAATAATGCTCATGTGACTGAACAGTATTTTGGGTTTTGCACAAACACCAGTCATTTGGCCAGCACATGCGATCATTGTAGGCTTAGTGATCTCTCGTGTGGGGCATGGTTCCTGCTGTACATGTGTGTGAACATGTTTCCCCTCGCATGCTAACCCAGAACTATGGCATACAGTATATGCACAGTCTCTCCAACTGCTTCCTGCATGTGAGCTTCGCTCAATTGAAGCGCCTCTGTGAAATATTTGGTGTCCTTCTATGATTGCATAATGAATTACTGTTTGCACTTCTTAAGGGTCATATCCCCCTTGTAATGTTTGTTCACCCATTGTTTGTATGTCCTTTAGTATTTAAAAAATAAATTCACAGTAGGTAAAGCATTAACAAGTAATGTTAATAATGATTCCATTAAAACATTGTCTGATGAAAAATGCACTTGTAGACAAAAATAATTTATCGTATTAAATGATAAAAAGTCATTAATATTAATCTCCAATTTAAATGCTTTTGTCTCAACATGTTTGCCCTAATGTGCTGTAGGCCATTACAGATTTGAACTGCACTAACTGGTCAAGTGATGTATCAGTAATGGTAATTAATCTGTAAACAATAGTGTAATTATTTATTAATTTGAAATAAGCGTGCAAAAAAAAAAAAAAAGTCAAAACCTTTTGACTTTATATAAAGTATTAATAGACTATTTTTTAATGAAAGTAGTATTTTCAGCCTCAGTCACGGTACGTCAATAAAAAGATAAATTTGTTTTTTGTTAAGTATCGTTTTGGCACGAGCAAGTAATTATTTTGGAGAGGATACCTAGCAGTTAACATTAGCAACTTATGCCATGCGAGCTACTTGGTTAGCATACCTAAACCAAGTGAGTTCTACTTTAGTTAAGGGATGTCAATTTTTATTAACCAATAAGATTGTTGACAGACCTTAGACAGTACTCTGTTTTTTTTCCTCCTGAGTCATTTCCCCTCATCTAGTGATGTTGAGTATGTTGGACTCGGAGATTTGCGGGTTGAAGCTGTGGTTACTGTTTCACTGATGTCATGTTTGGATTATTCAGGATGTATCATAATTTAGAAGTTATAATGTAAAGTTGTGTCCTAAGTTATTTCACACACTTGCATGCCTCAGATTTATTTAATAACAAATTTTAATTTGACTTGAGTTTGATGTTTGAAGTTGAGACATTTGTGTTTTCAACCCCGGACAGCACAGAATAGGTTGAACCTCCAATGGAATATTCTGCCCCTCTGGTTCCCGTAGGCTTTAATTTAAAAGCCTACGGAAAAGATGGTTCCCATTTAAAAATCCATGTCATCTTGGACTGAATTAACAGCCAGCAGATAGCAGTGCCATTTATCCAGGACCTCATGGATACATTGGGAAGCTGGAAACTGGACTTCATTTGTTACTGGTTCTTGGTACACATCCCTTATCATAATGGAACTCTGAAATATCTCCTGTGAGGCTCAGCTGGGTTGTTTATTTTAGATCTTTTTTTTGTTGTTGTTGTTACAATTAAGTCCCTTAATTATTGGCTGGGAAAAAAGAACCAGCGACCATCTCTTTGGCATTTAACTTTATTGTCCATTTGATTGCTAATTGACGCAAGCTGACCCGAGCATTAAAGTGTTGGTTTCTATGTTTCCCTTAGCTGTGTGTGAATGTTTCAATAACATCTAAACCTCCAACAGACGCAACAGTGTTACTGTGAACCTCTATCGTTATCTCTCTGATGATACAAAGGCACGAAAACGATGTATCTTCAGTTTAAGGCTCTGTGTTTATAAATGTCATTCCAGTGGTCCTGGTAGTATGAGCTTTTTAATTTTTCATGTTAGATGTCTAACTTTTAGCGCTGTGTTATTTTTGTTAGGGACCGTTCACACCTACTTTATTTGGAACGGAATTTGAGACTTTTCTGTTTGAATCGGATCAAACTTGCTGGTGTGAAACCTCCCCACACTAGTTCGGTATGAAACTACTGGACTATGATAAAACAAAAAGACATGGTCTCATACCTCAGGATGGACTTGCAGACCAGTTACAGGCAGCTACAGCACGCTACTGTTGCCAATAACAAAAGAGGGCAGTGGTAGCCCACGACAGAGGCAGAGATGAGGTTTTTAATAGTCATATAGTCCTATGAAGATGTCAACGCCATCTAGAAATCTATTCATTCATTTTCATCCATCCACCATCCATCAAACGCACACGTCTCTAGAAGCCAGACAATCAAGTCTAGGTAGATACAGCCCATTTATGCAATGCAAGCTATTTTGTTCGCATACCTAAAACAAGTGGGATCCACTTTCGTAAAGGGATGTAATTTTGTTTTAACCAATAAAATTGGCGACAGACCATACGTCAAAAGCACACGTCTCTACAAGGCAGTCAATCAAGTCTAGGCAGATACAGCCCCCTTAGGTGATAGATCTGATCCTTGAAATAGTGGACTTTCAGATCTCAAAGCACCATTTTTGTTTATCTTGTTACAATAGAAATTAGGCTTTTTAGCAGTTTTTTATGAAACCAAAGAAAAAAAAGTTGTAAAACATTTGACTTACTCATTTTGGCTTCTGTGAAGAATCCGCTACAAATGAAATGTGTCCGCTTAAATAGTTCATGAGTGTCACATTTACAGTAATGTCATCAGTCATGCCAAATTATGAATTTGGATGAATTTTATGTATCATATTAAAAGAATATTAGAATGGGAATTAAAAGTGTAAGAAACTGTTATTCGCCCTCCCTCTAGTGTTAACACTGCAAGCTGTGGAGAATTTCATTTGGTTCTGAGGCTCAGCTGCTGTCTCTCTCTCTCCCCATCCCCCTTCTCTTTATCCCTCCATCAGTCATTCTCACCATTTCTGGACACAGCAAATTATTACCCTACACCCCGCTCTGCAGTCTTATCTCTCCTCGGTGGGTTTGGCAGATTTTTGTCAGACTGGAGTTCCATCTCTCAAATCATCCTCAAACCAGCAAACCATCTATCTATAAAAAACAAGAAAAAAGTGTGATGTTGTGCCTAAAGTGTTTGGGGTCGTTATTGTAATGATGTTCATGCACACTAAGATACAAATATCTGCCTCCTCCTCTTTTGATAAGCAAAACTGTGGATCAGAGACAACATCAGATGAGAAGTAGGATAGACACATCTGCTGTGACTCAGCTCATTAAAAGCTCGATTCTCTGCCTCCTCTGCTTCTCTGATCGTCTGGACGGGTTTTCAATACAGCTCAAGCACAATTTGGTTGATCTAAATTCAGCTTTATCCACTGCGAAGTGGTATTTTCTTTTAAAAAGGAAATAAAATAAACAAGCTCAGTGTAAGAAAGAAGGCCACAACTGTGAGGAAAACGATGCATCCTTATACTTAGATTGAATAGAAAGGATGTAGTCCTGACAACGTGGATTTCCTCAGTTTATTCTGAAGTAGGACAGCCTCCCAACACACGGTATTCTTGCAATGCAGTATTTTATTTGAAAAATCAACGGCAATGGTAACTTACAATTATTGCACCTTTAACTATAAATGAAGCGTTTTTGGCTTGTGATGAGGAACCAGTCCACCACCAATGTCTTCTCTAAATCTCACGGTAAATATGTTCTGGAAAGACGGAACTGGTCTCAGCGAGAAAAGCTGAACTTAAAGAGATCTAAATCCAGTCTTAAAAGCAACTTTTAAAAAGCTTTGAAGAATTACACTCAGTTCTTTGGTCAGGATTTGTGTTTGATTCCTATGAAAGATCAATTTTACAGCTTTACAAAAACAGAAAATTTTCTTCTTCTTTTTGTCAGAAACATTTTTTCTTCTTTACACCTCTGCCAGTGGAGTTGACCAGGCATTATATGTCCGTTATGTTCCATCTGTTCAGCCCTCTGTCTGTTAATAAGTTTCCTCAAAACGATTTGGAAAGCATAGTCAGGTTGACTTTTAGCAAATATCCAACATAAGTACCTACACCAAGATTCAATTTAGTTTTATCATGCAATGCAAATATAGAAATTCTTTTTGACGAAGACTAAAATTGAAGATGGACCATTGCTCCTGCCCAACGTCAGCTGGGATTGTTCTCCAGCCAACCTGCTACCATACAATGGTGAAAGTGTTATGGAAAAGGTTTTAATGAATAAAAATGAAAGTCCAAGTTTAAAAAAAAGTGGTCAAAAAGAGTCGGGGGCTTCTGTGTTCATCCTGATTGATGCTATATCCGCTTTATGGGCTAATAATGGTATTTTTAATGAGCATGTTAAATCAAAAATGACATCGGATCCTTTCAATTTGACGTTCATTATACAGTATGCCATTGGGGCTTAAACATACAACAATCCTTATATGAGTCTGCTGAAATAATGTCTTTAACATTGATGAAGTTTGACAAAGCGTCATTCTAGCTACTGGTTAGAATAGTCGACGTTTCACCGGTTTTCTTCTCGTTTCTTGGTATATTTTCTTGGTATTTTTCTCTCATTCGAGCAGAAGGCTTTTTCTTGGACGGTGTTTTTTGTGTCATTGGCTGAAGGAAAAGCACTGGCGCTGGCTGGGATGCAGTTTTTTATAAATTAAAAGGCTGCAGAATCATGGCAGTTAAGTCATAGGAAGCTTTGTCCAATGTGATGGTAGTCCATTTTTAAAATCAAGGGACTTTTGTTGTTTTCCAGCGTTGAAGTTTTTTCCTGATTACCACTTTGATGCTGACCTTTAGTAACATATGAAAATGAAAAATGAAATTATATAGAGAGAATCCTATTTTCTTTTTGTAAAATATAAACATTTTATTTATACCCGTCAGATGGAGAAAAATCCCACTATTATTAACATTCATAAGGGAGAGTCATACCCATCCACAGCTCGCCATTGTTTCATATATTTCATGCACAATGCTTATTAAATTTAATAGCGAAAATATTTTAAAAATATTTCGGTGTGAGGCAGGAAGCCATTTTAGTAGTTGATTAACTGAGTTATTTTAAAGTTGACGTGTCAATCATATTCTTATTCCACCCTCTGTCAGAAACATGTTCAGGATGGCCTCAGACTCTTCCTCTCCTCTAATGACCAGGAACATTAAGGAGTTAGGGACCACCTTTCCTTGGGTTGAGAATGATAGGAGAGAAAGAGAGGAGGACAGGAAAGAGGAGATTGAGGGCCGTGAGCCATTCATCTATGTCTTCTCCAACACCACCCGCTCCACTGTTCCATTTGTTTTTGCCTCTTCTTTTTTTGGAAGCCAGAGGAATGTTACACATCCACAGTGTCTGTTTGTGTGTGTGTGTATTTCTGTTTTGTAGAGAGAAGGTGGGGAATTGGCTTGAGACTGTGTAAAAGTGTGTGGTTTTGGCTGTATGTGTGTGTGTGTGTTAGTAAAATGGTCTGCAGCCAGTGTCTTCAATTTTTTTTTTTTTTTTTTTCACACAACCCTGTAGTCGACCGCATGCATATTTCATGGAACTCCTCATTTGTCGCCAGCAGGAGGATTTTTTTTGCTGAACCAGTATATTGTGTGTGTTCAGGTAAAGGTATTCTCAACATATATTATTAGATCACTAAAATTGTTGTTCTGCTCTGAAAATCGGGAATGGAGACAGATTCTGTCTGCGTGCTGCACCTGCGATTGAGCTTCCTGGTCGTGCAGCCAGAGCTTGCTGTGTCTGACTGATGTGTTTTTATATCTGCAGGGTGGTTCAGACCAACGGCATTAGAATTACTTTCACAAATGGAGTCTGCCACCCAACATTTTATTCCTTCATGAATGCGTCTTCATTGTATGTTCCTGAGGACGAAGGTCAAGGATAGGTCTCCTTCCTGACAGGTCATTGTGTTTGGAGGGTGTATGCATTAGTCATATGGCCTGTTTGTGTGTGTACGAATGTGAGTGTGTGTGCGTTTGTCTGTGTGTGTGAGAGAGTGTGTGTGTGTAAGCTTATGTGGCACCAGTAAACGACATTGTTTGGTCTGTAAACAGCAGACTCAGCTCTGTTATTCTGAGCAGTTTGGAGCTTGGTTGACGGCCAAATGATCTGAATTGGTCCTTATGGTGCTTAATAGCCACATAACCCTAGTGTTCCTTCTACTTCCGACTTAAACATTAGTCTATTAACCGATGAGTCAATTAACAGAAAATGAATCAGCAACAATGTTGATAACTAATTCATTTCTTCTTTGTTTTTAAGCTATACTGAATATCTTCTAGCCTTTAACTGTTGGCAGCCTAGTTCACATCAGGAATATTTTTGCTAGAAAGGTAAAGTGTGAGGGCAACGGTGCAGGTTATCCGAAGGGGGACATTATTCTTTTCTTCTTGTATTCTAGTTTGATCCAACCTTTGATGGTTCTGATGTAGTAGGAAATGTAATCATCTTCTGCCCTGGACAGGCCGTGACTCTCTTCTACTTAGTGGTGCGGATGAAAGGTCACAAGTCAGTTGTTGTTTGATGAAATCTTGTGAGAACCAAGAACAGGATGTTGGAGCTACATGAAATCAGAGTCGTTAAAAGCCATCTGTCGGTCAATTTATCCCGAGTTTTCTATTTTGGACTTTATATATGGTTTTTAATGAGAACATATTGTTTGCTGGAATTACTTTAATATTTTAAAAGAGAACTTGTTGTTTTAAGGTGAACTGCATGTCTTACTGTAAGAGATTGGATTTATGGATTTCTTGTGGAAGCAAAACTTTATGTCTTTCAGCTTTTAACTGTCTATGTGAACAAAGCAACCTATTTCACATCACGTTGGTCTCTTAATGTTACACATTTTCAAAAACAATATCATTGCTGAAAACTATTTTATAGATTGTGGTGTTTTCACGGAATTTCACAATTTGGGTATTTGACACATTTGTCTAAAAAGGGTCACAAATGGACCGAATTTTAATGTGCTGTTAGTAGAATAAGTGTTTGAAGAACAGACAATTATTGACTCAATACTGATATTTGTCAAGATAAGATAAGTCAAACCTTTATTGGTCTATTTGATGCATTTATTGATTTTAGAGATCCAAAATTATAGTCAAAAGAATGTCCAATAATGGAGTTAAGACAATACGTCTAGAGGTGCAAGGATTGCAATTATCTTGATCACTGATTCTTATAAAGTCGGCCGGCCGATTCTAGTTTTGGCTGATTAAAATGTATTTTTCCATTAAAGTTTTAAAATCCTATAAGACATGTATTTTAAGTGCTCTTATTTTGAAGAATTACAGTGGAAGTAACAACGCTAGTCGGCTTTGTGTAATGTGTATGTATTCTGACCGGTTGAAAGCAATGTATCCTGCGTTCTCCCTGCCGTGCGTTTTTTTTTTCCTGGGAAGAGATATAGATCTATTAGATCAAGAAGAAGCCGACTGAAGAACAGTTTCTTCCCCCAGGCAGTGAAATGCACAACCCCCCCTTACCCCTCACATTAATGCCATACTGTATATAACACCTTGTATATACCTCTTGTGTTTGACTACCTCGTTTTTTCCTATATATTTTATTTATATTTATATTGCCCTTTACTGTTATATTTTGATGCCGCTGTTTTATTTTAGTTTCTTGATTGATTTTGCCTTAACTTAAGCTGCCAAACAGTGTTTCATTGTTTTTCTTAAACAATGACAATAAAGCTATTCTATTCTTCTTAAATTAACATATGATGATATTTCAAAGTGAAAATAAAACTTCGTAAGCCTCTTACAGTCCATTATATCTTATATGATGGCTTTGTTCAGGGACTTCAGGGCTGTTGGCTGGCTATGAGCTCCCGCTAGCTTTAGCCGCTCTGCTAAAAGTAGCTTCTTAACTTGCTGTTCCTCGGGGTGATCTAATGTGAAATGACTGATTGAGCTCGTTATGCTGAACGTTTTCGGGGTTGTTCCTCCACAGCTTATTATTTTCCTCTCTGGTGTTACAAATTTAGAGCTTTGTGTTTTCTGGTTTACTTGTGAGATGTTTGGAGCCTTGGAAGCTCATCCTTGATGTGCGTGTGCTACGCATGCTAGTAACCGGCATTTTGCTAGGCGTTTCCGATTAGGTGAGTCAATGCATGTAAACGCCGGGTCGAAAAAGATCACAAGTCATGTAAACAGGCGACTGACAGTGCAATTCAGAAAGGTTTAATAGGAGAAAAGTGTTCCATGTAAACCACCTACTGTCTCTTCTCATCCAGACAAAATAAGTGGGTCTTTTATTTCACAATTGTATTAATAAATAAGAACACATAATGTCCAACAGTTCCTTCCTTTTCAGCTGACTTTATATGTTTCAAGGCTTGTGTTGTTATTTTAAGTGCGTAATGGCACCTAAATGGCACCTGGATCTAGCTTTGCTCTTGCAAAGCTAGAACTTTAAAAGCGGAACAAGATGTACGATAAGCTGCGGCACATCGGGGGTTTGCTGTTCTTTTCACGCCTCCCGTTTTATCAATTTTAATGGTACAGCAAAGTTCTGTGGGTGGACCAAAGTGACAGGTTCTATTCACACCTGGGTAGCTCGGCATAAAGCTCTAAGAAGTTTTGGTACAGTGAAATATTTTTGCGTATAGGTGATGGTCATTATAAAATGAACAGACGGCAGTAGAATGAGTTTCAGTCCTGTCCTCTGTATTAATTATGAAATAAGTGTTGCTGTAGCTGTATTCACATTAGACACTGATCATCAAAGATCGTTTGGAGGAACTGTAAGAATAGCTCATGGTTGAGATAATGAGCTTATGTCTATCAAACATGGGGTATTCTAAAGATGATATGTATTTTCGTAATATTCATCACCTTCATATAATTAATTAAATCCTAAGGATGAGCAATTAACTGATATTTATGAAAAGACACAAAAAAAAAAGTGTTTGGGATTAGTGTTACATATTAAAATGTATTCAAGCAATGACATTTTTTTTCTTTTTCAAGCCTAAAATGTTGCAGCTATGGTTACGTTAGCCCACTGCTGTCATTGTTGCCATCTTAAATGTCAATTGATTGCAAAGCCTCCGTGTCCCCCGAGAAGATTGTGCCTCACACTGACAAAACAAAGACAACATTTTGAAGGCTTACGGTTAAATCCATTGTAAGGACAATACAGCACACAACAAGTATTATTATAAGTAGAAGTAGTAGTTGTAGTAGCAGTAGTATCATAAATGTCTCTATTTGATATATTAGGTAATAGTGAACACTCAATAGGTGCTAAAAGCCATGTGTACAGTTGTGTGCGTCATCATTAAAGGAGATGAAGATGTGTCCAACACATTATTACAAGTCGGCCCACTGTGTGTGTGTGTGTGTGTGTGTGTGCGTGTGTGTGTGTGTGTGTGTGTGTGTGTGTGTGTGTGTGTGTGTGTGTGTGTGTGTGTGTGTTACAAGAAAGATAGAGTGCTCGGACCACATGTCTTCTGCGTCTTTGTTCATAGCTTATGCGATGCCACAAACCTTTTAAATACAATGGAAATTCTCATACAGGTTTTCACATGATTTTTGAATCCCTAATTACAGATTTAAACCCATTTAATAGTTATAATGCTTTAATTACATTTTATGGATTACATTAAAACATTTTTTTTTAAAAACATGTTGAGAAATGTCATCTTAAACTACTTAGTTTTAACGTTATACAGTGTATAATACAGGAGTAAAGTGATAATTTGATATATATCTTGGAATTGTTAAAAAAGAAAAGAAAAGAAATTTTAGTTCCTAAGTAAAAGAAAAAAAGTTCCCCAAAAACATGTTCAATGTGTGGTTTCTTTGAACTATTTTATATCCCCCATAATTTTCATTTAATGAGAAGTGTGTCTGGATTCTTATGGGTTAATCGTCACGTTAGCTGTAATTGTGTGTATACAGGCCACGTGGAAAATGGATGCTTGTGTGGAATGTATTTAAATAGCGGAGCTTTCATTTAAACTCTTTTTTTTTACCCACATCAACCTTGAGATAAAGAGCTTGTATGTTCCGCTATTTAATCCTAATCTATTTAAATTCTGTTGAAGAGAAAATCTTTGAAATGCTTTTTGCGTTGAAGTTTTTGAGTACAACTTCCGTGCTGTCCTTCAGATTGAAGCATTAGATTCACATCTATTCACCTGATTGATGAGCTGTGATGTTCAGTTTTTGGGTTTGCTTTTTTTTCCAAAAATGTCATTTGTTCTTTCTGTAGTCACACATCCATTCTATTGTTTCTCTTAATGGCTGATTTAGAATGGCAAAATATCTTTCTTCAGCATTGGTCTCCCACTGTGCTCATGTGCAACAGTCACATTGTATGACCCGCAATGTGAAGTCAGACCTGTTGACTTTCCTCTATGGAGATTAAGTTTACAGTTTCAAATCGATAACAGGTTGAGGAGGGACAAGTGACACAAGTCCATTTCTAAAGTTTATGAAGAAACATGTTGTTTTAACCAAATACCTAACATGAATGAAAACATTACTGTTTTCTCCGTACTTGTTCACCAATCCGCCATAACATAACAACAACTGATAGGTGAAGTCAGAATAACATTGATTATCTCTCTAAAAGTTCCTCTTGATGAGTGTCTGCATGTTTGCATGTCTTGATGAGTGTTCCAATGGTCCCAACAAAGTGGTCTCAGGAAGGATAGAAGGTGAAATGGTGACAGAGTCATCAGGTGGGTTTACATGGACAGCCTAATTCCGATTAGATAAGGAATAGACGTTTAATCGGTAAAGAAAATGCTGCATGTAAACACCCCTTTAAAACGGAAAGAACCTTTACGAATAAGATTTCATTCTTTTGCAAGGAGGTAATCAAATCCTTTCGGAAAGCCTTTCCGATAGCCAGTCGCTGCATGTAAACGCTGTATCGGAAAACTTTCTGTTTAAGTTGTATCTGCGCATGCCCAGTGTCGTGACGTAATGCTCGCATTTTAAATATGCCAACTTCAAAACAGTACCGGTCTGCATCGGAGAGTGATTTATTCATTGCAACTTTGAAATGTTTTAACATTTTTAGACGGTTAGATGGGCCAAAAGTCACTTCCGCACTTTTTCGTATTCTTCTTCTGGGCGCTTGTTGGCGGTCCACACCGAGTTCACCGAAGCATTATCGCCACCTTATGAACGGAAATGTGGATCGTCTGCGCACGTGTGAAAACGTTTCCGATTAGGTGAGTCGATGCATGTAAACACCGGGTCGGGAAAGTTCACAAGTCATGCAAACAGGCGACCGACATTGCAATTCGGAAAGGTTTAATTCGGAAAGGAGAATCGTGTCCCGTGTAAACCCACCTACTGGCACACAAGGCTTGTCCCACAGACGAGCTACTGTAGATCACACCGCTGGAAAAGATTTTATAGAAAGGTGTGAAAACACACCAACACAATAATAGGCAAGTGGTTTTATTTTTTTGGCTGCTAGGTTTATGAAACGAGAAGTGAAAGGGGGCAGAAGGCTGAGTCAACTGTTCTGTACAAGTATGAGTGGGAATTCATTTATAAGAAGTAGATGCAAATTATGATAATCTGTTCAGAGATTTTATTTCTTTGTCGTCTAGTCTCTTTTTTTTTTCAACCTGGAGCATCAAACTATATTATTGATTCACCAGACTTAAGGTTTGTGCCTTATTGTTATTTGTGTGAAAAGCAACAAATCAATTGTTTATCTCAGAATATGTAATGGTAATTTAAAATATTGCTCAATAATGCTAACCGAAACCTCTCTGTTTACTAGGGTTGGGTATTACATTTAATCCATCTATTACGATATGTTTCGATGTTTTTTGCGTATTGCAGTAGTTTGTTAAATTACGATTTTGACATTATAAGTACCAAACATTTCAGAAATGCATCAGCTTTTTACGATTTAGAATATTCTTGTTTTGATGTTTGCGTATCTGGTCAAAAACAAATAACAATTAAAACAACAAATGAGATTTTTATCTTCCATTATTTTTTTTATTTTTAACGAAAAATTTAAGAAGAATTTTCTGGGTGTAAATTTCTTCAAACCTTTAAAGTTTTAAATCGTCTGTATAGTTGGAGTGTGCGAAAATCTCCATATTTTCTGTGATTTTGCCGATTACAATAATTAGATGATATTTTTCCCCTAGAAAATTGTTTGTAATAAAGTATTTTATTATACTAGATTACTCTTGTTAACAGGATATTCACTGTTGATTATTAATGATAGTAGTGGAAACAACTTATTAAAGGAAAGCAGGTCTTATGAAATTTACCGCAGCTCACAATGGTTAAATAATAAAGATATTAATAAAAAATAGAGTGGAGTAGGGTAAACTGGAGTTTGAGCTATCAGAAAATGAAGCAAAGCCGGTTACCTGTGTTGAACTGGTTTACTTTTAGGAGATAGAAGAGGAACTACTGAACTTCTCTGACTTACTGTCCCTTCTCCTGCTGTTTAAACCCACCTACTGTCGCCGTCACAGTCTCCCCTGCTGCCCACCACTCTTAAAACTTTAGTGTCAATTTAACTTCATTATCATTACTAATTAATTTTCCAACGTCTCATGATGAACCAACTTTCTCCTCAGAATGCTGAAAATAATTTAACTTTAGCGACAGCCGTAGCGAAGAGACTGGATGGTCACTGCTGGCATAAAAGAAAAGGTTGCAAAATTTAAAAGTTAGTCGCATTTTTAGGCATCTATGCTCTAGTACATGTGTGCGTCTACTGTATGATGCAACGAATACGTGGATATCTTAATGATTGTTTTTGTTCTCGGTAACGTCAGGTGGCACATCTCTAAAACACCAATTAAGATATTATCGTAGACGATGCATATCAAACAGCCCTTCTCAAAAGATATAATGTCTACACGGTCTGACAGCAGAAAGAAAATATTTTTGTTTTCTTTATTTTTTTTATCTGCTTGCATGTTTCTACTGTTACAACAATAACAACTGATCAGGAAAAGCTGGTCGTCATCGTCGCCCTGAATCTGCACTGGTCTGATCCTCTACTCCTCTGAAAGGGAACGACATCAGTGCTGTCAACTACTTTTTTCTAATTGCTTAAATGAGCCAAATTTCTTTATTTTCAATTCCAAACTGAATTGTTACCCGCCCACTTCAAGGTAGCGGGTTAAAGCCCTGCACTAGTGGACCAGAACACTTGACTTCAAGTGTTTCAAGGGTTATTACATGCAAAAATGCTGCAATTTGTTCATGATGTCTGAGGGTTTTTTTTTTTTAAACCCAGAGACATCTGAAGTCCAGTTCTATAACCAAATATCGCAACAGTGTTTCTGAATCAGCTCTCAGCTTTTCCCTCAAGTACGGGGAGGAGAAAGTGTTCCTGACATTGCTGCTCAAGAGACTATTTCTCCCCCCCTGATTTCTCCTCCTCTAACATATGCTCTCTCCCGTTACAGCAAATGGTGATGAGCCTGCGGGTGTCTGAGCTGCAGGTGCTGTTGGGCTACGCTGGGCGCAACAAGCACGGACGCAAGCACGAACTGCTGACCAAGGCGCTGCAACTTCTGAAGGCCGGCTGCAGCCCCGCTGTGCACATGAAGATCAAAGAGCTCTACCGACGACGCTTCCCTGCTAAAATGATGTCTCACTCAGAGCTGACCATGCCCGGGCCACACCATCCAGCCACAGCTGGAATGGTTGGGGGAGGGGGCGCTGCACTGCCCTCTGGCCTGACACAGCTGGCGTATGAGGGTCACGCTGGTCACGGTGGTGCCCCATCTCCTGCTGCCTTACTTCCCCTCTCCCTGCTCGGCCCTGGGAAGCACGAGCTGACCGGGCTGACGCACCACCTGTCCACCTCAACCACACTGTACCCGGTCCATCCAGACGTCAAGCTCCAGAGGCTGCCCTTCTACGACATGCTGGATGAGTTGATCAAGCCAACCACTCTAGGTTAGTGCAGGTGTTCGTGTTGGATATATGGGAAATCCCGGCAGAAGGGGGCATTGAATCAGCCCAGTTTCAGCTTTCATCAATACAGTAATTATGTAGAAACCTGGTGTTAAATGTGCATGACTACTGTGGCGTGTTTATGGTAGCTCCACAAAGACAGCATTTCCATGGCTGCTTAGTCTGTTGAATTCTGTGTAAGAGTGAACGTCATCCTGAGTGCTGAAAACACACGTCCATCAGCTGCAATTACGAGGGAACCATGTTTTCTGTCTGTATCTCCATAACCATGAAACTATGGTGTGAATGTAAAAATGCTGAAAACATAATCAGCAAAGATGTGGCTATATATCCGTTTATTATTTCCATAATAATCTTGTTAGCAGTTAGAGAAATCATTGACATTTGTGTTTGTCTGCTGTGGAGAGATCCCTGCCTGTGCTGCCTGTTAATGTGTTGACAGTTCACAGAATGTTACTGCAAATGACCATTTCCCGCAGGAGTTCACAGCAGACAAAGACCACGGGTTTCTTTCCAAGAGGTTTTAGCGAAAACATGAATAAAGTGCAGTAACAATTCGACATCCAAATTTTAAAAATATAATCAAACATTTGCTAATTTTGTTCCATTTTTTTTCAGAAAGAAAGGTTTGCAGCATAGATTTTCAATAAGATGTTAAATTGTTTATTGTGGACTATTGCTGGATATATTTGATTTGTTTTGAATGGGCGGAGCCATAGCGCCACTTAATTAACTCTCATTGTCTTTTTATTGTTGAAATCTATTTAGAGCTGTGAGCGTAAGTTTATATCAAATGTCAAGCTAGTGAATGTTAATTAATCATTGCTCGTCTTGGACCATCAACAATATATGATAACAGGAATTTATTTTATCAACACAATGTCACAAGTATGCCTAGATACTACACTAATAGACAAATTGGAGACCAGGCTTTAATAAGTATGGTAGTTAAGCTGTCACGCTGCAGCCTGCTGAGAAAAACAATTCTTCAGTGAATATGCATAAAATCATTATGGTTTTTATTGATACCTAGCTCGTCATTTAATGACAGCGGCGTTCCATGGTTTTGTTCAGTGGTAGCCGATTCTGGCAAAATGAGTATCGCCGATTTTTGCTCGGAATTTAGATTGTGTACCTCTCCATGATCTCACCATTCAGTTTACATCATATTGCACTTTGTCAGGTACATAAGAAATTAAAAGTGCCATGGGTCATATGGGCTATTTCCCATAAAGTGTTAACGCCTACAGCTCTACTGTGCACCCCAGCGTTGCACCGGTGCATACTCCCACGCCTGACTGAGTCCGGGAGACAACTGACTGAGCTCGTCCTAGACCCAGCAGACCTTCGGTTTTCATGTCTGAACCTGAATGTGTCAACACAGTTAACACTAGCTGAACCACTGACTTTTTACCCTGACACACAGTTATTGTAACCACGATTACCGTTTGTCTATTTAATTTGTTTACTCACGTCGGCAGAGTAAATAACTTTAAAAGAGTCTGTTTTTGGATCAATGCCCTTAAGCCTGATGTTTTTAACTCATCAAACAAAAACATTACAAACTGTCATCATCAGTTATAAATATACTTAAACTGGACTCTTTCCTCTGACAAACTAACTTTCTGAGACTCTACTCTTTCAAACTATAAGTTTCCCAGTATGGTTTTCAGTAGTTTAAAGCTTAACCGAAAACATGTTTTTCTTAAAGTCCTCCATTGCCGGAGCTCAGCTACTACGTGAGAATTTACCGATGGAAAAGTAACTGATAGCCTATGCTGCGTTCAGGGACTGACGCCAATGTCTTGTTAAAAACACCTGCAATACTGAAAAATGATAGCGTTCAACAAAGACACACAGACAATAGATCCATACTTTTATTTTACTGTCACACTGGGTTTTCACTATGATATCTTGAAAGTATCATGTTAAATTGGCTATCAAGACCAAATATGACTTTGGCTATCTCTGACACGACAGAGTACGATCTGAAACCGAACACAATTTCTAAATATTTGTCCAAACCAGGCAAGAGTTCATCAGACTATTGATCGAGCCTGGCCCAAACCCGGTGGGACTACCGTTTTTTGTATCCAAACCTGACCAGGTATCAACACTGTAGTGAAGAAAGAGTTTAAGAGAGTTAAGAGACGCTCAGTTCTGCTTCTCCTTCTGCTACGTGTTGTCAGCTCTCCAGCTACTCATTAAACTTCCCAGTCAGCGCTAAGTCCTTAACATAGCGTTTAACATAACATTTAATTTTAGACACGCTAAAGCTAATTTTAGCACATAGCAGCCCCAATAATCCCCCATGACACAGATAAAAATACCCGTATGTCAATCCTCTTCAATTCACAGACCTCGCTTGTCGTAACATAAGCTGCGGCTAAGCTGGAGAGTGTTTTTCACATTATAAATTAAAATATTGGAGAATTTGACGCTTCCCAATACGCCTGGATCGAGATCACAATCGTTTTACGATTAATGGCCCAGCCCTATTCAGTGAAAACAAATAAAAGACTTAAAAGAGAAACGAGCCTCATCACTTGATGGGCTGCTGATATAATTTTGACGCTTGAAGGTTACCGTAGATTCTTGGATAGGAAGGGGTGTGTTGAGGCGCAGTATGGGTTGAAATCGGATACTTGATACCGTAAAATATTGTGTACTGCACCTATAAGAGTTTAAGGATCTGTTCGCTGTAAATGTACGCAACATCCGGTTACGACGCTTCCCGGTCTGCTCGAACTTATTGGCTATTGCGGGTTTTCCGTCGGAGGAAACTCGATCAGGATTTTGAGTTATGGAGGCTCTGACTCGATCGGGAGCTGTAAGATAATCGTGTTGCATTCAAAGACTTGAGAATTATTTGGACAAAGAGTCCCTTGAGATAAGCCTTGAATTGGACCACGCTCAACCGACCGTTTGGGGGCCAAAACGGGCGAGTTTGGTTCAGTACGTATTCATTCAGGATAGTAATAAAACAAAAACCTGCGGTAAATTCTGACTTAGATGCAAAGTTTTGATTGTAGCACGGATGTATGATGTAAGTGATAACTTATGTTTTGTTTTTGCCCCACCACAATGAAACTAGAAACCATGTGACTGAGAAATGCTTAACTATGGCTTTTAATCACTCGAGATATCCAGAATCTCCACTTATCTAATTATATGAAGTCATAGTTTTTATCCACCATGTCTGCCCAATTGTCCACTACTTCCAACAACACTTTTAATCTTGACTTTATCTTTGTCAGATTTGTCAGTATATTAGGTGTGCATCCAACACCCAGCCTGCATTTAGCATAATAACATCTTTGGGCTCTGGGATATATTGCAAATATATGGAAATGTCTACATTTTCCTGCATTAGCATTTTAATGGAGTAAGACAGCGTCTCAAGATTAATTTGCCTGCAAATGCATGTACCAACACAGCGGCTGTAACTCAGTCTAAGTCATCTCACCATCTTTCTCCTCCTATTCTCTCCTCTCCCTCTCTCCATTTCATACACATGTTTATATCCCTCACTGCCTCGTCTCTCTCCCCCCCCACCTTCTTCCATTCTTCTCGATGGCTATCCTTACTTTGAATTTGCATACAAAATGATGAAATCAGGCAGACGTACACCTGTGCCCGCAGAACACACCCTCTCCTTATTTGAATCTGAATCCCATAGTTTCGGGGTTTGCACAAACCGCACACGCACACACAAATTCACACATCTGCGCATATAGTACTTTGAGAACACAAACATACTTTAGCATAAATAATGCATGTTGATCGTGTTGTTCTCAGAGAAGCAAAGGGTAAGAAGCAGAGGGAAGACTGAGAGGAGGTAAAAACCTGGGGGAAGAAGATGGCGTCGTTTCACAAAGCTGAAAACTGGAATTTAAAAAATGTTATTGTGTATTTTGGAAGTGATGACCCTCTTTATGCCAGTAATAATGCAGGGCAGTAATGAAACCACTTGATTTATTCTGATTCCCCCCTCATGGGCAAACTGTAAATATTTCACTCCCTGATCACTCTCTCACTCACTCTTCTCTCTTCTTGTTTACTTCTCTCTCATCTTTTGACAAACTTCTGTGCAGTCCCTCTCGCCCGTCTTCCTCCATCTCACCCATTGTTATTGCCTTGTCTGCCCAGCCTCCCGTTTCTCTCTCCCTCACTCTCTTTTATTTTTTTTGCGCACTCCCATCCCCCACACGCTAGCTTGTTCTCCATTTTTGCTGGATTTGTTGCTTTTCCTGCCTAGCCTATATTCTGACAGGATTTTCACAGTAATCCATGTCCATGACAGAAAATCTGTGTTTTACAGTAAAGATTATGACTTGTTTTTTTTTATCCTTGAATCGATATTTGGCATAATTAAGTTTTTATTTTTAAAATTCATGGTAGGAAAATTAAAATTTATTTGGTTCATATGCAATGTGACTAAAAAGATTTTGTGTAAAACAACCATAGAAATGTTAATGCAGCCTAGGAAATGAAATACTTTTCTCCTGATTGAAGAGGTACATGCTGCAGCTGCAGTTTATTGATCCTGCCATTTTTAGAATTCTAAACCTATTTTATGTCAGAAAGTAACGTCAGACATAGTTTTACTCTATCCTTACCCTCCTAATGGAAACATTATCATAATTAATGTTTGCTTCTTGAGTTATTTTTATTTAAACTCGTTGTGTGTGGCTTATTTCCCATCCCTCCGGACTAGAGGTGCACCAATCGCAATTTTGGTGATTTTTCTAAAGTTGACCGTACGATTTTTGGCCAACTCCGATTATTTTAAAACCATAATTATCATCCTGAATACATACAGGGGGCTCGTGGCTGGCTCTGCGCTCTCACTAGCTTTAGCAGCTCTACAAGTGTTATTTTTTTTAAGCTTGGTATGTTCTTGGCACCAAGCATGGTAGCTTATATTTGGTGTGTGAGTGCGGCGCATGCACGTAACCAGCGAGGATCGGCCATACTCGGCTGATCAACGATCATTTCAAAGTAAGCCTAGATTTGTTTTAATTTTTCTTGACTTATTCTTTTTTCCTAACTGTATTTCTATATGTTTTATAAACCTCTCTCAACGCACAGCAGATAGAAAGAATAATAGGCTCCTAATCTTACTGCAGCACGTCTTACCATCTTGAATGCTTAAATTGGACATTCTGCTTCACTAGTATGGCCGGTACTGGACAACCACTTTTACATCCTGGTTTGAACTAACTGAGGAATTATAAAATTGTAAAGATGATTTCAGATTTCCTGTCTTAATCTGATTTCTCACCGTAAACTGATTTGTCGCGTGCATGTTCACGTTCTTATTATCTCCCTCATACCATCCTCCCTCTTCCTCTGTCATCCTCTCCCCCTTCCTACCTCCCATGCAGCTGAACGCTTTCTTCTGAGTCTTACCAGTTTTTGGGATAAAGGTTAGTTGGCCTACAGTTTAGCCACAGCCAGGCAATGATCATAGCTGCAGCAGTTTCTCCTTTATTGCCCCGGCGTCCTCACTGGTTGCAATCCATTCTCATCTCCATCATTATCCATCCTCCGCGGAGATCTATGCCGCTGTACTCATTATGGATATCATTGTGGTGGTGCACATGCATTATACATGATTTAATCACCATATATTCGGGGAAAGGATGCATGCACGCATTCCACATTTGATGAGCGTTTCATGCATAATGGCTCGTTACATGGGAAGATTACTGTGACATTCACACTTAAGGAGAAAATCATGTGGTAAAAATATCCCAGTCTAATCGGAATATGGGACATTGCTTCCTTCAAAAATCAGTTCATGATTTTGTGTTTGGCAAAGTAGAAATTTGAGCTTCATTGCAACTTTTTTTAAATGTTATTTAATAGGTCCCAGTCATATTCATCTTCATTGGATTTTTAAACCCCAAGTAGAAAAATCTTCAGGCCCACAATAGAGTTTTCTTTTCTTTCAGGACATGAATCATCAGCATGGTTCCATCTGCCTCCCACTTTTACTTTCAACATTATTACTTAATAAATAATGATACCTGATACAAACTTAATTAAACAACAGGTTGCCCCTCTGCGGTTAATGGTTTCATTAAAGATTAGAGTAAGGCTGCAACAAAGATTTTGTTTTAAAAATAACAATTAATTTGTAGTGTTGTGGGAATGTTAAATCACTCTTTTTGTGTTCTGGTAATAATCATCGAAATCCAAAAAATGCTCCGTTTACTAGCATATATGAAAAGAAAAAAATATTTTAAAAAAGAATAAAAGCTCCTCTCTTATATTCTCATCATTTGAGAGGCTGGAAAAAGAAATAATTTGGCATTTTCACTTGAATAAGGATTAAAATTATGGAAGCTATATCATCCCACAATTATAATTTTTATTTGTGTTTCCATGGAAATAATTTATTCCTATTCTTTCAATAAAAGAGCATCTTGTAAACTGCATATTCCCCTTTCAATATATTGTGCCCTTATAAATACTATGATACAAAATAAGTTAGTGCCCATTAGGACAATTTTGATTGTTGCTTCTGAGTGAAGATCTTGATTAGCGTACATTTATGCAAATCTATGCAGGTCTAATTTGCAGGGGTTGGGGGAGATATGCCGTCTCCTGATGGTTTTTCTTTATATACATTGATGTTCAGCGCAAAACTCTAATACCACCTACTTGTGTGCCAATTTAAAATACTGAAAGTCTTGTGAAAAATATTTCTAATTTTCACAGTCATTAGTGAAGATAATTGTGGAATCTGCATAACTGGTGCTTCATTTTAATTTCTAGTTGGACGTTAGGCTGCTCAAGTGCCTCTCTAGCTGCCAGAAAATGATTGATTATGAATTAATTGCATATTAAAGGTACTCAACATTTCAAAGTATTACATGTAGTGCATTTAGCAATTGGTCAAAGCAGCAGAGTGTGTTCGAAATTTACAACAGCTATTCCAAAGAGGAACAAAGGTGACATATACTGTATCCCTGACATCACCCAAAACATGGAACAATAAATTCATCAGCATATCTTATATCCTCCATTGTTTGGTTAAACTAGAGTGTACACCCATCAACCATGACATTAACCAAATTTGTCCAAAGAATGACAACTGGGAAACCGGTAACCGTGCCAATGTCAACAAGGACTCATTGTTGTGCATAAGCCCACAGAAATAAGAATAACAGTTAAAACTGGTCATGATCTAACAGTGCATTGGAGAGAAGTTCTAATGTTATGGCTGTTGGTGTATATTATTACATACTTAAATTGCATATGCATCGATGAAGTTTGTTTACACTTTCACATATCGGTAAATATGGGATAATTTGCTCAATTCATTCTCTTTTGACCTTAAACAGAAATTCCACAAAAGTTATTTTTCTTTTAATCACTCAAAATCTTTATGGAACAAGATTTGGATAACTCTCTTCGCTCTGCCTTAAGCAAATATCAATGAAGTCGATGAAGTAAAACTGGAATGTATTGGCTCTGTTCTGTTTACACATGAGTATTTTTTGAGTATTTTTATTTTGTTCAAATCTTAAATCTTGAACCCGAGAGAGAGATCTGTATTTTACAACTGGTTCCAATTTAATCAATTAAATTCAGTGTTATGTTTCTCCCACCAGTGGATCAGCAATCAGATCCATCACAGAAGAATATACACTATTATATTAATAATTACATTTAGGGTCACAAAGTGATGACCTAACACCAGCAAGAGGCCAGAGATGTTTTTTTTTCTCTGGACTAAACTATCCAGAAGCCCTCGTTCCAAGTTCTCCTAAAAGCAGTTATCCATCCTACAGGAGTGTCCTTGTACAAGAACAGTTTATCGGTCCAGTTCAGTTGTTCTCTGTTCATCTGGTGTTCCCCTTGGATATGTCTCCTCGGCGAATCAGAAAGATAACGCAGTATATCACATACATTATCAGCTGTATACAACAAGTCATGGTGGATGTGTCCCCAAACAACCAGAGCAGACCAACCTGTAGAGTCTGAGATTGACCAGCTCATACTCCGCAAGTGATTTTTTTTTTATCTCACTGTAAACAATTCAGTCTTCCCAAAACAAATGAGTATCAACAAAGAAGCCCAGGCTGCCCCGAAGTGTAAACACGCTTTGCGAAATGGCTTCCATCTTTCAGAGGCTATAAACCAGCATTTCTTTCATCTAGGGCTGGGCGATTCTGGCTAATATGACGATCGCAGATTCTTTTGGTTCAGAAATGAGATTTTGATACTCTCCGTCATCTTACCATTCAGTTCACATCATATTGCACCTTGTTATGTACATGAGACATTAAAAAGCTGCGTTCGCTGACTGTTTATAACACATATGGATGTGTGCGGCAAGCAGGTGGCTATTTATGTCCAAGCCCGACAAAATCCGGGAGCCTACTGACTGAGCCCGGCCCGAACCCAGCAGACCTTCTGTTTTCACGTCAGAACCCGGCCGTGTCGAACACAGTCAACACTAGCTGAAGCCCTGAGTTTATACGCCGTCACAGAGTCTTTGTTAGCATGTTCACGGCTCCCCTATTTACCCTAGCTTTAATTTTTTGTAAATAATTTCAATCACTGTGCATTCATTCATTCATTATCCGTAACCGCTTATCCCGTTCAGGGTGATGTTGTGAAATGTGCTATAGATCGCACTTTGATGGGGATAGCATGGCCAGTCGCCAGACTGAGAGTCCTGTTAGCATGATGGAATGCCTTAATGAGGCCCGCCGATCCTTAACTGTGGAACACCCTTTGCTGATTATAAAATGTGAGTGCTGCTGTTAGGAGGCGAGGAAGTAACTTGTCTGGAAATTTGTCAATTGTCCGTGTGTAAGTTTGTGTATAACATTCAGATCTGATGTTTTTGATCTCTTGTTTGTGCGCCTGTGGGCGGCGTCTTTTGAGTGCATGTGCACCAAACAGAAAAGAGTAGCACATCCAATAACAAGTTAATAAACTCCAGCTGGGCTTTGTTGTATTGAAAACAGGCTATAGAGCCGAGTGCATTCTCTGTAGCTTAGCTCACACGTCTCCTGTTCAAACCAGAGGAACTAGACTCAAACCAGGACTCTTCTAGGTTTCTGATGACTCGTGTGTCTAGATCAGGCCCAGGAAGTCAGAATATTCCCACTTTCCTTACTAGCTTTGTTGCCACAAGCTGTTTTTTAAAAAAAAATCTTTTCACTTGAAGACACTATTATGCATTTTATACAACTGAGTTGTTGCCAGAGGAAAATAATATAGAGGTATTTTGCTGTAATTGTAACAGCTTTGAGACCACTTAGGAATGAGAAAACCTCAACTGCTTAAAAACTAGGGCAAAAAAAAGTTTTGATCATGAAAGTGTTCAAAGTGTGACAAAGAAGAAAAAAAGAAAAAAGAGTGAAATCCAATTACAAAAAGCTAGTCCATCCCTAGCTTTTGTCAAACTTAGGGATGGACTTTCAATCAATAATTCTATTCAATAGTCAGTCTAAGCTATTTGTAATGTGTACATTACATCCACACAGATTTGCCATAAGATTAAAACCACATGAAACAGCTCTGTGATGTCACTGTGTTTTGTGGTACCTTTCTATCAGGACCAGTATGAACTTTTTCCGCCGTTTGTTCTGTACAAGTGCTTCTATAGTTACAGACAACATGGAATATTATCATTTTCCCCACACATGAATGAGCTTTGGACTCCAATGACTCTTTCATTGGTTCAGATTTTCTTGTTTCCAACTCGTCATCCTTAAGACAAAATGTTCATTTGCTGCTGAATATATCCACTCACTGACAGGTGCCATGACGATCACATGATCAGTGTTATTCACTTGAGTTTTGGCTTTTGTAATAATCTGTCTTACAGGTGTGTGTCTTGAGACCTAAATATCTTCCTTGCGTTTAACTTTGGATTTCATTGCTTATATAACGGACCTGGCAATGCGAAATGTGCTCGATGTTCCCGAGGGTGTGTTTTTGAGGGAGTGAGCCTGTGTTTACGCGCCTGTCCGACAAAAGAAACTTGAGTGTAGACTGGAGATGTTTCCTCACGCCTCACACATCAACGTGTCCCCCAAAATACCATAGTTCATATCAGTCTTACCATTGTAATACCGTGACTTTAGTATTCACGGTTAATCTCAAAAACGATTAATTAGGACATCCCTACTTTGCTCTCCAATGATGAAGAATGCTCTTCATTTTCCCTTATTCCTTCAAATGAGTTCCACAGCTAACGTCTTGATTGCTGTAACATGTTTCTGCTGCAGTGCCACATTTTTCCATTTAATTGCACTTTTGTCAAAGGTAGAATAACGAGCCACAGGCAAACAGCCTGTAGCAGCATTATCGACACCTGATGGTGGTAAAAGCATGGTCTTCTTTTTGTGTCGGAACACTTTCCGGTTAAACATTGATGTAACCAAGCAATAGCCGTTTTCTACCAATCCATTCCTTGAGACTTTAATTATTAATGTTTTCTTTGTTTGTTCGCTTATACGTATGAGCATTTGCTCAAACGTTACCTCGCCATAAAACATCACAAATAGACTGACACAAGAACATAATACAAATAGTCACTAAAAAATGTAAATGATTATGATAATAAAACAATTTGATAGTACAGTAGTTTAGAAAATGAACAAAAGAAAAGATTAATAAAAAATGTAGATTCATGTGTGGCGAGACATGTTGACCAAATAGTAATTTACCTTGTGTCCTCGATTATATAATTTTTAGTGGTTTATTTTACATATGTGCCATATTTTCTCGGAAGCCTTTTGACGAAAAGGGAAAAAATATAACTATTATAAAGTTCTGTCATCAAAAATATGAGACAAAAGAAAATAAACAAATACAGATGGAAGGAAAAGAGATGTTTGGGTTGAGTAAAGCAGAGGGACTAGGGCTCCATTTGGGAGAAGCATGTAGCTGAGAAAGGGAGAAAAAAAATATCTGCCAGTCAGATCCGGTTCTGTTGGCAGAATTTTTCTCTGATGCCCTCAGGCTGGTGTTATAATGTGACTTTGAGTCGAGGGAAATTGTCACTTTGAATAGTCACTCCAAGTCCTTCATTCCTTCTTGCCATGAGGCTACTAAACACAGACACTATTCATTTTAAATGACTTACTTTAGAGTAAACATGGGTTATGAAGTATTTATTTTACTAACTCATTCATAAGATATGCCGTTTTTATTCATTGTAAATTGTCCCTTCTATCCCAGACCTTTTGCTCTGTTTCCTCTGGTTGTCCCTTGAGTTTGAATGTATGGACTGGGAAAGCTGCAAATGAATTTCCCTCTTGGGATAGATAAAGTTGTCTGAACTGAACGGAGAAGACTAATGGCTGCAGCATGGAGCTCTATCCTGCTGGACTCACCCTGAAGAATGACGTGGCAATCACTAGCAGCGCCCTGATCCCTCCTGTCTACCCGTGAACGGGCGGCCTTTCCCTTGATTTAGTAAATTAATATTAATGTTATATTGTTTATTTTGTTGTTTTTCAACACTTTTTTGTTTTACTAATCAAGTAAAATTTCACCCATCAATCAAACAGGCATTGCCGCACACGAGGTACGCTCACATGGACTGCCTAATTCCAGAATAGATTCGGAAAAGAAGCCAGATCAGAAAGAAAACGCTCATTGTAAACACCCCTTTCGGAATGAGATTTCATTCCTTTGCAAGATGGTAGTCTAAGCGGTATTTGAAATAATCTATTTTAAGCGGGTGGCCGGCGGCGCTATTCACATGCAAAATATAAATGTAAACATGAGTTTCTATCGAGCTATTTCTTCATTAAAAGCATCACAATAACAGGAAAATAACTGCCCTAGTCACACGGTAGATAGAAAACTCCTCATTTATTGGTTGTTTTTTTGCCCAGCTGTTGACAGCTGCTCTGATTGATTTGTCGGCGCACATTTAAACCATTTCAGATTAGATCACTGCTCATGCAAACAGTCAAACAGAAATATTCTTTCAGAGTTATTTCTTTCTGAAAGAAAAGTGTCCATGTAAGCCCAGCTAGTGAAACAGACCCATACTAACACCAACTCTCCTCCCACAGCAAGTCTTGTTGACTAGCTTTTGTCCATTGTTTCTTTGTGTGTGTTAATGTGTTATTTTTGTCCTGCTGTCTATAATTGTCTAAAACTGGGTTTATGCATTTATCATTGTTCTCTCTGTTGTCCTGCAAAATTGGGAAAAAAAAGCTTTGGTCATCAAAGGGTTTGGCATGATTGGATCGCACTTTTCTGGACAAAGGGCATATCGAAAGTAAGAAATTCAGAACATGAATAGAAAATAAAAATATGTTGATTGTTCATCATGTTTTATTCTTGCTTCGTCAAACTGTGTGTGTGTAAGGTACACTGACGATTAAATTATTTTTCTTTGTTATTTTTTTTGCTCAAAATAAAAAATGAATGGGCTTCACTTTCAGCTAGGTCAAAAGGAGAAGACATGGTGTGTCCTTCTCAGCGTCCAGACTGTAGTCAGGAAGCTCACACAGATGTTTGTTTTCACGCAGGGCTAAAGTCGATTTTTACCTCAGTTCGTTGCCCCGTTCACTTTTCCAGCAGTGGGGGGAAACGATAAAGGAGACGTTTCCTTCCCGAAGCTGCTGCATTTTTAACACACTGTATCCTAAGCTGTACACAACCGGTACACTACAAAGATTTTCACACTGTGCTACGCACAAAGTGGTTGATAATAATAATCAGGAATATGTTTGCAACTTAATGACAAGAAAACTGTGACAGGACCTGACCACATTAAATACTCTCTACTCTCAGCTCATTATCGTGGCCCGTCATTATGAATACAAGCAGAATGTATTCATGCTCCTGCTTTCACCGCATGCTCTGGAGCTTTATTTGACACAGTGTATTCTCTGCATCATTTTGTCTTTTCAGAGCCCACCCATTTTATGCCAGTGCATCTGAGGGAACATTAGCTAGATGACAGTCACAGAACACGTCTGTCCCTACCTGAAGATGTGTCATGATCGGTGTGGTGAGATCCAAAACCTCAGGTTTTTAACAGGTTAATCAAATCCTGAAATTAGATTTGCTGCGTTTTATCTATATCCATTCCTAAGGACATATAGATTTTAGACTTAACTACATTCTTGCTTCCCCTAAAATAATTAATTGTAATCTAACCACTCAGCAGTTCCTGCGCCTCCGTGGCCCACTGGATGAATCACTGGGCTGAACCTGAAAATGGGAGAATGGCTGATCTTTAACATCCGTGGAATGAGGTCCGCAAGACCAGGATCGAGACTTGATTATATTTTTTGATTTAAAAAGATTTTGAAAAAAATTGTCTGGGTTGTTCTGCAGACAGACACAGCTACTAGTCATGACCATTTGTGAAGCCTACCTATAATTTTCCAATTTCTCTGCGGATCCCAGCTCACAAGCTGCCATTGGTAGCAGGACCGGTGAGTTCAGCATCCATTAATGAAGAAGGAACATGTTGTGCCTTCTCAGGTATCGTACCGTGTGAATAATAGACAAGACTGCGAGGTTTATAAATAATTTTGGTTCCGACAGCTTTGCTGATGTATACTCTTGTATTTCTAATTTATCTTCCTACTCTCTTTTTTTTCAATCTCCTCCTCCTTTCAAAACGCCCAGTCTTGAGTCACTGCTTCGCGGTAGCTATAATTTTCTTCATTATTTAACACGATGATTGTTTTTTCGCACTGCTGTGGGCATAATATTAGATATATCAGTGTCAGTGTTTAACACCAACATAAAGTACTGTATATTCTGGGTTCTCCTTCGTATATTCACTCTTCACTGTCAACAGCAACCCAGTGGAGGTCAATCTCCCGTCTGTCACTCTTCCCACCATCTGTCTTTCAGACGCATACATTTGACATTATATAAAACTGATTCAAATGCAGCGTAGGAGCTGGTAAATCAGAGGTTCTCAAACCCTGTTCCATGACGAGCTTTGCAGGTTTCAGGGAGGAGGGGAACCGTCCCCTCCTCCCTGATGACAGCACCTTAGACCACAGAACGATGTCTCGTTAGCTGTCCAGAGGTCTGCACTGATAGAAGCTCTTGTTTGTTTATTGTAATTACACTCCGGTCTCAAAATTAATGTCCCATTGATTCACTAATGTTCATATTCTAACAAGCGCCACTGAGCATGAATGAAATCACATGCAAAGGCAGACATGTGTTTAATAACAAGCAATTACAATTCTCCTCGTGGCGTCATTACTTATGTGTATTCTTTCACCCAAGATGAAAAGAGACAGAAAATTGTAGCGGGTACAGAACAATCTGGATGTGATTATTAATAATGAAATTAATTCATGCGCTGCTGAAATTACATGTGAAAAAACAAGTTTTCAAATCCTGCAAGTCATACTTATTTAAGGCTGTATTTTCTCCGTTTTTTTTAAATTTGACAGCAACTTCTCTCGGTTGTGTTTTAGAACACTGAAACCTTTTTTTTTCCAAATATCCAAATATGTATTTAGTTTTTTTTTCTTAATCCGTCAATTCTGGAAATTTTATTTCTCAAGTCCGACAGAAAACATTACTGAGTAGGTAAACGTTTTAGTAGTAGTAGTATAAGAATATATATGTATATGTTTTTGCTTCGTGCAAATGGGAGAGTTTTAATTATACATTATGTCTCAGGTAATAACATATTTAGAATTTGGAAAGTGTTTACCCCTCCCAAAGTTTGGCTATCAAACATTAATTTGGTAAATTTTGCAGATGAAAGATTTTTCTAAAGCTGAAGGATTGTGATTTGTTGAACTACGAAGGCCTATTGTCATACTTTGAATCATGGGAAATTTCTTTTCTCAGTTCTCTGTGCAATCATGTATAATTTTCTTGCCACGGGTAAAGTGAGATTTTACATTTTTTTTCCCAATTGATATTTGTTTTATAAACATTGGGGACCCAACAATGAAGTTACTTAGATAGTGCCTCTGGCTATTTAGTTGTTATATATATATTTATTTTCTTTTTCTTTTTCTTTTCCATTTGGACTCATTTGGGTGGTTTTCTTTGTTTCAAGATTTCAAATACTACTATATTTGTCAACAATACTTTCTTCATACGACAACCACATGGCTAAATACAGTCTTAGCTATTTAGGAACTACAAAGTTTGTATTTTTGTTTTTCTGGGTTTGCAAGTTGGAATTCTGTGAGTGAGATTGGTCTAAAGTGAAGAAAATGCTAAACTTGGTGTGAATTATACAGGAAATTGAACATGTTGTACATCAATAGCATGACTTTTGGTGAGCTGCAAGGGAGATGTTTGGTTACCATTAGACAGACACCAGGCTCATTGTTTCCCAATTTCCAGCCTTTATGCAAAGCTAAGCTATCTAGTCACTCATTCTAGCTTCATATTTAACTGGCAAATATGGGTGCGCTATTGATCATCTCATCTAACACACATTTGGAAAACCAAAAGCAAATTTCCCAATTTGCTTTAGAGGTTGTCTAACAAAAGCAGCCATACAAGACCTTCGATGAAATACAATATAGATTTAGCAACATGTCTGTGTAGATTCTCATTCCTTCAGGTCATGGCTATATGTTGAACCCGAAGCACCTGGATTTCTGTTTAGAGTTGGAAACATATCACCTCTAATCCAAGAGGCTTCCTTCGTTCTAACTGACTGGTTGGGAGTCAGCTTTTTCACATCCAGTGCGTGTGTCATATATGGGAAACAGGTGTGACACCTGCATACATTATACTAACGACTCACATTATGCTAATGACTCACATGATGCCCCAACAGACAATCAAGACGACTGTGTGCCTAATTCCTCCTAATGAGCCTGACCCACCCACATTGGTGATGCTGCGTGGTCAACTGTATAAGTGTTACCTAACGACTCTATATATGAAACACCTAGTGGACGGATCATGAACAGGTAAAGTAGAGTGAATAAGAGCATTGAATGCCAGGCCTCGTATGTTGGCACCGACACTATTACCTTCTGATTTAAAGCCTTAGTCTTTGAATTATGATATGTCAGATGTCACATGGTATGCACCGTAATCAAAAGAGCTAAAGAAGCCGTAATGGCCGTTTGGGTTTACATTGTGGAGAAATCAAATTTGCATGTATGAGAGAGAGAGAAGACGTCCGTCAAAGCTCATTTCAAGTCTTGTCATATGTCTTTTCGACCACACACATTGAAACACCAGAAACCAATCCACCACCAGAGAGAGAGAGAGAGAGCGGAGAAGAGCCAGAGTAAGTTATAGAGCGATGGAGAGATGAGGGGGGAGTGAGAGAGAGTGAGAGAGCACTTTCTATTTATAGTCCGTGTGCCCGGAGAGGAGGAAGACTGTTGTTTGAAAGCGCTCCGTGATTTTGTTCTGCAGTGCACCGGCTGCTGCTTAGAAATGAAAGAACGGAACCACACAATATATAAAAGTCCGGCAACGCATGCACTGCGTGGGTGGTAAAAGTGGTCATTACTGACAATATTAATGGCTGTTTGAAAGACTGATGAGAGGAGGAGTAGGATTTGTCCGGTAATCACCTCCTAGAGCTTTAAAAGCTGTCCAACTCAGCCCCATACATGGACTGAAATTACCTCAGTGTACCTTATCCTGCCAAGTGTGTGTGTGTTGTCTGACTTAATTAAAGCAACAATCATGATTCATGAGCGGTTACTCTGTTACTCAGTTTCTCCCTCACTTACACGGCCTTCAGGGAAGAAGTTTTACCTTGAGTTTAAGCAGTTTTGGTTTTTCAGTTTTATAAAACGTGACTTATTTGGAATATTCCGGAAGATTTAAGTGTCTTGTGACAAATAGGGGAAATTCTTAGTCAATTATTAATCTTTATTTAGCTGTTGTTCGCACAGAAAGTAATGTTAGGTTTCGGTAATTAACAAACTGGGACTGAGACTTAAAAACAACAAACCGTTAAAACAATTTGCAAACGTCTATATGACCTCAGATTTTATCTTAAACTCATTATCCTCATTATTTTAGACGTTTTTTTCTTTAAAGTTATCTTACTTGACCAACACTGATGTCGCTTGTTCGTCACTATTTGCTGTTCTGGTGGTCAGAGGTTGGTTTGTCTCCCTTTTGAAGCTCAACGTTTTCCTGCAGAGGCTGAGTTTGAGCATCACTGTTATCAGAAGTCGTCTGTAGATGCACATTTGTAGATAAAGTGGAAAACTGCCTGCACATCTTTTTTTTTTCTGCTGTTTTTCTCATTCTTAGCAGACCCTCCACACAAACGCCATTTCTTCATTTTGAAAACTTATATTTTTCATTTCAAGCATTAAGAGACAGGACAAGGTGATTAATATTCTTCATGTTTACTTACTGCTTTTAAATCGGAGCATAGCCTCTTCTGTTTTACACCATTTTTCCAGCTAAGTCAAAAAAAATGTTTCAACAGAGCAGGTCAGGTGTTTTCTCCTTAATTACAATCTTGATGTTAAGCTAAGCGCTAACGTTCAACTGTTCCTACAAGTACACACACTCTCTTTGTTAGGGCCTTCCTAGCTTCTCCTGTCTAAGTCCTGACATCTGCACGCAAACTTTTCTTGCCTTGCAAACCGGCTGTCTCTTAAACTAGGGCTAGTTTAGCACCAGTTATTTCCAGCAGCTCCCGCTGGGCCTATAAATAGAGCACACATAAATCTTCATCTTTCTCCTCTCCCTCTTCACCTCTGTTTGATGTGATGTGCTTTGACTTGCAGGTGTTCTTTTGATTTAGTAACAACTGCATGGCCTGTGCAGAGATGCTGGTTAAAGCATGAGCACTCAATGATACATTACTGTACACCCTCCATGTATATCTGCCCCTTTTTTTCTGGCGTCATGAAACATTACAGACATTTCAACAATTGGAAATGGAAACGCCAACAGATTGACGAACCCTGAGGGTTGGTCATGCCCACCGTAGCACATATCTAAGAAAATATATTCACAACTCCAGACTACCAAAATGAATGCAGTATATATCAAATACTGATTTATTTGTTGTACAATGCTTTTGTGGGGTGACGGGGGGGATACCTCATCGTCAATTAACTCGTGTATATTTTTTAACAACATTTTTTCCATTGTAAATAATCGCATCAGTGTAATTTATCTGGTTTATAAAAGTGTCTGTACCTCTTCTTTGTGCCTCTGTCTCTCTGCAGCATCAGACAACAGCCAGAGATTCCAAGAGACGTGTTTCGCCTTTGCATTAACGCCACAGCAAGTCCAGCAGATCAGCAGCTCAATGTACGTTGAGCCACCGCCGTCTTAACGCAGGATCCTGAATCATTCATTCACGCATGTACATACTTTCTACAGATGTCTGGTAATGAATGTGTTTATGTTTATGTGCTCAAAGGGACATCTCGGGGACCAAATGTGACTTCTCAGTTCAAGTTCAGTTGCGGTTTTGCCTGTCGGAGACAAGCTGTCCTCAGGAAGACAATTTTCCACCCAATCTGTGTGTTAAAGTTAACGGGAAGCCATGTAACCTGCCGGTGAGGCAACGTGCATCAACAATATAAACACATGTGAATGTTATCTCATTCAGCCACTCGCAGCTGACGTTAGGTTTATTTGAATCTAACATCATAATATTAATAATAGAATATAGAATTATCTTGTAATTTTCTAATATTCTTGCCTGTCACATAGGGTTATCTTCCTCCAACCAAAAACGGCGTCGAGCCAAAGCGGCCCAGCCGGCCCATCAACATTACCTCACTGGTCAGATTGTCCACCACAGTCCCAAATACCATCGTTGTGTCGTGGACTGCTGAGATCGGAAGGGTAAGGACTAAAGTATGTGAGTATGTAAGTGAGTCGTTTTTTATTATTATGTAAATGTAGAACGTCTGTATATTACTTAACGTTTGATGATAAGTAAGAATAGAATTTAATTGTAGTAATTATTTTGTCCTATACACCCAAAAAGTTAGGGATATTTTTGAACTTTCATCGCTGCAGCTATGCCCACCGCAGATCCTCCGTGTTAGATTCATAATTAAATAACTATTTCATGGATCATTTTCAAATTTTATACCCACATTGACCATTGACCTTAGTGCGAGGAAGAACAGAATTGATTGCGCAAATGGTCAGTTGCATATTATATATATATATATATATATATATATATATATATATATATATATGGCTATATTTTTTGCTGCGATTTTGTCCAAATTTGGTACATATGAATCAAATCCAGGAGTTCCCTCTATTATGTAACTTATTTTACTGTAATAGTTTATATTTCACTCACTAGGGAAGTCTTTTTTTTACCAAACATACTTGTTTTACAAACACAACTTCCTAACTGTTGGTAAATTTTCCTCATATGAAAAGCCTGAAGCGGATCTAACTTGAATTTGTCATAGTTTATTTCATTTCCTAAGTGGCTTTTTGCACAAAAAAACCCACAATTGGACCATTTATTCCCAAACATATGTTTAACTTGGCTCATATGAATCTACACAAGAATATCTATCTTATATTATAAGTTCACTGCAATAGTTCCTATTTGAATCATTAGAGGGATTCTTTTGTGGAAAACCTAGTTTCTCTTCCATAACACACCAACCATGAATCCAATTGTGTCTTAATTTAGCTCAGAAAAACTAGTTAACTGTATTTATCTTCATTATTGAGTCACTATTGGATCTTATCTCAAAGCATATTGCTGACTTTATTGAAATAGTTAGGTTGTGTAAATATGGACTGTTTGAGATTATTAATGAGTCAAATTTAAAATTGAGGAGTTCAATCAGGGGAAATGTTAGTTCATCAAAGGGGGAGTGGAGGCATTTTATTGATATACACTAGCGTTCGGGGATGAGTACACTTAAAGCAGACGTCCCACACATACAGTAGCTTTAAAGCTTTATTAATCTCACCTACATTACTTTTTATGATTTAATGAGTGTGTTTTTGTGTATATATATATATATATATATATATATATATACGTGTTTGTGTGCGTGTGTGTGTGTGTGTGTGTGTGTGTGTGTGTGTGTGTGTGTGTGATTGACAGTAAAATAAATCTGGGTGTCATGAGAGGAAAAGGGAAGCCCAAATATCTCGATCTCCCCCTGGTGGCTGAGTAAAGTTTGGGTCCTTAATCTCATCCTCTCCATGTCAGATAGGACTAAGAGTCAAAAGAAAAAGTCAAATCCATTTTTCCTCCAGGTAGTTTGTTTTCATTTTAGCTGACACATAAGCTAAATGAGCCACGGGGTCGTAACCGGACCTCTACTCAAGTACTCTACGTCAAGTGACAATTTACGTTTTCTTCCTCATTTTGAATGGATCTAAAAACGTCTGATCAAAGGCAGTATGTTTTTTCATTCCACAGAGATTTTTCAACCAAGCATTCTAAATATGCCACAAACTCACATCATGTGAAAGAGAGGGAAAAAGGCCTGAAACTGCCATCCCACAATCAGCAATTAATCATGTCTTTGCTAACATTATCTAAGTCAGCGTGGCCCTCTGGAGAAATATTACCCAACCTTGTTTTAGCTGGTGTGTCTGACTCTGATGTATGTTCAAGTCTGAATTTCTTTGATAGGCTTTAATTAGTGCTTTGCTGCTCTTAAAATGGGTAAATGACCATGATTGACAGCTGAGTGCTGTTAGTGATTGAGTCGGGCAGGTTTACTGCCAGCATTGGCACAGACTCTGACTACAGAAGATATCTCCAGTGCAAGATTGCAGCGCTTGTATCTGGGACAAATTGGCTTCTTTTTTTGTACACTGGAAGCAAGTGGAGACATGCCATGCATTTTTATATATGTCAGCGGTGAGTGTGCGAAGCCTTCATGTGTGTGGGCAGCAGTTAAAAGCTCAGGAAGTGGGATTCCTGGCCACTGCTGTGTGGAGTTCTTAGTGTCTCAGTTTTTAAATAATGGTGCAGAGTAAGAAATGATAACATCATAATTTCACAGAACGCCTGCCCACATGACCATGTTTGGTCAGAAAGCACTATGATTTAAGTTGATGCGACTATTTTCCACAAACTCACTGCTTAATGAAACTTTATTTTTAGAGAAATTAACAGTTATTTCATCTATAATCTATTAATTCATACACTGTAATCTTTTATATGAGTAGCGTAGGCCTTGTCTTTCTTTCGTCTTCTTGGCACGAGGCTCAACATACATTTGTCTCAGGATCAACATAAAGACACCTTGTTGAAGGATGTTCTCTGTATCTGGGCCAGAACTCCGACCCTGGCAAACAAAAATGTCTCTTATCATGATTTGAAGGGTCACCTCTGCATATTATTTTTGCATCATTGCATTCATTTGTGTCCACAGAGTTACTCTATGGCAGTGTATTTGGTGAAGCAGCAGTCGTCCACAGTGCTGTTACAGAGACTACGAGCAAAAGGCATCAGGAACCCAGACCACTCCAGAGCACTCAGTAAGAACCGCCAACCCCTTTTCCTGAGAGTTCAGATATGCATGATTCATATCGCCGACTAAACCTGACCTCATTAAAAAGATATCTTAGCCACATTAAATAAGATTTCATTGCAAAACGTGTCATTTTCATGCTAATTTAATTTGTTTAAAACACCTCAGATAACTAAATTCGCAAAGTTCAGCAATCTCTGCCTTCTTATTATCTCACATAATTTCATTATTATTATTATCGCCATTGTTAAGTCTGACTCCGTAATGTCTGCAGATTTTAAATTGTCAGTGGGCTGAGGTATCTTTTCTGACAGTGAAGATAACATATCTGAGTGTTTATGACCTTAAACTCCATTTTTGATATCAACTGACCAAGATTTGCATTTATCACTCATGCACACGTTTCAAGTACAGCGTACGGTTAATGTGTTAAAAACTACCATGGTGAAATAAGCGTTTTGCTCCATTATTTCTTAACTTCAGTCCATACAAGGCAAGGAAACTTCATTTACATGGAACATTTCAGCCACAGGGCAATTCAAAGGTCTTTTACGCAAACAATCAAGAACATCGCAAAAAAAATGCATCGAGACATTTTTAAAAACAGATTCTAAAACATTAATAGAGATTCTTTTCAAGGTATTAAAATCAAATCTAGAATACTTATAAATCACCTATGTAAGCCCTTTCGACCTCGATGAAGTTTTGAAGTTTGATATTATGTCACATTCTGGATAAGACCAGTCAGACGACCCCACTCACATCCATACTACGTATGTGCAGCTCTATACTCTCCCTCCCACTGATGCTTCGTGTTTAATCTGGCGATGTCACATATGCTACCAGCACTGAAGACCAGAATCATGCTAGGCTAGGCTCAAAACACTCAGGGCTGACGCAGCAGCAGTATGGAGATGCAGGAGGTTTTTCTGGGATGAGAAACATCTGTTGTATTTTTTTTTTAAGTCTAACCATGGAGAAAAACATATTAGCTTGCTTCTGTTTTTTTGGCGGGGGGGGGACTGATGTTGTTTCAGTTACAGTTGTCAGTCAGGGAGGTAATCTCCCATCCACTGCAGAGATTATGTGGCAACTGAATGTAGTGAGTCCAGTCATCAGAGAGTGGTAATATATATCTTATATATCAGTTTAAAGTTGTATGTCCCTCTTCAGCCCCGAAGCTCCCCATCAGTCTTTTAAAAATAATTTGATGCCCATCCTCGGTTTTGCATCCCCCCCTCCCCCATAAATAACCAACAATTTGTGACTTGAATAGAAATCTCAGTTTGTTAGCAACACTGAAAGAGTTCTACAGTTAAAGCTATATTTAAAAATATTCAAGTATTATAAAAATCTGAAACTCTGAGATGTTTTTGGTTAATGACACTGTGTTATTTTTAGTCGTCTGTTGTTTGGACACATTTTGACTTTAGTGACAGTGACTGCACAAAAGAATAAATACTACATGTTTCTTAGTAAAACTTATTAAATAAACAATTTTTCAGCTCCGGGTCTGTCATTTATACTGTATGTGAGATGAGATAAAAGATTAAGGTGCAAAGACCTGATCAGCCCCACACAGCTCTAGGAGTTCTTGACATTTAAAGCATGTTTGCAACATGTCTGGCTGTTTGATCCACACTGACATGATTCAATAGTGTGTATGTGTGTGTGTATGTGTGTGTGTTTGTGTCTGTGTGTGTGTTTACTTCTCTCCTCTAGTCAAAGAGAAGCTGACAGCAGACCCCGACAGTGAAATAGCCACTACCAGCCTTCGAGTATCGCTGCTCTGCCCGGTAAAATGCTGCCTGTTGTTCAGAGATTCAGTCGGGTCAACATATGTCCCCCAATTATTTTCCATTTTTTGGTCTTTAGATGTGTCTTAAAAAGTCTATATCTCCTTAACTTGGAGTTGTGTGTGTTATCCATGTGTTAAATAGCCTCTTGGATCCTCATCATGCGCCTATACCATGGTGGTTTGGTGTATTTGTGAAATGTTTGCATCCTGTGTACCCTCAACCCCTGCTGTGTGTGTGTCCTTGGCATGCCCTGACCACATGTGTGTGCTCTCTGTGCAGCTGGGGAAGATGCGGCTGACGATCCCATGCAGGGCGTTGACATGCTCCCACCTGCAGTGCTTTGATGCCACACTTTACATCCAGATGAATGAGAAGAAGCCCACCTGGGTGTGTCCTGTCTGTGACAAGAAGGCCCCCTATGAACACCTCATCATCGATGGGTGAGACGCCCAATTTTGCCAGCTGTTTTTTATGCCCCCGCAAAAAGTGGGCTTATTGAGTTACACTCACCCTTCTCCACCTGTCCATACGCAACCGGTATTAGTCTCTCCATCTCCTTCAAAACCGCAGTTAACAACGCTGTTAATGGTCGTAGATGGTCTCATCCTCTCTGCCACTACTTAGGCAGTGTCATTTTCTGTGTTTATTTGTGTAACATTTATCTGCATGGGTTCTGTATTACATGTCCATTTTATTTGGCAGGCTTTTCGTGGAGATCCTCAACAGCTGCATGGATTGTGATGAGATCCAGTTCAAGGAGGATGGCAGCTGGGCGCCAATGACGTCTAAAAAGGAGGTGCAGGAGGTCTCCTCGGCTTCCTACCACAACGGATTGGATGGTGAGTTGTTATCTGCAATGACTTTAGGACAGGTGGGTAAGAAACACAAAGGCTGCTTCTACATCAAGGGAGAAAGAGAGATGACTGCAAGTAATTCAGACAGAATTAACGAGGTGTGGTGAAAAGAGAGAGAATGTATTTCCCTGCTGCTTGATTATGCATTGTCAGTTTTGATTTTGTAATGCGTCAACCAAAGTTACATTGGATAACCTGCCTGCCTCCATAGTTACAAACACCGTAGAGGACATGTCCATCGGTCCATTTTAGCATGCTCAAAGTGCTCAACAATGCAGTTTCAAAAAAATCCTACTAACCAGTGCGCTACTTCTGCGCTCCAGGTTCATGTAGGACGTCTGCAGGCTCAGATCAGCGGAGCTCCTCCAGCCACGGTAGCAGCGACGCCAGCAATGGCAAGAAGGTTGAGGTGATCGACCTGACACTGGACAGCTCCTCAGACGACGAAGGAGAGGATTCACCGCCGCCACTGCCTCCTCCACCCAAAAGGGCGTGTCCCTCTATGTCGCCGACCTCGCCGCCCGTCATCAACAAAGGGTCAGACACAGACTTGACACTATGTTCTCATCTCCGCATGCTGGTTGTATTTCATTGAAAGTAGAAATGAGCTCATTTTAGCTGTGCACTTGCTCACCGAGCTCCTCTTCCAGAATCGGAGTTATTAATCTCGATGTTGTATGATTCATGAGTAATTACATTTTAACTCACAAGTATCTTTTACAGTTTCCCTTCAACAGCCTCACAGGAGGTAGTCAATAGTACTGACTGTATCAGATCACCTGTTTGAAGGTTACATTTGATATATGGACCTATAAATCTGCAAAGGAAAGGAAAAGCGCTACATTTTTTAACAATAACAATTATAATAATAATATTTGGAGATGTCTACTTCACAAAGAGAGGGTTTATGTTCAGTTAGTCATGATTCCACATTAACATGATATTTCAGAATAGAATTTGATGCTTGGAAAACCCATCAAAAATAATCACACTTTAAGAGGTGAAAAAAAAGTCCTATTCATTTTTCTTCTTGAAACTGTCAAGAACTGTTCCTCAAGCTCAGCTTGAGATTCTCAAGCTGAGCTTTTTGCTCAGCTTGAGATTCTCCTGGTTAAATCTGCAGTCCAAATATGAAGAACATATCTGCTTCATTGATTAAGTAGGAGGTCCAATTTTTTATACTTAAATAATGTTGTGAGAGAAGTGAATTCGATTCCCAAGGTGCATTTCAGCAATAAATGTACAATCAACATTATTATCTGCAGCTTTAATTAGTTAATTAATTAATTTTCATCAGTAAATTTAGTCGTAATTTAGCACCTGAAATGAACACATACCTCTTACAATCCTACACACTTATGTTTTTGGCTGTCAGGCCCATGTTCCATCCCAACACAAAGTTTTCTGGCAGGCAGTTAATTTAGACACTTTTCATGTAAGTATGGAAAGTGTAGGAAAACACCCTCTACTTACAGAATGTGAAAATAAATTCCTGGATTGATCCTTAATCTGGATCCAGTCCAGGTTCATCATTCTACCCTATTCCTGCTGAGAAACAGACCAACCAACCAACGGGTAATAATTGAACCTGGTGCTCCTAACCTTTTTCTGCGTGATGGTGTTTCCATATTTGACAAACATTGAAAGAGTTTGTGAAAGGAAACAAATGAAACGGTAGAGAAAGACCTCTGACCACGAAACAAACAAGCGTGATTCCAAAGCACGCTAAATCCTTTTATAGCTACATTTTCTGTCATATTAAAACTCATAAAGAATCCTCAGAGGTTTCAGTTCTGAGGCTGGTGGAAGAGGAACTGTGCCTTGTGACTTTCATGATAAAAACGGCCGCAAATCAAAGACTAATTACAAATTAAGAGGATCCTTTTTGAACGTCTTCATCTCTAATCCTCCTCTTCTCCTCCTCCTCCTCATCGCTCTCTATCTGCCCCCAGAGTGTTGAACCTTCATCACCAGGCTTCTCCTCTGAGCCGAACTCCTAGCATGCCGGCCGTTGACACCAGCTACATCCCTCCTGTTCCGCCACTCATCCAGGACTATAGACCTTACTACCACACCCCCAACGACCTGTCAGGTAAGAACACACTGAGACTAAATGGTTTCAGAACCAAGTTTGGAAGAGCAGTTTGAATAAACAAGAACAAGTGTGCATGAGCTGTAATTTCCATTTGGAATTAATAAACTGTAATCGTATGATACATGTGCAAATTTGAATAACTCACTTTTCACTTTGAAATGACATATTTACGGACAGAACGTAAATATAGAATATTATGTTCATTAGTTCATGGCATTTTTATTCAGCGTGTTTATGTAGCCACCAAAAAGGAGATAAACAACATGTTATACAGTCATAATGTTTACAAAACATCTTCCAGCTGAGGGTCGACTTTATTCTCTTTAACTCTATATTAGCTCTAATTCTCTTGCAGTTTAATATGCTTCTGACTTTTATTAACTTTAAAGCGCTTGTATTTGCTCCTGTTGTATAATTTATTTATTTTCATTGTATTCACCACCGACTCTGCCTGTATTTGATTTCCAGAGCTGAACTTCTTCTCATTTCTTCAAGGTGACAATCATCAGGTACGTACAGCAACACATTCATCCAGGTGGAGATTCTACATTCACCAGCATCGTAGTCATAAACTGTGGCCCAAGTCCATTTTACCAGACAATACAACTTTATTGTCAGATCGCACTGCAATTCATATAACATGCTTGGAAAGTTCTGTTCATGGGATTTCCATACAGGCTGAACAAACAGTCACACATTAGACGTTTTCCATAAACCTTCAGACGCATCAGACAGTCGTGAACAGCCATACATGTTGATTCAGATCTCAGTCTTCAGAGCACTGATTCTGGTTCAGCAACAGGATGGACTGATGTATGATGTGACACATGACGCCGCTGATAATCAGGAGGAAGGCCGAAAATTATTTCTTTTGTCTGATTAGTGTTGATAATTAGAGAGTTTTTTTTCTCCTACACCATTCAATGAAGTTGTCAGCATCATGCTGGGGTCATAATCGTCATTCAGCAGAGACAGTACGATTGAGTCATCAGAATATTTAAGAGGAACATTAATAAAAGGCCTCCGTCGATGCACATCACCTAAAACGTCACGTTCTATTATCAAAAACAAAAGCTGTGAACCTCATCCTTTCTGCTGCCCAAAGAAACATTGATGAAAGCTCCCTTTTGCAGAATCAAATACTCCAGAGTGCGTCTCAGCTCTCACCCTCATCCCTTCCTGCCTGTGGCTGTTGCTGTGAGCTATTTCAGGACAAATGGGAGTGAGACATTTGACAAATGATGGTTGTCACCCCGCACTTACTGTTGGGCTGGATTCTCTGCGGCAGACAAACACGAGCAGAGACATCTCTGTACTCCTGATGTCCTCGGCCTTTTTGTCTTCTTTTATTTGGAACGAAACTATTTGAAGGGGTAAATTTTTGCTAAAATAAAAACATAATTTATCTTTCCTTGATGGATGGAGAATCTACCTGGTTTTAAGTTCTTTTCTGTTTTGGTTTTTACTGATGTGAATGGAATTTCACACCTGGTTCAAACTATACTGAATAAACATTAATACACTTTGAACAGAAGAAACGCCTCCAGAAAAAATACGGAAGGCATTCTGGTGAGTCCACAGACATCACTGTCTGGGGTTTCCAGTGGAACTGTGCTCTCCTGACAGGGACACTGCTGCTGAATCTCTGAATGTCAGTGTTAACAGAGCACCAGTGAATGATTGGAGAACCATTATAAAAGACTCAAAAAAATAAAACTACCAGATTAAAGATATCAGCAATGCATTCATAGGTTTGGTTTAAGTCAATTAGCTCCACAACAGAAAATGGATCACACTTATTTACATCCGCCAATGAGAATAGGAATATGACATGTGATCAATCATGTTTGTTTGTTTTGAGAACCTTTCTTAAGGGAATTTTGTGAAGGCTGGATCTTGGGCCAAAGAGGAGTTGATTCAATCCTGCATCTTTCTCAGTTCAGAGTAGAGAACTGTCACCATGACGACATCAGGGGCACACAGCACAGTATTTTTTTGCTTGTGCAGGTTTTAGTGATCTTATCAGGGGTTTGTATTCTCATGAGCAGTTGATTTTGATTTGATGATTAAAGATATTGTTCTGAGTAGTCGAAGAAATATAAGAAAAAATATTACAAAAAGAGGAAAAACACAGAACGGCTTTGACCTTAATAATAATATTAATAATGGTTATAATAATAAACTTAATATGTATATCACTTCTTAAAACTAAGTTAAAAGATAGCTTTACAGGATAAAAACAAGAAATTGAAAGATAGTAACAATGAAAGTAAATAATCATAAATAATATTAAAAAGAAGTAAGATCGTCTGGCAATGTAGCTGTGTGTTTATATTCCTAAAAGGTTTTATTTAAAGGATCTGTTTAAAATAATGTAACAACAATGTAATAACAGATTCTACAAGCTTCATCTCTTCAGGCAGGGAGTTCCAGAACTCAGAGGCCCTGAGCGAAAAGGAACAGTCACCTTTAGTCCACAAAGTTTTGTGGCACTTAGTTCAATGGTTGTCATGTAATCAAGGAAAGTGTTGAAAAAGAATCCTCTTTGATGATGATAATGCTTCATACAGAAAAGTGAAAATAAATTCATGTATTGACCCTTTATCTGGATCCATTCCAAGTCAGGGCGCAGTCTGAATATCTGAGCCTGCACTCAGGCTGATAGGGAGGGAAGAGCTCAGTCATGTAGCTGAGAGCTAAGCCATGAACTGCTTTAAAAGTTACCACTAAGACCTTAAAATAAGGTAAATTCTAAAACTAACTGGTGACCACTGACGAGAGGCTTGAACAGGGCCGATCTGGTCTCGGGTTCTAGTGTTTGATCAAACCTGAACTGCTGCATTCTGCACAGACTGGAAACGTGGAAGGGCTCTTTGGTTTGAGCCTGAATACAAAGAATTAAAGCAAACCAGACGAGATGAAATGAAGGCCTTTCTCCAGATCGGAGCGAGAGAGGAAGGACTTCATCTTGGAAACGATCCTTAATGGATAAGAGCAATGGTGCAGTGGTGTTCCTCAGGGAGTGACTAGAGAGGGGCAATAACCAGACTGGAGCGTTGGGATTCCCTTAAATTGGTAAATAATGATAATAATAATAAACCCACAAAGACTGCAATGAGTCTGACGTGTGTACGAAAAAGGTGTGACATCTATTTCCTTATTTAGACCTGTATACACCAAAGCATTACATTTAAAAATACAACAGATTCCCTCTCCAAGCAGTGATGGAGGCGCGACAACAATCTCGTCTGTAACGAGCTGATTGTTTGAGTTGGTTAGTGAGACGAGTAAGTATTATTACTTGTTAAGTCAGCCATTATCACAATATGCTTCGTTAATGTTGTGCTTTCTGGCACAGACGGCTTGTTACCTACAAACTATGGTGGTTTAATAGCAGCGCTTACTTAATCAGATTTAGGATCCAGAATAAAGTCTTAAGCTACGTTCACGTTATCAGGCTGAACTTATTCAACGTTTTTTTGCCTCAGTATGACACAAATCTGATTGTATAAGATCTGTGTGGACTTGGTAAACAATCAGAACAGACATGAGTTACAGTTCATGCACCGATCAGCCACAGCCTTTGGACGGGAGAACTGGTGTTAATGCTGTGGCTGATTATTGTATGTAAACAATATTGAGGTTTTCTAATGAACTGAGATTTAAGACACACATATAAACAAAGACACATGACAAAGCTGCAGAAAGAAGAAATACACACCCATCAGCCATAACATTAGAACCACTCACTTACTCTATTCATGGCAGGCAGATGTGTTCACACTAGAGCTGGATGTAAGTCTCTGTATTTATGATTTTTTTTTATCTCTGAGGTAACAAAACGTAGCTAAAAGTCAATCTGAATTGAAAACTAAGGGCTGTGAACGTATCCTCAGTGCTTCAAGAATCGTCCGTACGCCCGACTAACACCTCCTGCTTGCATGTTTCTCTACCGTTCAGCATTACAACATGGTGATGGCAGCAGCAGCCGCCGCTTCAGCCTCGGACGACCACGACCTGCTTCTCAACCGCTTCCTGCCCTACAACACCTCCTCCTCCTCCCAGCTGTTCCTCGACCAGTCAGGAGCCTCCCCGGCCACTTCGCTGACCATGCCGACCAACGGGGCGAGCAACTCGGGCAGCACCAGCAGCCTGGTCTCCTCCAGCAGCCTTCGTGACACTCACTCCACACACTCGTCCTCACACTCGGGTTCCCACTCACACCCTGGAGTGGTGGCCAGCCGTAGCAGCACTGAAGCAGCAGTCGCAGCTATTTACGGTGGGATACCTGACGTCATATCGTTGGACTGACTCAAGAGGAGTCGAGACTACACTTTGGGTCCAGCTTCGATCCAGTGAGAAACATTTGACCGCTGGGTAAAGCTTTATTCCACAAACTAGACTGACCCCTGGTCAGCACACTCGGAACGTTGGTGGAATCGTAAAGATAAGACTGCCTCAAGAGGAGTACCGATATAATGAAAGTTACCTTCTCTAGCCCGGCCTGAGCACAGTTCTGAGTCAATCTGGACCTCCTGTTGGTAGAATGACTCCAGCAACCTGTCCAGCATGTGAACCCCAGTCACTGCTGCGGTGGAACCAACTCGGCACAAAGGAGGCAGAGACGCTGCCCGAGCAGAAACACAGAGGAGGACGTCTCTTTTATACAAAAACAATGAGCGGCGCCGTGTACAGAGAACAAAATCTATTTTCCTCTTTTACTTTTGTATGTTAAAACAGAACATTTTCAGTCTGGCGAGCTGCTTCAATCACTGTTTGCTTCTACATACGCCCGTTACCAGCTGATGTTTTTCTTCTCTCTTCTCTTTCAACTCTTTCCTGCTCAGTTTCTTGAATTTAGATTTCTTTAAAGTCAAAATGTTATTTCTCTTATCTAATGACAGGAACATTTCAGACACTGAAGTTACAGTTTAGTCAAGACTAATCATTTTATAATGCTTTTAACTTATGTATATCTAAACAGTTACAAATATAAATATATATATATATATATATATATATATATATATATATATATATATAGTTATATATATATATATATAGTTATATATATTTAAACGTTCCCTCTGACCTTCAGGTTAATGCCATGGAGAGAGAGAAATCAGCCATTTTTATTTTTCTCCTTTTTTTTTTTGGGATTTGCTCCTTGTTTTCTAACTCTTTACAAAGACTTTGCCGCTATGAAGCATTTACAACTCAAGACTTTTAGACCAATTTATATTTTCCCATCTAGAGTTTCAAGCTCGAGGAGTTTCTTTAGCTTTTACTTTTTTTGCGCAAGGCCAAAAATTTCAGAACGGTACCGGTGAAAATGTTCCCAATAATTAGAGTACAGTTGAATCCATGTGCCACAGTATTTTCAGTCACGGGACCACTGCAGGCTGTCTCCTTTTGTCTTCTCGTTTTCACCATCTTGTGTTCGACTGTTAAAAAACAATTATAATTAAAAGTCTAAAGACGCAGGCTTCCACGAGATGTGACCAAGATTCATCTAGTGCCTGTGTGCGTGCTAATTCTAAAGAATGTCTTCAGCGGTTAGACGTAAGCCTCTGTCCCATCTCGACTGAAGACTTGATGGGGGACTGCTGGTCGAGATGCTTTCTAGTTGTCAGGAGCCACGGTGAAAGAGGGATATTCCAGCACGCCAACATAGACGGGGCCAGCCGGTTTAAAAATAAACGAGCCGGTCGATGTGAGATTTAGAGGTATCAAAACATGAGCAAGGGTTGGGGATACCGCGATGTTGTCGCCATTCAGAATGGATTAGCTCACTACGATGAGATAATCGCTTCTGGCAGCAGAGCCCATACTTTGACTTTCCTCGTCCCTCAGCGATTAACTGACGACTTTAAAGGAGCCCCCACCCTTCCTTGCCTCCCCACCCCGACCGTTCTTTACTTCTAACCCTCGCTCTCACTTGGCGTCTTAAACTTGATTCCCTGTTATTCTCCTGAGAACCAATCCAGCGCTCAGACAGACTGCCGGAAGAAGTTAGTGTTTCTCATGTGTTGTGCAGTATTTTATTTATTTTGTATTCTCATTTGGATATATTATATTTTTTAGAAATTGTTTAATTTCCAAGGGTGAGCATGTGAAAGTCAACATCGTTGGGGAACTGTTGTGATATAACTTTTATTTAATATGCATTTTATTAATCCCTCTATTCTATTATTTCTCCACAATGGTACCGTTTGGTGATGGATGGTGAAAATACCCGTGTGTATTTTCCTGGGAGATGACATACACTTTTAATGAGAGCACAAAAATCATGCCTAATTAACACACACACACACGACACATCAGGATGTTTCATTAATTAATGTCGCTCACTGTTAAGAAATAAGGACTGGGTAACACTTAATGGATCATTCATGACTCATTAATTAACATCAGGCATAAATCAGCCAGAAAACAGCCGTTAAACGAAGAGCAGAGCCGACCATTAGAGTAAAATGAAGTTGTTTTTTTAACTGCTGGTCAGATGCAAAAATGAATATGTTGCTGCGAGATCCAGCAGTCAGAAGAAGAAAAGAAACCTTCGCTAAAGCAGGCAGCTAACGATTGCAATCCTGAATTAACATCGTAGTAAAAGCTCAGCTTTTATCCATGATACAGCAGCATGATCAGATCCAGTGTCACTTATCTCAACAATTATTGGATGCATTCATGGTCCCCAGAGGATGAGTCCTAAGCTCCCCTATGTTATTCACTTAGGATCTGCCTGTTAGCGTCCTCACATTAGCATTTAGCTTATAGTCGTGCTGATGTTCAGTCTCAGAAGAAACACGGGTCTGTGTGTAGAATCTTAATCCTGATTGATTCATCTCAATGCGTTTTGGCCTCATAGCCTTCTCCAGAGCATGAAAGACAAAAGAGATCGGGTCATTTATAGGCTGAAACATTAGCAAGTGTGTTACACAAGGCCAAAGTAGATCGGCGTAATTGAGATTAGTCCTCTCCCACTGGAATTTGTTGTTTGTGCTTTGGATGCTCTTGGAATTATATGTTTTGATTTAGCACAACAAACCTCAGTACAAATCCTCAGCCTTAACTCTTGTGCTTAACTCTGCATGTTAGCATCCTGACATTAGCATTTAGCTCTTAGCAGTGCTGGGGTTCTGCCTCAAAAGGGAACCACGGGTCAGTCTGTAGACTCGGGTCAGTCGAAGTCTGGTTCAGTCTCACTTGATGTAGAACTTAACTTAAACTTAACGGGACTATATGGGGACATGAAATAAACCAAATTAACTACATTGTGCACAGTTCAGACATCTGTTCTGCATGAATATTACATGGAGGGGTCCAATCAATCAATCGTCCCTTTATTGTCATCACTTTTCAAACATAAAAAAGTGGTACAATAAAAACTATTTCCATCTAGTGCCCCGTCTGTTCCAAGCTCCCCCTTTCAACACTAACATAATTACATAAACAAAAGCTTCAGACTCCTTTGCCGTTTATACATGTGACATTATGTCCAGTGTGTCAGTCTAGGAGTCGCATCAGATCAGTCTGTCCGGTCCAAAGGAAGAGGTGTGGCCTAATTTTCCACATAACTTTGTAAGTGGAGAGAAATAACCTCCTGCTTAAAATAAATAAACCACGTTAGAACCATTTGGATGAGCTGAAAACATTCAATCGCAGAATAAACCAAAAATGTTTCTCTTCACTGTTGGATGTTTTGCTTGATTTTCACAGAGCAGTATTGATATGTAACTGGATCGCAGCTCTGCGGTGTTGCATGAAGTAATGGAGGATCCTTTTAGTGTAAACTAATCACGGATTAATCTGAACAGACTTCCCCGTTTCTTAATAGTGAGCGACGCGTGACACATCTTGTCTGGTGTGTGTTAAACGTGTGTGTTAACCCGACCTCCTGTCCTGATGATGGCCCTCTGGTTCCTCTCTTGTTAGTTTGAATATGGATCACCACCATTTGGACGCTTTATATGATGGTCACAATGAATTATTGGCATGATTTAATTTATTTGAAAGACTACTTCCTTCTTCAGCCGGATCAGGAGGCGTTGCAGCCAATTCCCATGATGTTCGTATCCTCAGAGATCGAACCGTGTTGAATGTTTGAGTTGAAGTGCTCCAAACACTAGGATCTCTGCCCTTCAGCTCTTCTCATCATGTTGTGTCCACAGCTCCATCCTGTGGTTCAGTGTTTGGTTATCTGACAAAAAAAGGAGTCCATATTGAGCCTCTTTTTTTTCTTTTCTTTTTGGTTCGATGTCAGATTGCATGCAGGGATGAAGAATCACAGTCCTGTTTCTATCTCAGCCCCTCGCCAGTTTTGTTTCTCTCACAGGTGTGAACAGGCTTGTTCTATTTTCCAGTAGGTGTTTTTTTTTTTGTTTTTTTTTTTGTATTTGCAGCTCTCTAGTGGTTGCTAGTTTAAACTCTGCTGTGGAAACTGGGCCAAATCCAATATATCTCGTGAAAGAATAGGTCTTAAGGAATGGGGCCACTTCAGTCAGTAGTTGCTCTTAGGTGTGTCTGCTAACTGTCCACGGGCGACCCGCACAGAGTAGCTGAGCTCTGCCGCGTCTCAAACGCAGACAGAAGGGAAAAGTGCTCATATTATGTCTGTGTGGAAAACGCCAGATCCTGATGTCTGTCCGTATGGTTTTTGTGTGTCAATTCAGAGTGAGCGAATAAATTAATTTATATATTTTTAAAAAAAATATGAACGCTGTACTATTATCCAAAAAAAGAAATAAAAGGACCGTGGCCAATAAGGGGTCATACACAGCTGAAAGAATCTCCAAGTCCGACTCGAGGAGACGTGCACTCACTGCCTTAAAACATTCACAGGTTCTGTTCCACCGCTCCAATCTGAGAAAACAGAAGAGAGAAAAAAAGGCTTTTCATTGAGGACAAGGAGAGGACAGTGTACAGTAGGCCGTCAGTTTGTACAAATATACTAAGTGACAAAAATATTTATTACCTGCATTGGAAGAAATTGTTTACTTATTGAATGTTACCTGTTTATGTAGAAAAGTTTAGATGTAATTAAATGCATTCTGTTATAACTCGGTGTGCTCTCACTCATTTTACTGATTGCACTGTGTGAACACCAGGTGGCAGTAGAGGCAAGGTCCTGACGGAGTCATCCCTGACTGTCCATTTTCTTCTGTTTATCCGGAGTATGGTCATGAGGCAGCGGACTAAGAAGTTTTCCCTCAACCCTGGAAACGCTCTATAGCTCATCCAGACCAAAATCCCTCAGGTAAGATCTGGGTAAACCCCAAGCTGGACCTTCCTGGATAACCTCCAAAGAGAAAGGTCCTGGAGGGATCCTAATCAGATACCTGAGCTTCACCTTATGACACACTCCCTCTTCACCACACCAGACCGATACAACAGCGTCATTACTGCTCATGCTGCACTGAACCGCCGGCCCACCTCATGGTCCGTTTTCCCACCACTAGAGAACAAGACTAACTTAAACTCTTTCGCTTGAGACAGCAGCTCACCCCCAAACAGAAATGGATTGTCCGCCATGGCCTCAGACTTTGAGGTGCTGACTCTCATACCAGCTTCTCCTCATCTACAAACCGCTCCAGTGCTGCTCCAGTTCACGGACACATGAAGCCACCAGAACCACATCACCTGCAAACTGCAGAGAGGCAATTCTAATCTTCCCAAAGTAGTTCATGCCATCCCCAACTGTCATGGTACCAACAAAAAAACAGTTACGCAGGATCCGTCTACACCAGTCGGCGCATCCCTGCCTCTTATATAAGATACAATTCATCTCTCAAATATTAATTAGATGTTTGCTTTTGATTCAAATTGATTTAAGGTCCCTCGGAAAGAGAATTCTCGAAATACACCCCATCATTCCTCGTCCCAACCTGCTAGAGATGAGAGGGGGGGGGGGGGCTCGGGAGAAGAGTATGGCAGAGATGGGGGGGTGATTAGGATGTCAGGAGGGTCCGTGGATTCAGACTTCAGTCGCTCTGGCATCATGGACTGATTTCTCCCAGCATCTCCAGCTGTGGTCAGACATGGTGTGACGCGTCTCTAAGCTGCTGGAAGGATGAGTGAAGAAAATGAAAGCTTCTGTGGGAACGGTTCCCTGGATAGCTTCAGCAGCCTGGAGGATATCGACGTGACAGCTGACGGAAGTCCGATCCTCAGGTTCCTCATCTGCCTGGTGTACTCCGCAGTCTGCGCCGCGGGTCTGACCGGGAACCTGCTGGTCCTCTTCTTCATCAGGGTCAAACAGGAGAGGAGGAAGTCCACGGTGAACTTCTTCGTGCTCAACCTGGCCGTGACCGACCTGCAGTCCGTGCTCACCTTGCCCTTCTGGGCCGTGGACACGGCGCTGGACTTCAGCTGGCCGTTTGGAAACGCCATGTGTAAGATCATCCTGTCGGTGACGGTGATGAACATGTACGCCAGCGTCTTCTTCCTGGCCGCCATGAGCGTGAGCCGCTACTGCACGGTGGCGCGCGCCGTGAAGAACAGCAGCGCGCAAAAGTCCTGCTCCAACAAATGGGTATGCGCGTTCATTTGGACACTGGCGACTCTGGCGACTGCGCCAACGCCGATTTTCTCCACTGTCGTCAACGTGACAGGAGAGAAACTGTGTCTGCTGAGGTTTCCTGGTGGACAGTACTGGCTGGCTCTCTATCACATCCAGAAGATACTGGTCGGGTTCGTTATGCCCATGTCCATCGTCTCCGTCAGCTACATCCTGCTGCTGCGCTTCATCCGCAGCAGGAGCATGAAGACAAGCAACTCCAAACGGAGATCCAGAGTCACCAGATCCATCACCGCCGTGTTGTTGTGCTTCTTCTTCTGCTGGATGCCCAACCATGCCGTCACCCTGTGGAGCGTACTGGTCAAACTGAACGCTGCAAACTGGGATAAAGCTTACTATACGGTGCACACCTATGTGTTCCCGCTGACCGTCTGTCTGGCGCACACTAACAGCTGCCTGAACCCCATCATCTACTACCTCATGAGGAGGGAGTTCAGGGATAAACTCAGAGGTCTGATACACAGAGGCTAGAGATGATGTGAGGATATAACTGATAAACAGTCAACAAGACGCAGCAAACTCCATTTAAGTGCATAAGAAATGTAACTTTCGTCCGCGTTCATTCTCTTTAAATGCCCCTTAATGTGATTCTTTTTTGTAAATACTAGGTTGCTGCATGGATAAAGACTTAATGGACAGGAAAAGCTTATTTTGTGCAAACAAAATCACAGGTTTTTGTTTGAGAAATAAACATTAGGAGGGTCGGTAGTCGGTGGTTCCGTGCGTAACTTTTTAAACAGATGAGATTCCAGGCTGACACAAGCTCTGAACCAACAAGATACTCTAAACTCGATTATGTTCATGGATAATGTCACTTTCATGCGCGCTTATTGTCTTTAAATACTCTTCTTACAATGATTAAGAGTTCGCGGATCGGACATGGTCATTTTGTTTAAAGATCTTACAGGTTTTGTCTGTAAAACAAATACTGGGGGTGCTTTTAGTTGGTGGCTCCGTGCGTAATTACGCACGACTCTCAGCGATTCATGTTAATGATTGAATCCATGAGAAAACAGAGGGACTCACGCAGTGAGCACAGACAGCAAACCTGTCAATAAGAACTCCATTATGTGCATTAGAAATTATAACTTTCATCCGCGCCTCTTGTCTTTAAATGCTCTGGAATGTTGGGGAATCAGTTGCATATTTCCGACACTAGGGAGAGCTTTATCTCAAAAGTTTTGGGGCCATTATTTATCAACCGTTGGTGGTTTAAAGATCACCCTCTTCTATAATTGTTCATATTTTACTCACTGGGGGTCACATATAGTCCAAATTTATCCCGTGTTGAGTGTCTAAAGATGAAGAAGCTCTACTGAGAGATTATTAATCTTAGTTAATAAATGCCCTGATCACCATTGTGTTAAATGCTCTGAAGAAGGGCCCGATCCAAACATTATCACATTGGTTCTACGAGACCAAAATCAATGGAAGAACTGGTGTTATTGAGTCAACCTCCACCGGCTTTGTGTTTGTTCTATACCTTTACATCGTTGGACACTCAACACTGGGATTAAATGTTTCGGTTGAGCCCATATATAAAACAAATATTCTGAGAATGTGTGTCCTCTCCTGAAATCTCACAGTTAGTCCATATTAACCTCGTATGACAGAGACACATTTGATTCATATGAATTAATAACTGACTGTGCAGGAGTCAAACTGTAACAGCTGGTTACTCTGGAGGGGGCAGGTTTGATGGGTGGAATACCTACGTCAACCACATCCAGCGTTCCATCATTAAAGAGTGGCTCCTAAACTTCAGGTCTCTGATCCACATAGAAGGAAGAAATTAACATAATGTATTCTTCTGTTTTCACACCGATTGATGACTAATGTCACTCATTGCGGAAAAGCCCTCATTGAATGGGTTTGCGCGCGGCAGCACCGGCACTCACAGCTAAGTGTCATGATTACCAGACATTATGGGCTGCATTTTTGTTCCTAAAACTTTGCACCGACCACGGTTTCTTTAAGAACTGAATTTAAAGTAGACCTAAACTGTCGTCCCCTAAACATCGTACTTAAAAAAGAGAGGAGCAGAGAATAATCAGCCATTGTGTGAAAATTGTCTTTTTTTTTATGGATGTGTCTTAGTTTTATAATTGATATATTAAGTGAGATTTGTTTTCATATTTAAATATTTATTTTATAACCCATATAATGTCTCTGCTGAGGAATGGGTCTTTGTTTGTTGATGTTGTTCAATTAAAACATTTAAATTACCCAAAATGCTCTGAATCTGTAGACCAAATATTTGACAGTGATGGCAAACATGTGACCAAACTCATTATCTAGGAAGTAATACAACACTTCCAGCCGTTTTTAGAGGAAAATGGAGGAAATATTTGTTCTTCGTCCTTTCGGTCTGGTTCAGATATTAATTGATGATTCCTCTCTTTTCTCACGGAGCCCATCATCAATAATGTCCACAAGTGTACACTTTCCATTTTAAGTGAACCCTTTTCACCATGAGATAAACATTTTTGAAGGGCTGAAAAGATGTTTGTTGGTTTTGGACGGGACACTCAGTATGACGATGAGTCTCTGAGGACGTTTGTGAACAATTGGTCAAGGATTCAGCAGATTCTCCAGTATCCTGTACAGAAATAGTCCAACCCAACAGATGGAAACCACATCTTCTAGTTGATGGAGCTCGCACTCTGACCGCACATGTCACTCCGCACCATTTTGTCTTAAAATGCCGTCGGTGTTGGGATCTTAAATTGTCCTTCTTCCGAGTCTCAAGCACCGGCTTGCACCTAAATGAAGACAAATCTGGGAGAGAAAAAACTGATAGATGATCGTTTTGATTGACGGCAAATAAAATTGTCGTCAAATTCACATGACAACTTCAGTTCGGAGTTCATGAGAAAACTGTGACCTAAAAATATGCTTGCATGCCTGGTAAGCTGAGAAAAACTGGTGTGGCGAATCCACAAAAAAGTCATCCTTCTTTTAGTCTACCCAGCAGCATCTGAGGCCCTGAGTGGGTTTAATTTAAAAAGTCATTTGTGACATTTGGAAACGGCTGGAAAGTGGGGAGGTCAGTGGTCAGGTTGTTGCCTCCACAGAGCAGGAACAGATCAAGAATCCTGACTCACCTTAAGGAAAGGTTCATTATGCCGACAGATTAGTTGCTGCATAAACACTAGATCCAAAATAAAATCTGTAGATGGTGGGACAACTCGGCAGCCATGTTATTTAGATGAAACCTCCTTTCAACATGTGATAGACAACGGTACCCTGACTGCTGTTAGGTACCAGGATGAAATCCTCTGACCCATTGTCAGACCTTACACTGGTTCTTCCTGGTCCAGGATAACGTCTGGTCTAATGTGACCAGAATCTGCAGGCAGTTCCTGGATGATGAAGGTATGGATGCCATTGACTTGTCCTCACGTTCGGCAGAAATGAATCCACCTGAGAACCTTTGGGATGTTATGTATGCACCACGTGAAATGACAGACGGTCTAGGAGCCCAATGATGCCCTGATCCAGGTCTGGGAGGAGATCCTCTAGGATAACATCTACTGTCTCATCAGGAGCATGTCCAGATGTTGTAAGGACTGCCTTTAAGATGTGGGGGTCACACACAGACCAATGTGACAGATGATGAGTTGTCGTCATGAAAGTGACACTAGTTGGATCAGAACCTGTGATTTCTGTGTTTCACTTTGATTTTGGTTGTGATTTAGAATCAAGTCCTCGATTGGGTTCATGATTGTTGCCGGGTTCTAGTGGTGTAAAGTATTAATAACTCCAACCACGACACGCCCTGCATTATAGATGGAGATACTTCTGGACATGTGAGAGAAGTTCATCAGTCTTCTGGTCCAGGACAAATAAAGTAAAAACCTGCCATGTTTCTCACAGCTTACATTAAGCTGTTGCTGTGCAGCGTTGGAATTTAGTTGTTTCAAAATCACCCAAAAACAGTGTCTTGGCTCGTATTGGTAGTCATAACATGGATATTTTCAAGGTAATATGGAACACGAGAATTAAGTCCTTACACTCTCAATACCAATGATAAACATAATGTTTTAATCATAAAAATAGACTGATAAAGAAAATTGGTCAAATTACATTTTTCTCCTGAACTTTATAGGTCATTGAACATTAAATATAATAATAATGATAATAATCTTTCCCTTTATTTATCACATGTTACACAGTGCATACATAAATACAGTACAACGTCCCTAAATCTATCTCTTTTAACGCATTTAACCCATCCCAGAGGGAGCAGTGAAAGTGTTAGTGTCATCATCAGAATATTGTCTGTTAGATTCAAAATTAAAACATGGAAATTAGATCATACTAGATCTGAATAATGAACAAATATCCATTTATTATGTGTGGATAAAGTTGGTTCGTACAGCAGCATGGAAGCTTCTGAGTGCAGGACTTCGGCGATAACCCTCCGGTACAGCAGGCGGCGCTCTACACGTCTAACGTTGGGTTGTAACCTGCTATTAATACTGAAGAAGAAGAAAGAGTCAGATCTAGCAGGAACACATCCGAAACAAAAATAATTGAGTGTTTCGGATGAGGGCAGGTCACGAAGCATCAATTCTCCTCACAGAAGACGGAACAGTAACATTCCATTTACATCGGAAACGGGCACTAGTATCCGGGAATGACGTCACACCCGCGCTAAACCGGACAGAAGTCAACGTGCGTTGGCGATATGAAGTGTTTATGTTTTGGTTGCTAGGCCTATCTACATATTTAAGTGAAGAACAATGTCTGGTGTTTATTACGACTGTTGGGGGAGAGTTTTTCAAGGAGCGACTAACTGCAGCTGATGAAAAAAAAAATGTGGAGCTTCAACAAAAATCATGGTCGAGAGCGAAACGTTGGCTGGTTATCACAAGGTGAGTTGACATGTTTCCTTCTCCCTTCTTTCAATCATCCCGAAATAATATTCCTGTTTGAAGGTTTACATGAGCACGTATCTAATAAGAAATTGTGTTTACGTGCGCCGACACATCAGTCAGAAGAGCTGTCAACAGCTGAGTGATGAGCGAAAAAACAACCAATAGTAGACGAGTTGTGTCAGAAGCTGGGCGTCTGTCATTTGGTCATGGCAGTATTTTCTGTTAGCTTCAGGCTTTTTAACGAAGAAAAAACATGATAATTACTCTGATTTACTCCTATAGACTACTGGAGACAGGAAGGAAGAAGTGAAGGAGGAGAAGGCGATATTAAAGCCTTACCCGTACCTCAGAATGGTTTTACTCTGAATAAGATTATATCGTTACGACGTTAGCAAACATTAAATTATTAAGTGAGGCCGTGTTGTGAGGAAAAGTCACTAGAAATGTTATGTTATGTTAACATCAATATGAAAGGGGCTGAAGCGGAACATCTCCGAAAAACGTTTGCCAAAACGAACTTAATCACACACTTGAAAATGAATCACCCCAAGAAGCTAAAGTGGGTAGTGCGGCTAAAGCTAACGCTGCAGGATGTTGACTGGGGACCTCAAATGAAGTTACACAGGAGAGAAGAGTATAACTTAACTTAAGTGATCAGACTGATACTGTAATCAACCTGGCTGAAAGATACTGTATGGAGAAATCTTCTAATAAAAAAAAAAAAGAAAGAAGAAAATTCGAATTAATTTATCCCATAAACTTAACCATGTGTTGCAATTTATGACAGGTGATGGATACATAATACATGAGAACGATTGGTTGGTAAACAGCAACATGCTTGTTCATTAGTGCATTTTATATAGTTTAACAGCCTCTCATAAATGCATTTAATGTTATAATTATTAATAAATAGCAAAAATATAAGAAATACTAATATGCGTACGAAAAAGTGAAAGAGGTGACAAACTGTAACTGCGAAGGATGTGCTTTATGCAAGGGCAGGTTTTGCTAAGCGCCGACGACATGGGCAGCCGCTCAGGCTCACGCATCAATCCCAAAAAAACAAAAACAAATTCTGAATGGTGACATTGATCAGGTTTTCTATCGCTCATACACGTGACAGTTCACTACAGTATAATGCCAATATGTGGGAGAGGTGGAGATGGGAAGTGGCGGCAGAACGCAGCAGGTAATTCAAAGATCAGAATATGTAAGAGTGGATAAACCTAGATAGACCTGACATCCATCCACCTACCTGCTGCACACCAACGCGCCATATCTATCTTCAGGGGATCAGAATGTCATTCCCTCCAATCAAATCATGTCTATTAGAGTGTGAATACCCGACGTAAGCCAGCCAGGTCCTGTCAGGAATATCCTAACACGGTTTCGGACTGGTGGATCAACACTTATATGTTTATTTACACTTATTTGTACGGTGATGCAATGTTGGGTTTGTTGCTGTAAAATGACCCATGAGGCTACAATATTCTATTTTCTGTCCAACTAATAACTTAAATTGGTTATGATAACACATAGTTTCATCATAATAATGTGCGCCGTCTGCAGCAAAATGATTACAGAACCAACAAAAGTTAGATAGTAGGTGACTCCATCAAAGTATTCCGTCATATTGACCAGATCCAGAACCTGGTGCAGGGGCAGTCCCAGGATCTTTAGTATATTAGTATTAGTATATAGTATTTTTAGGATTCATAGTATGCTATAATATTGCATGCCCTTCTTACAACAAGCTAACATCGCCCCTGGAATTATGAAAATGCGTGATTTTTATTTTTTTAAACTTTGAGAGATATTTATAGTCGGTGTTTCCCACAGGTTGAGAATTAACTTGCGGTGGTGGGCGGCGGAACACACAATGTGATGGATGGGTTTCCTAATGAACAAGTAAAACAGAAGTTTCTCTTACTCCATATATTGCATATGAATTACCTTATTTTCTACTTAGGTCAACAGTAATAATTATTCACAAATTAATTAACTTTAGAGTGATTTGCATATGAATAATCCCTCTAATTATCTTATTTCAAAAATAAATAAAAACAATGAATCACTATTAACAAGTCAAAATTAATTTCCATTAGTGAATCAATTCTTCTTCCTCTTCTTTCGGCCTCTCCCTTTTGGAATTGCCACAGTGGAAGCCCCCATTTTCATCTATTGGTCAGTACCCTAGTGACTAACTGTTCCAGTGACGGTATATGTTAACCCCAACCGATGTGGTTTGGAAATCGTTTTTGTGAAGTTACACTGGATTTTCAAGGCATAGGCACCTTTGACCCTTTTAATGCCAGCTGTCAGATTTCTCCTTTTTAGCTCTGAGTGCTGAGGCCTCCCAAAACCTGAACACATAGTCCCCTGAACAAACCACTCCATTCAGCCAGGGTTTCTGATTTCTGGGTGCATAGTGATCGTCCTGGTGGTGGTGACATCGTCAACACACTTACTGACATAGTTACGGAGTGGGTTTTCCCCCCGGGTTGCTATGGTGATGTGCTGGTGACCCCTGGGTAGTTTTTCGTTCAGGTCAATAAAATAGAAAGTTAGAAAAATAAAATTTTTGAAGTGAGTAAATAATAATAATAATACATTTAATTTATAATGCACTTTACATTTGGATCAAATCTCAAATGCTATCATGTAGCTCACTGAGCGCCTCGACAGCATTAACACTCGGGGGGGATTCAGCCACTGGCCCTGAGGTCCCTGAACAAAGCCGACATAAAACATGTAATGGACTGAACGAGGCTGTCCGTAGCCCTGAGTCAAGAAGTCAGCAGCAAGACGCCACCGTAAGTCCTGTTTACTTTATCCCAACCCAGGCAAGATTATCAAGATTGTCGAAATGTGGACCTGATTGTTTTATCAGCAGTCATTTAGAGTTTATTTCTTTGTTTTTTATTTCATTCCCACCATGCTAAATGTTTTTTTAAATCTTTTTTACTGTTATGGTAACATAACGTTACACCATGCCTCATCTGTCTGATGGTGCTGCTGTAACGACTAAATATCCTTTTTGGTAGTTATATATAATAACGTTTCATCTATTCTATTCTAACGTTGTTACTCGGCCGTTTTATATTTTCTGTCTGCTTTAATGGCGATATATAAGTGAAGCAATGGCTTAAAGTAATCTTCCATAATGTTCTACAGTCTCCACACTGAAAAGTACATTTGCAAGTAATGATCTTATCTGTATATTAATACAGTGATGAAATAAATCCATGTCTAAACCATTTTAAGTATAACGTTAAATACTAAAGTAAAAATACGGATTATTATTATTTGTATTAATATTGTCATTATCATTATTATTGGTGTAATGTTATATCACAAGAGCGATGTGGAAATTAGACAGCTTTTAAAATATGCTAATGGCCTTTCTGTGTCTCTATTTTCAGGATGAGACAAAGCAGCGTGGAGGACTTTTCCACAAAAACAACCAAACTCAAATCACATCGCAGATGGCTAGATTAGCATCTTAGAAATGTTTTTCAAGAACATTAGACCCCTTGCTATTGTGGCAGACAGAAAATATAAAACGTTAGAATAGAATAGATGAAACGTTATTGTATATAATTCCCAAAGGGGAAATGTAGTCGTTACAGCACCACCATCAGACAGTTGAAGCATGGTGTAACGTTACGTTACCATAACAGTAAAAAAGAACAAAACATTCAGCATCCAGTTAAGGCTTCAAATAGATGATCAACACATTCCACCCAGGATATACACTTCCCTCTGTCTTCCCTCGGGGCCAGTTTACAGATCTGATGCAGAAAAAAGTGTTAGAGCTAGAGTGAGAGAGGAACTAAAAGTTATTAAATCAAAAATCACACTGACCACAGACGCTTGGACTAGTACTACCACCGGGGCATATTTACGAGTCACTTCATAAAAAAAGACTGGGAGCTCAATTCTTACAGTCAGGCAACACTGAATATGTCCTTTGAGTCTAGTCCTGTCAACTCTTTCCAAAAACAACTGCAGCACAGGAGATAGCTTCAAGGTGGGAGGGCGAAGCCAAAATCAGAGCAGATGGTCAAAACCTTTCTGTCATTGCTGCTGCCCTTGACCCCAAGTTCCGTAAGCTTAAGTTCCTGTCGTCAGATGAAATCCTACAAGTGCACTTGTTGCCGAAAGAAGTGAGAAGGAACAGGTTCATCAGGCAAATGTGGAGCAGGATGCCTCAGCCAGTGGCCACTGAGGAAGTGAATGGCCAGGGAAAAGATGGTGTTGAAAATGAATATCAGGAATATAGTACTCCTGTATTTCAGGGATAAGTGTACTGCAAGGGATATGATCCCACTCCAATGATTGAAGGAAAATGCAGGAAGGTTCCCAATACTGGCCCTTGTGGCTTCTTCTTTATCTTATCTGGCTGTCCCTGCAGCATCAACTCCATCTGAACGCCTCTTTTCAGCTGCTGGGAACGTTCTGACCAAAAAGGGAGCATACCTGACTTCAGAGCATGTTGATAGTCTCACATTCATCCATTGTAATACCTGACTATATTCGTAACAATGTTCTCCTCATAGAAGGGAAGGAAGAAGGGAGATTGTGTTTATTTACTTAGCTGTGTGTGAATGTCACTAATGTTTAATTCAGAATGCATTGGGTTTTAGTTATTTTCGTTTAAAAAAATACTTGAATGTTGCTCAAGTTGAGAGAGAGAAGAGGTGGAGAGTGAGAGAGAGAGTCAGAGAGAGAGGGAGAAGAGGTTATGTGTGTTACTGAGAGTTGGTCAAGAATGCATAATGTTTTGATATACCTCCTTAAAGTGCCTTTATTTCGACATTATTCATTTTGCAGTTGAATTACTGAATGTGGATTACACTGTATTTTTTTAACTTGAATTCAATAACCTCTTGCTTTAATTTTATTTTTGGAGAAATTTCATGTTGGACTGAAAACAGATTCCCGGTAAAGACTGGGCTATTTTTGTGGAACCCTGCAGTGCATTTTCTATCCTGTTTGCTGTGTATGTTTAGAACAGAAGATGTTTGAATAAAGTATTGATATAATACTGAGACCTTTTTTGAAACCTTTTGGTAAATTAATTGAATTAGATGATCGGAAGGTTTTCTGCCGTCTCGAAATTTTTTGCAGGGTCTCGTTTCGATCGGCTGACGTCAGCGCCTTCTTTTCTCATTGTGCCTATGAGAAGTGGCGGAGCGTCGGAGTTGCCATGGCGACATGATGCGTTGTAATAATAAAATAAATAAGTAATGAAAGTAATCATGAAGTAGAAAATGCAGTTTATGGTTGGTATCAACTAAACAGCGAGGATTAATAAGAAAGGTTCAAAGTTGTCAAAGCGGTGCTTGCTATGCATTTAGCACTCCATACAGTCAAATGTAGCTCGCTTACCTCCAAGTCTCTCTGTAAAAAATAGATCAGGAACAATATTAGCGTATCTTGACACCTACGAGCTCAGATACGCTGGCACCTTTTGAGAAAAAAAAGAATTTTCGGCAGACTGGATGGCGGAGAATAAACAAAACAGCTCTTTTTTTATCTTGTAAGCGCGTTGCTAACAAACAAACTTTTTTATTGCCTCTGAGCTTTCAAACAAACCTTTATTGACAATTGTCAATAGTGACAGGCAGGAGTTAGTAATGTCTTTTAGCAGAAACATTTTTCATAATTTCATGAAAGCGTCTTCAAATAGCTCCTTCAAAGAACTTTAATTCAAGTATCTCGCTAAAATCTACATTTTATGAGAATACATTTGAAAACATTTGCCCGGAATTGTTTCTTACTGTCTAGACCTTGAACTCATCATCCAATTTATCTCAATGCAAGCTGCTGACTGCTACGTTATCGAGCTCTCTTTCCAATGCCAACGGTAAATATTTGTTTGATTTGATTTTTTGTTCACAGTTAAACATAATCAGAGTCGTTAGTCGAATTTAGGAATGAAATAAATAAAAAATTAGTGGGAAAAACTGAATGTATTGTATATTTGCGTCTGGACAGTCGGCAATGGTTTATCTGTGAAAAAATCAACGAACGAGCCTATTGAATAATACCTTACCTTTCTAGGGTATGGTTCAAAAGTAGAACTGAAGTCAAATCTGTCTTAAGCGGGGTTTACATGGAACACTTTTCTGTATGAAACTTTTCCGAATTGCAATGTCGGTCGACGGTTTACGTGGCTTGTGATCTTTTCCGTTTACATGCATCGACTCATCTAATCGGAAACAGCTTTTTGACATGGGCAGATGATCCACACTCCAGTTCATAAGGTGGCGATAATGCTATGATGAGCTGGGCGCCGACCACCAACAAGCTCCCAGACAAAGAATACGACAAATACGGCACACGCGGAAGTGACTTTTCGTCCATCTAAACGTCCAAATATGTTAATCTCTTTCAAAGTTACGATGATTAAATGACTCTCCGATGCAGACCGGTACTGTTTTGAAGTCGCCATATTTAAAATGCGTTGCGGCGTTGAAAAACTCAGCCGGAGCATTACGGCACAACGCTGGGCGTGCAGATACAGCCCAAACGAAAAACTTTCCAAAACGGTGTGTACGAGCAGCGACTGGCTATCGGAAAGGCTTTCCGAAAGGACTTAGACTACCTCCTTGCAAAGGAATGAAATCTCGCTCTGTAGGGGCCTTTCTTTCCTTGGTTCTCAATCCTAAAAACATCCGTGGCCTGCTTAAAAGTCTGGTCAGTGTGCTTACCGAAGAGAACAACTGCTCTTGTTGTCTCTCGTTCAGAATCTCAACACTTCCTCCATCTGTTTCCCACTTAATGTACGACAGTTCAGTACCAGGCTGAGGGCTGAGTTTCTCTCTAATGAATCAAAATGCTATTACATTTGTGATAATGGGAACAAAACCAACACAATCATAAACTCTTCTACTCTTCAACTTACAACTTGAACATCTATTCATAAAATAGTTTGGCATACATCCCAATGATTTTCCTTGTGTTCTCTGTTTCTCCAGAACCCCTGCAGCCACATGTCTTTATAGAGGAGGAAGCCTGTTGACCACCAGCTCAGTCACCAGGAGAGGAGCTCCAGTATGGACCAAGAGAACCCAGAGCTTCCACTGGTTAAGTTGGAAGAGGAGGAACTCTGCTGCAGTCTGGAGGGACAGAGGCTTGTTGTAAAGCAGGAGACGGATACCTCCTTATTGACTCCTGTTTATGAAGAAAGTGACCTCGGCGAGGATCAGACTCTGAATGCTACACAGAATGAGTCAGTCAACATGCCAGTTATAAGTTCTGTGGTAGGAGCACCAAACAGTGACCTTCTGCTGCTCTCCTACAAGCCTCATGTAGCCAAGAGCCAAGATCAGAAAGATGACAAACATGAAGACTGCAGGTCAACAAGGGAAGCAGAGCACATTCTTAGCAAACGATTAACCTCTGAAGATGAATACAAACCATTAAAAACAAGTAATGTCCACCACAAAGAAGAGGTTGATCCTCAGTGCAGACTGCTGGATACAGTTTTGAAACTAGGTATATAAAACTAGATTAATTCTTTTGTATTATAACGAGAGCAATTTCATTAATATAGACTGAAACCCACGTTGTTTAGATGTATGGTTATAGATATATTGCTACTAACTTGCTACCATGTCTACATGTGTTTTTCATCACAGTAGCATCCCATTCCTTTTGTTTTCTGTCCCTCCAGAGCTCGCACAGCCATATGTCTGTAAGGTGGAGGAGGAGGTTCTCACTGACGAGCAGCTCTTAAACCAGAAGAAGAACTCCAGCTTGGACCATGAGGAGCCAGAGCCTCCACAGATTAAAGAAGAACAGGTGGAACTCTTCATCAGTCGGGAGGTAGAGCAGCATGTTGTAAAGCAGGAGTCTGATACCATTATGTTGACTCCTACCTTTAAGGAAGAAGACCTTAATGCAGAACAGACAGCGTCTATTGAGAACCTGCCAGTTATAAAATCCGTGGTAGGAGGTCCAAACAGTGACTTTGTTCTGCGCTCTACAAACTGTTGCGTAGATGAGAGCCGAGATCAGAAAGAAGACACTTGTGAAAAAGGTTTAAATTTCATGGCAAAAAATACAGGTGAGAAAATACATGGTAGTCAAACATGTGGGGAAGATCTCAGATCTAACGGAGAATTGACAGTCTACATGAGAATCCACTCAGATGAGAAACCATATGTTTGTAAAACATGTGGTAAAGGTTTCAGACATAACAGTCACTTGACACTCCACATGAGAATCCACACAGGCGAGAAGCCATATGTTTGTAAAACATGTCGGAAAGGTTTCAGACAGAAAAGTCACTTGAAAGTCCACATGAGAATCCACTCAGATGAAAAGCCATATGTTTGCCAAACATGTGGGAAAGATTTCAGGTCTAATGGTGAATTGAAAAACCACATGAGAATCCACTCAGATGAAAAGCCACATGTTTGCCAAACATGTGGGAAAGATTTTAGAAAAAAAGGTTATTTGGCACTCCACATGAAAGTCCACACAGGTGAGACACCATATGTTTGTCAAACGTGTGGAAAAGGTTACAGATCAAGTGGTCATTTGAAACTCCACATGAAATGCCACTCAGATGAGAAGCCATATACTTGCCAAACATGTGGGAAAAGTTTCAAACAGAAAAATAAGTTTGCATTTCACATGAGAGTCCACACAGGTGAGAAGCCATATGTTTGCAAAACATGTGGGAAAAGTTTCAGGCACAATACTAAGTTGACAGTTCATAAGAGAATACACACAGGTGAGAAGCCATATGTTTGCCAAACATGTGGGAAAGGTTTCAAATCTAATGATGAATTACGACGCCACATGAAAAACCACACAGGTGAGAAGCCATATGTTTGCAAAACATGTGAGAAAGGTTTTAGATCTAACGGTGAATTGACATTCCACACGAGAATACACTCAAATGAGAAGCCATATGTTTGCGAAACATGTGGGAAAGGTTTCAGATGTAATAATGATTTGACACGCCACATGAGAATCCACACAGGAGAGAAGCCATATATTTGTAAAACATGTCGGAAAGGTTTCAGACAGAAAAGTCAGTTGACGGCCCACATGAGGGTCCACTCAGATGAGAAACCATATGTTTGCCAAATATGTGGAAAAGATTTCAGATCTAATGGTGAATTGACATTCCACGTGAGAATCCACTCAGATGAAAAGCCACATGTTTGCCTACCATGTGGGAAAGGTTTCAGGTCTAATAGTGAAATGACATGCCACATGAAAAACCACTCAGATGAGAACCCATGTGTTTGTCAAACATGTGGGAAAGGTTTCAGATATAATAATGATTTGATACGCCACATGAGAATTCACACAACAGAGAGGCCATATATTTGTCAAACATGTGGGAAAGGTTTCAGACAGAAAAGTCAGTTGACCGCCCACATGAGGGTCCACTCAGATGAGAAGCCATATGTTTGCCAGACATGCGGAAAAGGGTTCCGATCTAATGGTGAACTGACAGTCCACATGAGAATCCACTCAGGTGAGAAACCATATGTTTGCCAAACATGTGGGAAAGATTTCAGACGTAGTGATCATTTGACAGCCCACTTGAGTATCCACACAGATGTAGATCCATGTGTTTTAGCCAAACCTGTGGAATAGATTTCAGATCTAATGTTGAATTGTCAGCCCACATCAGAAACACCCACTCTGATGAGAAGGTACCTTTGCAGGGTCTGCTGTAAAACAATACTGTTAGATCTCTGGTTGGTCCTGGTTAAAACAAACAAGGACTAATGAGAGTGAGTAAAGACAAATTACTGCAAATGTCCAAAACATTTTACTCTTGTAAACACCTGGGTATTGTGTTTCAAAATGTTGAATCAACATTTAAATTATTCAGACAAGATAACATGCCAGAATTTATCATGCCAAACCCGAGTACCTAGATCCTTAATTTATTACCTCAATCAAGACTATATTGTTTTCACCTCGCGTTTTTATATTTATCTTGTTTGTTAGCAAGATTACGAAAACGCAAAATGATGGATTTGCGTTTAGGTTCGGGCATATCCGAGGAGTGATTACGTTTTGAAATCTTATGTGTGTCACATTATTTAAAATTAAATAAATCGTTTCGGTTGGTGTCGATAGATGATTTAAATCTGTAGATATAGCAATGTAATGAGTTCGTAAATGTATTTGGCTGTACTTGCTGTAACACCAACTTGGTAACTAGGAAAACCATTAAACTTTTATTTTTAAAAAAGTTGAGTTTTTTTAATTCTTCTGATAGACCCGGTGCCTCTGGCTCGCCAGCATCACTGGCTGCTGCTTCTGCTCCTAGCTTGTTTTCAGTTCGGTGGTTGCACCGCTTTTCAGGGGCTAGAGCCAGTTTTTCCTCTGTGGGAAAGCTAAGAACCGGTTCCAGGTTAGGCATTAGCTCAGAACTGACTCTTGAGCCGCCCTGGTGGGAACCGGCCTCTAGTGTTGGAGATATACAAACATCCATTCCCAGAATCAACCTAGTTCTTCCTCGTGCTAAGGTCTGTTCGGGTAAAAGAAAGATGATCCATTAACCAGTTTTTAAGTCATCGCGCTAACACAAAGATGTACAGGGTCGGATGCGGCGAACATGAAAATGCCGTTGACGATTCCATAATATCCCCAATGTTTCGGGGATATAGACAATTAGGAGAAGCCCCGACTTTAGCCTTTCAGTGTAAACTCAGTTTAAAGTATGCCGGCAATGCAGCAAAAAGGAAGCTGCCAAAATATTGAAAACACGTCTTCCTGACCTACAAATGTAAATGAGTGAACAGATAAAAAAGGTTACATTATTATTATTATTATTGTTGTCAGACAAAGTTTCATCCTCAGGTAATACTAGTCCTGTGTAAATAGGGCATTAAACAACAAATTTGGTAGGTAATCTTTCAAACTTTTCTGTGCAACCTTCAATGTCACACTTTAGTTTTTTTTAAGAAGTGATGTCATGGAATACACATATGTATTCACAATGTACACACAATTTTAAGGCGCTCCATATTGGGCGGCATAAATTAGTTTTTTTTCATCTATTTTGCATTTCAAGGTTTTTTTCTTTTCACTTTTGAATTTTAGCTGTGGTAATACAACTGTCATCAGTTTTGGAAAGATTGTGAATTTTGGGGGAATCTCATGTCACTTTGGCACATTGGGAAAATACTGGCTATTTTCCTCATTTCCTGCAAAACCGTTATTTCATGTATATTAGAGATATTAAAGCTGATGCCTATCACTGGAATCATGTGTTAATATAAATATAAGAGGGTAGTATGTGTGAATTATAAGCTCTAAGAGAGCCCCAGCCCTTGCCAAGGGCCGAAACGTGGCTCGGAACCTACTCCTAAACGGACATTGTTTCGTTATTTCCTGTTCCTCTGCAGTATGAAACATCGAAGGAACAAAGCACAACAGTAGGTAAGCATATTTTCGGTCCATAAGCCTTAGTTCACAGGACAGCTGAATGTAGGTGATTGTAGTCGTATATTGGTATGATTAAGGATATGTGGACAGACCGTATGCAGAGATAAACATTGAATAAGTAAGTAGGGATAGTACCAAAAATATGATTTTTTTTTCTCATTTCCATTCCATAAATAGATTTTTTTTTGTCATTGCTTAGATATTTCCCTAATATTAGAAACTGTAAAACCCTAATTGTATATCAGTGAAAATGAATTATAAATCCTGAGTTACATGCTTGAAAAAAAGTATTTAAAAAAAAAGAAATATAGATATGAAAGCAGCATGAGGGAAAAGCGATGCACCAGCATACACAAACAACGCAGACTATATAACTGGGTGAAGCAACAACTCCAGGAATTAAGTATTGACTTTGGACCAATTTTTCCTGCTCAGGTGAGAGTTTTCCAGCAGGGCAGCCGACACATTCTCCGTATACCTGCAGATTTGCAGGATTTCATCCGACCTGTACGACAACAAATGGAAGAGTAATCAGTCGGGAGGTCTAAATTAAGAAACTGCACCGAGTGGATTATGGTTCCCCAGAAACTCACTGAAAGAATTATTACAATATGTGACACCTGAGAACAGTGAAATTTTTGTTTGCTCCACCTTTTTATAATACAAAGTAACTTTATTTTTGATGAGAGAAAAACTTCCGTTAGCGATTAGCAGACAGCGCTTGTCCTCAAAATATGGTTGATTTGTAAATGACTAGTGATGACTGTAAATGAGTAGAACTTTTTTTAGACTTAAATAATGTCCAAAAATCAAGAAACAGACTTACTCAAAAGGGAAATAGCTCGATCAAGGAAAAGATGGCCAGACTGGCCAGACAAAATCTATAATAATCTATTTTCCTTCATCTTTTCACTGCAGGTGAATAACAATAGGGGATGTAGCAGCCCTGGAATCAGCATTAAAACATAACAAACGGTCATCTGCAGGACGCAATTTCAATCGTGCCCATGGTCCAAAACATGGCCGTTCCTCAAGCGCAGATATTTCTCTTCCAAGAAGCAGAAAAATTATATTTTTATACTTATTGATTGGGAAATCCAACAAAAAGAGAATACTCATATCATTCAACTAGTCATAATACCTACAGTCATATAGACTATTTCCTTATTTCCAATTCATCGTTTCTAGAGTAAAGGTCTGCATGTATGAGATAATTCTCATGTCTGATAATGCTTTAATGATTTTGCTTATACATATTTGGTTACAGCTACTGAGAGAGGATAGAATGTTTGGCTTCTAAAGCCACATTGGCCACAAAACCCTATATTCCTGGAATATGTTGGTTTAAATACAGATGAATACTTCCTACGTTATACAAATTAAACATCTGTATCAATAAGATGGGAGACATTTAAACTACTGCAAGAGTAGTAAATAAATGAAAAACAATTGTTGCAGATGCTAGAGCTTTAAAGGGAACGCGAGGAGCTTGAACTGGTGACAGGTTTCAGATCCAAAGTAAGATTGTATTACAGAAAAACAACAACCTGCGGACAACATATCTGAAATCAGAACGTAATCTCATCACAAAGTCGAGCAGCAGCAGGGGGAGGAGAGGAGGAGGAGGAAGATGAAGAACATGAAGAAGACTGGAGTGTTGTGGAAGAGGGCAGGGCATCTAGAAGACCAAACATAAATATTCAAATTATATCAGAAGTGCAAATGACCGTTTGATATGTTTTAATGCTGTTTCGATTTGGTCAGGCCAGTGTCCTCTTCCTCATCAGCCGGCACTGAGGTGTTTAGAAGGTGCAGAAAAGGCTTCAGGTAAGATAGGCTCACATGTTGTTCACCTTTGAGGTCGTCTTTGATGTTCTGGAGTGGGCCGAGGGCCTTGTTCACAGCTTCCAGGTCCTGCCAAGAGGGCGGTAGGTGTCGCACTTTGCAGTCTTTGGAGAGAATATTGGACAAAGCACTTTGTTGTTCCAGGACCTTTTCTATCGTCTTGTGTGGAACCCCATTGTGTCGGGCAGTCTGTCTCCATGACATGCTCTGGAGGGTTGAGCTCTCTCTGTGCCTCCTTCAAAGCCACTCTTTTTTTCCAGCTACGGGAGAATTGTCCACAATCTTCCTGCACAACCCAGTAACTCTGTTGATGCAGTGAAAATCATCTTTGAGATGATTTCCTGTGAACGACAAGATGATAATAAAGAATAACTGGCCCATGTGATATCAACACTCTTTTCTTGTTGTAATGCTTTGGTATCTTCACTTAAATGTTAGAACAAATACGCTAATGTCTGAAGGAAGCTTAAGATAAGCTTAAATATTGATCTAAATACATTGTTTTATAACCATTTTTGAATATTCTATTTTTTTTAAGAAAATATATTTTAGACTAATAAGTAGTTGAATTTACTAAGATTTCCCAGCATTGGGTGAAAGTAAACCTATATTTGGGTAAGTTTTATGACTTGCTGCTTGTTTATTCATACAACCCGGCTTGTGTTCTGTTCAACCCGGCGCTGGGTTATGGATATGAGCCAAATTGGTTTATTGTCAATCAAGCATTTATAAGTGTGTACAGGAGAGGAGTATAAAAATATAGTTCTGTAATAGATAAAAATGAATTTTACTTACCAATGTCAAATTTAAAGTTCATGTCCAAAACAGTGGAACTTGGTCCAACGATTAAGCTCCAGCGCTTCAACAATTTAACCAATTTAATCCCACGACCCCTTTTGTTTCAACACTAGTTAAACCGTGAGACCTGTTTTCAAACCTTTCGGCATGTGTGTGTATAAATATTATTCACCTTTATAAACTGTATGGAAGTAACTAACTCCTTACATTCCTCAATCATCAACACTATATGAAACCTAAGACACATAACTAGCTGTATAAACTTTATCTTTAAATGTTATATTGGTTAAAAACATGTACAAATTATGAACCAACTGATATTTAAATTTATTTACTTTTAGCACTGAACATCTTAGATGGGCTGCGTGTCCCAATTATTGTTCCTGCATTCAACAATCCTACAACTATTCTACCTGTTCAAGAGCCTTTTTAGTAATCCCGTTGCATACGCGACACTAATCTTGCAGGTTCGTCAACATTAGAGTTATTAATTAGTTAGGTAGGCCTGGCCGTCTGCACAGGGGTAAGTGACTTCAGGCAAAATAGTTTTTCGCTCTAGCTTTGGGGCGAACAAAGGACACCCACGCTCGCGTCTCCGACTTGTTCAAACAGGATTTTCGTAAACCAAACTAGAGCACTCTTACACAAAGTAAGTCTGTTACAAGATACAGGTACACGCTCGTTTCGGGAAAAATCTGTGATACGAGTTAATCAAGTCACCGCTCGTGATGCAAGGCAAATTTTGGGAGGAATCTTTTCTCATAAATCAAAATACTCATAAAGCAAGGCACTTGTAAACCGAGGTATGACTGTATATATATGAATGTATATATATATGTGTGTGTGTGTGTGTATTTTTGTGTGTGTGGGCTTAATTACAAATGGATCAGCTGTCACTGGTGCAAAGAATGAGACAGAATAATAGTTAACTGCTTAAATGTAATGATAGTTAACTTGGGGACTTTTGGTGAATTGCTGTAACATTTCCCACCTTTTATCATATTATGCCATCACAGCCATGTTGGTCATCACCCTTATAGACCCTCAATCCCGTTGGGGTGACACTTGAGAGCATTAAAATATTTTCATCTTCATTTTCTCGTTTAAACAGGCTTGGTGAAGAAAGCGGTTTTGTCTCATGTCGATATAAGAAATAATCACCATTAGTGTCTTCCTGGGTTGTGCATCATGTTATTGTATTCTGCTGCACTGCTGCCCATTTTTATACGATGACTTATAGCAACTTATTTATTGCTAATACAATGTTCAGAACTTACTTATTAAGCTAGTTATAAACTACTTATAAACCCTTTGTAAGGGTAGTACTATTTTAAAATGCTACCAAAATCACAGTGAAAAATACCAAATGGCAACAGAGGAAAAAAAACTTCAAACCGGCAAACCTTTACAGTAACTCACTTCCCATGAATCATGAAATTGATGTAATCTTATACTCAACTGTTCCGTACCGTTCTGATTGTTCCTACTACTTGGTTGAGGCATGTCATGCTGAATTGCACTTGAGACACTTTGTCTCTGGGGAAACGTTCAGAAGGATGGATTGTTTTGACATATAATAGCATGACAGGACTGACTTAATAGAATTGTGTCACTTGATACAACCCCAAAACGTCAAATTTGGGTCAAATAGTTTTCTTAAAACCTGGTTTACCAAACTTGAGTTGAGACTGAATGCTAAATGTGGTAATGGTTAGCTAAAAGTATCTATTTTCCATGAAAGACAAAATTCCTTGTAAATGTTTGCTGTCATTATGATGCTTTTTTTTTTTAAACTGAATTATATCTGAAGTCAAAAGGGCTTAGACCATTGATTTTCTCTATTCTCGCTTTTGTCTTTAACTTGTTTTTAATGTTCTAATCTTTCTTAATGTTTTTATTATTGTTTTAATTATGTCTAACTGTTCTTTTAAACTTTGTTGCAATGTTATTGATAGTTTAAACACTTGAATTGCCCTGTTGCTAAAATGTGCGATATAAATAAAGACGCCTTGCCCAAAAACATGCTCAGTCTTTGATACATTTTCCAAGATACTAAATTAATAAATAAAGAAATAAAGAAATAAAAGATGAAAAGAAAGATTTTTTTCTTTCTTGGGGAAAACATTCATTTGATACCGAACTTAAGATATTTTTGTCCACTGATCATCAGCATGGTTGTTGTTGAGTTTTCACCGCTGGGTCACATACCAAAAATGGAAACAATATAATTAAATAAATCAGAATTGAAATTAAAAAAAACATTTTTTTGGTCTTTCAACTGCAGTGTGGGTGTTATTCCACTCCCATGTGGTTTGTGGTGTTCACACTGTCAGGAAAATATCCGATCTGAGTCTCAATTGTGCTAAAATCAGATCTGGGTGTGACTCATCTTACAGTGTGAACCTAGTAATAAATGGAGTAACAACTCTACGTTTTTACGAGTTCTAAGAGGAACACGTAAACGCACCACAGCCCCGGGTCTTCCTGGAGGTCACGTGACGGAGGCAGGCGGGCCATTCTCGGCTTCTCCCTCACTCGAGCTCAAATGTCGGAGTTGTTCGTGTCTGGAAGAAATGGACTCTGGCGATGCATGAATTTGATCACTCAGAGATCCGTTCCGCTGAGTCTGTGAATGGCGCCAAAACAGGACCCTAAACCTAAATTTCAAGAAGGTGAGTGGCGGAAACGAGCCGATGGAGCAGCTCGCGGCTGGAGGGGGGCGGGTTTGTTGTTGTTGAGGCTGCTGCTCTAGCACCACAATGGTCCCTCCTGGGATGGACACTGAGCTCCACAGCCTTTTTTATCAGTCATATGTGTGGGGATTTTACTTAGAATGTAACCAGATATAACAAATGTTTAAGTATATGTCACTGAGTAAAGCTACATTTGTAAACCAGGCACTATTAGCATTCGGCTAACGGTGAGCTAGGCGTGTTATACATATAAGGTTATTTATTAGACATAGAATATTCTCTGACGTCACACATTTAGGACCTTTACACGAATCTCATAAGCTTTTGCACTAAAGTATATTGTGATCATTTATTGTATTGTCGTCTGTTTTCTCCTCACAGGTGAAAGAGTCCTGTGCTTTCATGGGCCATTGCTGTATGAGGCTAAGGTTTGTGTCAATACCGACCTCATGCACCCGTCAGCCATAACATTATAACCACCTGCCTAATAATGTGTAGGCTCTCCTTTTTCTGCCAAATCGCTCTGACCCGTCAAAGCATGGGCTCAAGACCTATGAAGGTTTGCTGAGGTATCGGGCATCAGGTTGCTAACATCACATCCTTTGAGTTGTGTTAGTGATGAGGTGTAGCCTCCATGAGCAACACTTCTTTCTCCACCACATCCCACAGATTAATTTGAGATGTGGGGAGTTTTGAGGGCAACACTTTGAACTAGTTTTTGTGTTGCTCAAACTTTTCCTGAGCCATGTTTGCAGTACCATGGCCCAATAAATGTATTATTATTATTATTATTATATAACAGTGAAAGAGGTTGCAGCTGTTAGGGAATACCGTTTCTCTTAGATGTACCAAATCTGTAACAACATTTAGGTAGGTGGGACATATCAAAGTAAATCAGTATATCATATGTAAGTACCCAGCTTTTCCCAGCAAAACCCAAAAACCATCACTCTCCCTTCTCAGCTTGCCTTCTTTCCATAGCGCTTGCTGCTGCACTTCCCTACATAAACAACTCGCACGCACCCAGCCGTCCACATGATGTAAAGAACACACGATTAATTAGACCAGGACACTGACCTCCATTCCTCTTCGGTCCAGTTTTCACGCTGACGTAGCCATCGTAGGCTCTCCCAGCAGCGGACAGAGGTCAAAATGAGCTGACAGATCTGTGGCTATGTAGCCTCATTCATAGCAATCTGAAAGGCAATGTTTGTTCTGACACATTCCAACCAGAACTAGAATCAACTTTTTCAGCAATTTGTGTAACAGCAGTTCCACCAAGGGATAAAACTACAATGATCTCTCCAGGGGCCAATCATTGAGCATTGAGTCTTCATTCCCCTGTTTGCCGGTTCATCAGTTGTCCGTTCTTAAACTGCTTTTGGTAGGTACTAACCTCTGCAGACAATAACACTCAACAAGTCCTGCAGTTTTAGAGAAACTCTGACCTAGTTGTCAAGTCCTCGCTCAGATCCTTACACATATCCTATTTTTTCCTGCTTCCAACTAAATATTCACTTGCTGCCTAATCCTATCCCATCCTATCCTACGTACTGACAGGTGTCATTGTAGTGACACATTGTTATTCTCACTTCACCTGGCAGTGGTTCTAAAGTTATGGCAGATCAATGTTTGTGTGTCATCGATGAATTTTTTAACTGCAATGAAAATGTCGACCGACGGCTGACGCAGCACCGTGTGTTTTCTTGCTTTCAGTGTGTGAAGATCAACATAAAGGATAAGCAGATTAAATACTTCATTCATTACAGCGGATGGAACAAAAAGTGAGGAGCTTGGTTTGGCTAGAGTTTGATTCCTGTACTCTTTGAGTCCGTTGTGTGCATGTGAATGGTTTGAATAGTATTACAGAAGACTCTTTATTTATATTGACATTGTTTTGCTGTTTGTTTTTTTGCAGCTGGGATGAATGGGTTCCTGAAAGCAGAGTTCTCAAATATGTGGACAGTAACCTCGCCAAACAAAAAGAGCTTCAAAAGGCCAATCAGTAAGTTTCTCTTATGATGATTGATTATGTTGAAGTCTTTTTTATTATGTTGTTAAAAAAATAGAAGTCCCTGATATTCAATCGTTTGAATATCTGGTATATAATTCAATTATCATTTCACGAAACCTACAAACAACAACCAAGCATTAAAATGGTTCCTGTTTCTATTTATAAACTAAAACTGTTTTTATTTCTTTTGTTTCCATGGCTACAAGTTCATATAATCCATATTGTTGGAGCTCAATTTGTCTCAGATGAAGACTGAACTCGGCTGTTACATGTTTCTTGGGTTCACCTCTCAAATCTTCTGGACAGTAGAAAAAAAAAATTGTAATCTCGAAACATTTTATTTTTAATTTTTAATAACTGAACTTTTCCTCAGATAAACTAACAGCAATTATAGCAATGAAATATCACAACTTAAATGACATCTTTCTAACTTTCTCTCTTCTGGGATCTTGAATATTTCATGCCTGTTTCCCAAATAGCTTTAATATGAACAAAACTCTCATTATTTTTTATCTTTTCAAGTATGTTTTGACTATAGGTCTATTTTAGGTTGCATAATGAGTCAAAGTCAACTCTTGACAGCACAGTTCAAACAAGAGTGAATGATGTATTTAATGACCCTCTCATGGTTTCTTCCTCAGGGACCATTATGTTGAGGGAAAGATGAGGGGTTTACCACCAAGTAAGAAGATTGCTGCTGTGCAGCAGAAAAATGTTGATCTGTAAGTGTCCACCTCTAATATCACTCTAATCACTATATTGTACAAACACTATGTGATGTTGGTCTGAAGTAATACATGCATGTTTGTGCTGAATGTCACTGGTGCTCGTATCGTACCGTATTGCCTCTTATGCATTTTCTTTTTTTTTTTTGCATCCTAGGAAAGTGAAAAAGGCAAAGCAGAAGAGTGAGTATTTATGTCTATATGACATCTTATGTATAATATTTCTGAAACCTTTTCAATAGACAGAATAAGTTCAGAGCTGCCACCCCACTATCACCGTTTACAATGTTTTCATTTATAATTCATATTTATTCAGCCTAGTTTCACTCAATGTGCATTTTTAATTCAAGGACTGCAACAGTATTCTGTATATAGTATGTTACATTTTCCTTCATTTTGTTGTGTTGAGCAGAACTCTCCTCCCCTCCCCTCCCTTCCCCCAACACACCTCAGCAGCTGTGTATTGTGTACAATTTTAAATGTTCACAAGTCTAAGTGCAAATGTTCATAAAATGTGTTGGTCTTGAGGGGACTGGTAGGTCTCACACTTTTTTTTCAGGTGCCTTGATTTAGCTCTTTTCCGCTCCTCCCCAAGGCTTTGGACTTCCACTTGGACCAAGCTTTTCCTTTCTGTTGGAGTAGATTTTGTCCATTCCTGGAAACTAAATGTACATATTATTTGTATTTTGGTGCAAGTGTTGCCAATAATGTCCCTGGTTTTGTGAGGGCATTCTGCCTGGCTGATGGCATTACTGATGGTCCACCTCCTCCCAGATCTTGTTCTTATTCTTTGTCTGGTGAGTCCCGGTATGTCGAGGCGAGTCTACACTTGGCAACCTTGAACTCCTCCACAAGAGAAGGCAAAGGATCCGTACAGATCTTAGGGAGAGCCTGATTTATCAAAATCTTGAAGATGTTCCCAATAATCTACGAAGGTGCTTGTTTAACTTCCCTTCCCTTCAACAGATGTTATAAAGCCCCTTTTACACAGATCAGGAGGGACACGGGTGTCAAGAGGGATGAATTACTCTTGACAACTTGACTTCTTGGGCCTGAAGGTCACCTTTTCCCATGTAGCCACACGCTCAAATTCCGCTAAGACCCATCTTGCCTGCACATGGGCTGAACTTGTCGAACTAAGGTCATCCGTGAATCACCTGCTTGCTGGCTGTTGGCTTCCCGCAGCCGTCGTTGGTGCTTTTCCTATTTTTCTGGCTGCGGAAATGATTATTTTCATTCCCATGCTAAACGAGACTGCACCCTGTTCCAATTTATTTACCAACTGGTTGAAACTTGTTGAACTCGGAGGATTCAAATTACAATTTGACGTCAGCAAAATGGCTGGTGATCTGCTGGATGTAATCTGGAATGTGGGCGTGGTCCATAGCAGCTTGAAATCGATCCACTTGTTGGGGGGTGCACCCATAAGTATTTGGAAAGATCAAGCTGTAATACTGTAAGGTCTTTGTTCTTGTCTGTAGATGACTGAAGACCTCGTGTTCTCCTAACATCCAGAGAACCGCCCCTTCTGACTACATGTGTCAATATATCCGTTCTTTTTGGCCGGTATAGAGAAAATGATTTTCGCTCCACGTTAAGCAGGGAGATCAGAACTGGTCAATATGTGCTGAGTCCTGTTTATTGGGCACAAAGCACCACTATGGTGGCCAAGTCACTGCCTCTCTTCTTCTCCAGGCTTCCAGCTAATGTCTCCCCTCTTGTGCTACAGCCAGACGGGAGGCTTTTTTAGGGAATTCTGTTCATATAACCCCAAATAAAAGCACATCTTATTTAGTCACCATAATATTACAACAGAATACTCACAGGATAATATTATTTAAGAAATGGCAACAATCCGTTTCAGATTTGTGTGTGTTGTTCTGGTCTTTCCGGCATATTTAAGAAGTCTTGTTAGTCTGATCATAGACTTTCACTTTCGTATTTTCCTTTTTATTCAGCACTTGCTCCATTGTGTTAAGTGACTCGGATAGCTACAGCTAATTTGAGAGAGGAAAGCAGACATTTTGAATTAGATCAAATGGGCTGACGTGCTGCTTTATTTACACAAACCCTTAGCTTGATTGGCAGATAAAATATAGTCTACGTAACATGTTGTTTATCTGCTCAGCCATTATGCCTAATGGATGAGCATTAGGCATAATGTCCTATACCCCCCTCAGGGAACTCCTTGTGGATCTGTTCTGTGCGAGATGAGGCTTTGTCTTTTACAGCATGCCAGAATTGTTCGGGCAACCAATTACCTTCATTTCCACATCAATTCTAAGCTGCAACTGACGTCTTTTCCAGCTCCAGGGCCGGGAGAAGGTTCTAGCAGCGGAGAAATGCCCCAGGGACCACGGAAGAAGAGGGCTCGGGTTGATCCCACTGTGGAGAGTGTAAGTATCGGAGTTGATGGACACACATGAACATCTACTTGATTATTATATACAATTGCTGAAACAATTCGTAGCGTTTCACTTAGTAAAACGCAGACCTACCTTCATGTAGAATATTCAGGCCTCAGGGTAAACGTGACTGTGGGATTTATTGATAAGGTGTTCAAATTAGCTTTATTTTTTCTGAGTGCAAAATGTTGGCTCCATGCAGAAAGAAGTAGATGTTATTATGATGAGCTGAGATTTGGGCCCAATGGGCTATGAGAAGTTTTGCTGCCCCTGATGGGAAGATGAGAGACTCACCAGGATGGAATTGATGGCAGTGACAAGGACAGCCCAACAAACAGCCTGGACCAGGGAAGTATGTAAAAATAAATGCTACTGTGGAAAAACCCTTCAAATGCAGGTGGGTTCAAGGCTCATAATAGCAGGGTTTTCAAGAGGGGACTGATGTACGAGGCACTGAGATCACATTTAATTGAGATATAGGAGCAGTATGGACAAGAAGTGCACCTGTACGTCATCATGATCATTTGTGGATCACTTCAAGTGCCTCCCTGGAAAGCCCAGTGTGGCCAGCGAAGAAAAGAATAACATCAAAGCCCTAAAGAGGTACATTAAAGCAACCGGCATTGCAAGGAAGCGAATGAGTTAGCGAATGAGGTTCAAAGCCAGCAGGAAGATCGAGGAAAGTATAAATGGCATCTTGAATCGTACTGGGGTTGAATCATCCTCATTGTTTTGGGAATGGACTTGATGTTACATCTGGCAGCAGGGACAGGGCACTAGCTGGAACCCTTGAGAAGAGTGGCATTGCTTTGACCAGCATTGCTAATGGCATCTGGAAATTGTTGGTGGATAAAGGCCCAAACAACCCCATGAAAATTGGGTTCCCCATGGTAACTTCTTCTCCTGGTCGAGTCTCCAGTTTTGATTTGAAATGATTGTAAAGTAACGGCTGTTCATTCAGAATCCGATGAATGGGAGTGATTGCTGCCATTATGTCAAGAGTTGTGTCCGTATCCTTAGCGTCCTCAGTCGTCCCTTGTCTCCGATCCTCTTCTGGATAGTCCTGGACAGGATTTGAAGGTTGAGGAGAGCAGAGCTTCCGGTTTGGGGAGCTTGAAATTGCATCTCTGCTGTTTGCTGATGATGTGGTTTGGTTGGCTTCATCAGTAAAAGACACGGTTCTCTGCTGGAAAACAAGAGGACTTTCCCCTTTGGGTTTGGGGTGATCTGCTGCCTAAAGCGACAGAGTTTAAAAACCTTGATGTCTCGTTCTCATGTGATGGGAAAATGGACCGGGAGATGGACAGATGGCTGAGTTAAAAAGGCAAAGTTCTCAATTTACGGGTCCATCTACATTGCAGTCCTCACCTATGGTCCTGAGCTCTGGGTAGTGACCAAAGAAATAAGGCCGGGGATACAAGTGGCTGAAATGAGATTCCTTCAGCGGGTGGCTGGGCTCAGCCTTGTAAATAAGGGGAGGGGCTCAAACATCCAGATTGAGCTCGGAGTGGAGCCACTGCTCCGACGCGTTGAAAGGAGCCAGTTGAGGGTTTCCAGGAACATCTTACCAACACAAGACTGCGAGGTAGACCCAGAACCTGCTGGAGGGACTATGTTTCTCATCTGGTCTAGGAACGCCTATGGATCCCCCAGGACGAGCTGGAGAGCGTTGCTGGGGAGATGGATGTCTTTTTAGCCTGCAGCCAGTACGATCTGACTCCTGATAAGTGGAAGATGAAAGGATGGTTAGCTCAAATAATGGCCATCAGGCCATTTAGTGATTATGTTGATTCTCTGTGCGTCATTAAGAACATAATCTGTATGAAAACCATTAAGGTATTTATTTTAATAGGAAAATGCTTAATATTATACTTGGTTTTGAAAGTAATTCTTAAAAAACATAAGACGGTGTGTGAGGAAAAATATTTATTTGTTTGTTGTGTCCTGTCATGGATGTTAGGGAGAAATAACAATCCTGATCCAAACAATCCAGTTTTCGACAGAATTCTGTAAATGTTTTTTTTTTCTTTCACATTAGTGTTTGTAGCTACAATTCAGAAAAGACTTTAAACAACAAATCAAATATGTATCAAATACGTTTGTGTGTGCAGGAGGAGATGTTCACCAACCGTGTGGAGGTGAAGGTGAAGATCCCTGAGGAGCTGAAACCCTGGCTGGTGGATGACTGGGACCTGATCACTCGACAGAAGCAGGTAGAAACACACAAACCTCCATGAGTTCGTGTGTTTGCAGTATATTTATCTCGGCTCTGGTGGGGTACCTCCACAGGGTATCGCCGCTGAGTCAGCATGTTAGAAAATAATAACCATCCTGCCTTTTTTTTCTCTCTTTTCTTCCCTTAAAGTTGTTTCATCTACCTGCTAAGAAGAACGTAGAAACAGTCTTGGAGGAATATGCAAACTACAAGAAGTCAAAAGGAAACTCCGACAATAAGTAAAAATAAGCTCATTAACTTCTTTCAAATGATGTGAAAGTGTAAACGTCGGCGTCCCGTGATCGTCTGTCCTCCTCCTGGTGCTCCCTGTCTGACTGTCTTTGTGTATTCTTCTCTGACTTTGTTCTTGGATCCCTTTTAATGAATGAACTGGGGGCGTTTTCTACACCGTCGGGTGCAGCTGACTGCACTTCGTCAGGTGTAATTAAAAATCCTGTGATATTTTCAAGCATTTTAATGAACATTAACATGGAGTTACTATCGGCGTGGGATAAAAGTCTGTGTTCTCAGGGTAGTGGAGGTTCTGGAGGTGAGAGGATGGTGGCACGTCGTAGCCGGTCACCTTCTCAGCTGAGTGGATGATACATAGGTGGTGGAGGAGGAGAGGAGGGACTTGATGAGGGTGCTGAGGTTCACTGTTGTTGTGATTTCGTCATGAAGCTCCGTGTGAGATCCTGGGAGATGCTGGTCACCAGGAATCAGACACATTCGACATTGTCCATTGATTAAAGTCCATTCATTAAATATTTTAATTATAGCGTCCATCCTTCTTCTTCTGCTTATCTGAAGTCGGGTCGCGGTGGCAGCAGGCTAAAAAAGGCATTCCAGACGTCCCTCTCCCCGGCACATTCTCCTTTATAGACTATTTCCTTTCACTGGAGAAGAATGTCCCAATCAGTCTCTGCTGTGTGGTTCTGTTCTGCGGTTGAAAACGCGTCCGATCGATGTATTAGCTACAAAATCTCCATGGAAACTGTTTTTTCTTCGGTCTCCACTGCAGGGAGCACGCGGTCAACGAGGTGGTGGCCGGGATTCGGGAGTACTTTAACGTCATGCTGGGAACTCAGCTGCTTTACAAGTTTGAGAGGCCGCAGTACGCCGAGATCCTGGCAGAACACCCAGACAGGCCCATGTCTCAGGTGTACGGAGCTCCACACTTACTGCGCCTATTTGGTAGGACCCCCAGATATATATATATATATATATACAGTAAACTCCACCAAAGGGAATCTCACCCGCACGGATAAACTCTGACCCACTGCTTTAAACTCATGTCAATGTGTTTGTATTCTGTATTATAAGAACTGTCAAAGTATTTGATTACATCTTTTAGGAATAGGCTTCTTGGGCAGGTTTAATGGCTGTGGGACAGAACTGAATATAGGGGGAAACAGGAATAGTTTCCATCCGCCCATCCGGTCTGCGATGTTTGTTTCTGGAGCATAACTCAAAAATCGTTTGAATATTTTCTCCCAAAACGTTCAACACATAAAAATCACATTTTGAACTGGGGCCTCTTGCTATTTGTGGACTTTTGCCATTAAAAATCATTCTGTTTCTATGGTTACGAGTGGGACCAAATCTGATGGTTGATACGAGGGTCTCCAGGGCAGATATAAAAAAAGGATTCAATATTTTAATAATTATTTTATTATTCTTTTGGAAATGCCGCTTTTGTGTTATTTTGGCATAATCTATTCTTAAAAATTGAACTTCTTTTTCTTTTCTGCAACAAGTATCGCAATTAACAGGGACAATTTTAAATAACGCCTTTCTGACTGTCTCTCTTGAATGACCTCCTGGAATTTGAGTATTTCCATGGTGATGAAATTTTATTATAATAATTAAAATGATATACTTGTACGTAGAAATACTTTTAGGGGGGCGTTTGGACTTGAAGTTCACTTTTTAAATTAAAACCTCAGTGTTTCCTGCGGTACAGTGAGTACTCAGTGTTTCTATTTTCTATCAGATGCCAGGTACGCTTAAAATGTCCCAGTGGAAATGCCAAATTGTTTCCTGACCCAAACTATTGTAGCAATCCTGTGGTCAAACACTCAACGATCAAATTAATACACAAAAAATGAAATTCCAAACTTCCATATATTACGGACAGAATGGCTGCTGTTATTTGTATGATGTGTTAAATTCCAGTTAATTATCTCGATGTATGTTATATTTCAATTGAATCTCCATAAAAATGTTATATAATGGCACACACCCCTACTGCAGTTTACATTACAGCAGAAATAATAAAGATAAAACCCCTCTTTGACTGTAAGTAACCCCTTACAGCAGCAGGTGTACAAGATATCACAGATTAAATACATAACTCAGTTGTTTGAAATCTGTAAAAATCAGCCTGACAGGATTAGAACTGGCTGTTTTGTACAAGTTTGTGTTTCTCAGGAGTTGGTTTCACAAACGTCTCTTTTCTTAGTTGGTGCATTTTTACGTTCATCACAAACATCAGTCCTGAGTCAGGCTGCCTGCTGTTTCTCTCTGCGATGTTCTCACACACTTTGCGCCTCCCAACAGTTCGTATCGGAGCCATGTTGGCCTACACTCCACTGGACGAGAAAAGTCTGGCTTTGCTACTCAGTTACCTCCAAGATTTCCTCAAGTAAGATTTAAACCCAACTTCTCCTCCACAGACAGACTCCTCCAGAATGATTGGCAGCCTAAAAGGATCTTAACCCGCTAACTTCTACTACATATGTATCTACTTTCTACATATGAAGCTAAAAATCATTTCAATTCCCTTCTTATTGAATATACAGGACTGAATCACGTGACGTAATGTTCAGGTTCTGTCCAGCAGTGGGGAAATAAATATTCAGATCCGTTAAATAGTCGGACTTTGACAAAATTTCTTTTCACATCTTAAGTTTACCCGGACTAACCTGACTGGAGTATCTTGAATTTGTAATCTGTCTATTTGAAGCACTTCCTGATCGTTAGGGTAGCGATCTAGAACCGATAAACACTAAGGAACAAACGAATTTCACCTTGGAGCAAAAGCCATTTCCCTCTTTTTCTAACATGGCAATAAATTCTCCCTTTTCTTTAGGTATCTGGTAAAAAATTCATCCACCCTCTTCAGTGCAACGGAGTATGAGGTCGCGCCCCCGGAGTACCACCGCAAGGCCGTGTGATCGGCTGAGGCCAGCTCTCCCCGTCTCCCAGGCCACATGTACAGTAGTTATCACTACCTTTTTAAAGCGAGGACGGACATTTTCACTTGAACTGGTACACCCCCGCCTCATAAAAGCTCTCAGGAGCTTATCACAGTGAAGAAAAAAATAATCTCAGTCTCTCCCTCCCCTCTTTTTTCTCTCCCTTGGTTGAAAAAAAATTCAAGAAGAATTTTATTTGTTGACAAGTTTCTGTTCACCAGAAACGCTTTGATGTTTTTGAGCATTTTCCTATGATAGGTATTTGTTGCAGTTGCATGTGTGTATTTATTATTAGTGCTCTATTTTGCAACATGAGGTGCAGTTTAATGCTGGACTTCATGCTCAGCACTGAGCAGTTACTGTTTCTGCATGTGTATCACGTGTATTTGTATCAATTTGTTAAAAAAAAAATGTTTCTACACAAGCTCTACATTGTTTGTTGTGGTTTTTTTGTTAATGTCTTTCAAGAAGTAGGATTTTAAGATTCTACACTATTTTTTTTAACTATAAAATAAATAATCTACATTTACATCTCATTGGCAATCTCAACACCCACAATGCCGTGTGACATCGCTCTCATAGAACTATTATGCTGTATACGTAACCGTGTACAGAATAATATAGTTAAAACCAGCACTAAAATGGAAGATACACAGAAATAAACGAGTATTGCTCCGAAATAATCATGAAACACTGACAGTAACTTTTAACTTCATAATGATATGATATATTTACCTATATGAATATGATAACAGAATTACTCTTCTTAAAGTTGTGACAATATATAAAATGAAATGTTGATGTTAAACCCGAATGTTAAATGTAGAGTCTAAATAATTAAATCTAAAACTAAATGCATAATTAAATCTGACTGATAAATCTACATTTTTAAAAAATATATAAATAATAACTGTAAACCTTAATATTAAATAGAAATGTATATGCTAAATTTAAAGTCCAAATATTAAGTTTAAATTTAAGATCAACAGATAAAATCTAGGTGCTAAATGTAAAATACAAATATGAAATCATCTTTCTAAATTTTAAATCTAAATGTGTATCATTAATCTACATCATTGGCTTAAATGTAAATTTCAGACTGCGGGTCTCAGTGTTATTCTCCATTGGGTCACTCTTCGTCAAAGCCCTTCTTCTGTCACCTGTCATCATGTCCATCAATTCAAATGTTTGCTGGAAACATGGAAAGGCCATTTTGGAAGCAATTCAGAATTTTGCCAAAAATGGCCGAATGTGACTCAAGTTAGTTCATTTCACATTTTTACGCTCTAAATGTGTTTGAGTGCCGGTTTTTCATCGAGCATAAATTCACAGAGTGCATTCATATGTCACCTAAATGTTGAACATCATAGTAAACATTTAGATTCAATACATTCGAGATTTAAAAATTCACATTTAAAATTTACAGTTGATTTAAAATCTATGTGGATCATTTCACATTTAGGTTTGACGTTTAAGATTTAGATTTGACATTTCATACTTCCATGTGAAATGTATGTTCGTTATCATTTAACATTAAATATAAATATACAACATTTAAATTTCATGTTTAATATTTACATTGTAAAATTGACATTTCATTTATTTTTCCAAGATAAATACACTTGAATAATGTCATAAATATTGTTAAAATGTGAAAAGCTTATTCCACATTATTACACCCATTTTAAGACATTGGTTTGGATTGAATATCAGATTATAATATTACAGGTTTGTTGCTGTATTAAAAAGCTCCTTTTACCTCTAATGGAACGTAACATTTAATGTTTTCCTTAAAGTAAATGAGGCATCAGAATAGAGACCAGTAGGTGACTGAAGTAAACAAAAACAAATATCCACAATGCATTGCTTTTTGACTGATAGGGAGATGTTTGACAGGCGGTGACGCACAAAGGCAGTAGCAAGTTAGAACCTCCTTCTGTTTATTGTTCTTTCAATTTCGTGCCAACATCCTGATGTCTTACAATAACTTTGTTTCGCGTAGCAAGTCAGGAAGTATTCAGATCCTCACACAGCATAATAACGCATTTTAGTTTTACAGCGCTTTTCATAAATACTCTACCAAAAGTTTGCTTTACAGGTACATTTGTACAACAAAACAGTCAAAATCAGAATCAGACATCAAAGCAGAAATACCTACAATTAAAATAACAGCAATCAAATATAATAAATTGATTTAGGAGTGAAAGTCCTGCACTGAAAAAGGCCAAGCCTACTTTGTTACAAGAAGAACTTCATTTTCATTAAATCAACAAAACAAACATACAGTGAAATTGAAGTTTCCTTGTGGAGCCAAAAAATAAATAAAATAAAACACATCATTTAAAAGGAATAGTCACTAAAATTATAACAAGGCATCTTTTCTACCACTGCAATAATACATAAGAGTAAATAATAATAACGCTTTACAAAAAAAAAATCTCTCTCTATATATATATATATATATACATATATATATATATATATATATATATATAAAATTGTATGATTAAGAAAGTGTATTTGAAATATTAAATGCGAACTTTCTGAATGGTTTACCAGATATTGTACATTACATCAATATTCATGCATGTAATATTATGATCTGATTGGCTCCTTTTGGAGTCTTTGCTAAATAATTAATAATTATTAATTGATATTATTAATTATATAATTAATAATTGATAAATGAGGAAGTGAGAAGTTTGTCAAATGAGCCCAAACCTTGATGTTTTCATTACCATAAAATATAAATCTTCCACATTCTGTGTTGCAAATACCTTATGTGTTTATTTAGATCATCTGAAATCAATGTTTGTGCTGGTATCAGCTGAGGCACGGCGTCAGGAGCACGCCGTCCCTTCTACATGTCCCATGGCTACTTCTCTATGTGTAATATCCGCTTCCTTTCTAATTTCTCTTCTGTGTTTATTTGAGGATCTCAGATGACACCAATGTTTGGGAAATGACTTGAAAGGCATAGTTAAGCTAGCTACCAATTACAATACACTGGGAAAACGGCCAAGCTACCCCAGCCAGAAAATTGTTTGGTTCACACTGAACTGGATAAAAAAGGATTTTTTTAAATTATTATTTAAAAAAAAATTAAATAACATTCTTATTATGTTTTTTAGTGAACATAATAATAATTAAAAAATATATATATTTATGGGAAAATCCAGAATGGTTGAGTGCTCTCAAGTGGTTCCATCAGATGAGCAGGTAACTTCTAAAATGAACTTCACTAAAAACGTATTAATAAGTAGGAAAAAATTAGAACGAATGGCTAAATGACGCCTGGTGTGTTGAAGTGACAAATTTTTAGTATGGGTAGTCAAGATGAAACGGAAAATGGGGCAGGGCTGTGAGGTCCGCACCATCAGGAAGAGCTTACGGTTGAGAAGCAGACACTCACACACACATAGACACACACACACACACACACACACACACACACACACAATTAGGAATGTGTCCCCAAAGTTCCCACATCATTTCTGATAGAAAGGTGCATTGAAAAGCTATTTTGGCAGCAAAAACATAATATCAGGCAGGTGGTTTTAAAGTTAAGGCTAACTGGTGTGTAGCTACTGATCAGACATAACATAATAACCACTGACAGGTGGCGTGAATGATATCAAATGGCGTAGATTTAGATTTGTTACAATGACATATCACTCACCACGATTGATCCATGAAATGTCCAACATGTCGTCAATCGTGATGGTTTGCGGGTTAGAACATCTCCAGATCAGCAGGTTGCGTTGGCCGTTGCCGGTCTGCATTGGTTAGTAACTACAAAAGTGGTCTAAAGACGGAGGGAATCGTTGATGTGCATGGGGAGTGAAGGCTAGCTCGTGTTATCTGATCGGAGCGACAGATAATGCCGGTTCTCATAGATACGTAACAATACGTGTCTTGATGTCTTGATGTCACGCCTGATTGGTATGCTACAAGTTAGTCAGTCTTGTCATCAGAAACAAGAGAAGAAATGGGGGGATGAGGAAAGTTGACAATGATATAGTGTTTAACGGACGTATTAATAGTTAATACTGAAAAAAACTCAACGATCAAATTGATTTTACTTTACATCACCCCCACTGAAGAGGTCCGCTCTTCAGCTGTCCACGATGATTCTATCTGCTCCTTCTGGTGTGTTTTTCCTTGAAGTTTTGTAATTGTTTATTGTCTCCGAGAGGTGAAACAGCATCTTCGTAAGTTGTTTTTATCCCTCCCTGGTCCCTTTGTCATTGAAACTTATTGATGGACAGTTCCCCCAGGACAGGAAGAAAAACAGAGAGCTGCAGAGATACTGTAGATTCAGATCTACTAAAACCTTTACTGATATTAGAATGCACTTGAGAGTATATGTCTGTATTTTATGTGATAATAATATCTACAAAAGTTTTCCGGCCATAATTTCTCAACCTTCGGTCTGATTTAGTCCAAATTTGGTGCGTATGAATCGACTTAAGGAGAACTATCTTCAATATGTCATATTTTGCTATACCAGCACACATCTTCCTCAGAAAAGGTGGGGGGATTTGACGAAAAAAGTTTTTTTTTTGGACATAACTTCACGTTTGATTTGAGGAATTCAATCAGTGGACATGTTTGTACAACGCAGGGGATTGGGGAAATTATGGGGATACATCCTTGCCGTAACGGACACGGATGACACTAAAGAACCGTACCCTGTATTTAGGTGTTAACAGCACCTGAGTGATATGCAAATCTATGAACAGGCTACAGTATACAGGATATGTTTGGATAGCTAGCTTAGCGACTGCGCTGAATGAGTAAAAAATAGTTTTTAAAGTAAACCAGTGATTCATTTTTACTTGTTTGATATGTTAAGTTGTACTCAATATGTGTTTCAAATGGATGTTTATTGGAGGTGGTTGTGAGGGTTAGGGTGGCGGCTTTTACCTGAGGCTAGCGGGGGGTCTAGTGTCACCACTGGGGGATGGTCTACGTGGATTCAACTCCTGTAGAGAGGCAATAGTGAAAAAATACTCTCAGTAAGAAAAAAACAATCTAAATTTCAAAAAAAAGGAAAAGAATTTGAACTTCTTGGATGATTGAATATGAATGCAATCAAAATAATAGCAAGCCACTGCAAAATATAGGTCGACTACTAGTTTAATTACACGTAGCGCTCTGCTCCTCGATGCTGAGAAACACTGAAAGAACATCCTGTTCATATCTCCTCCAGCAAATCACTCACCCAGTCTGCTTACAATTCATTTGTTTGTCTACTGACGTCAGCTCAGTGGTAAGAAGATAATGTTAATAAATGTACAGCCTTTTTGGATTAGACAGTACAGTAAATGCAGTAATTTTTCTTGTTGTATGTACGAGTTTGGAGACAGATTCCATTCTACTTGTCTAACCCAGAAATGAACAATTTAGCTGTTTCTATTTTTTCAACGTACGTAGCCCTGCTGGTGACATTAAAGAAAAAAATAAATATAATGGCCACGACATAAGAACTTGTTCCCATGTCTTATAATGTCATGGCCACAATGTAATAGTTGCAGCTATCTTTACATCTCTACTCAGGCAAGCAACTTCTACAGCGAACGCCTCTGCAGTTAAAATACCCGGGATGATTTTGTTGATTGTCATATTTTTCAAACAATCAGATTTCGAGGTTGTCATTTAGGGGGTTTTATTTGACATGCCAGGGTATGCTAGCTAGGCTTGGGCATGTACATAAGGTAGGCTCATCCTCCATCAGTATTTCATATGAGGACGGTGCTTCATTCATATCCTCTGCTCTTGCTGAGCACTCTTTTCCAACAAAACGTATTGGAGAAAAGGGACTGGCCTCCGTGTTAATGGAAAAGGGACTTATAATAGAACTGAAATGGATCGGTGTCCTCTACAACCGTGTTATTGGACTATTTTTTAAAGAAAGGAAAGAGGGCAGACTTTATCTTCAGATGGGGAACATCTTTGGTGAGTCCAAATTTTTAAGTACCTTAAATATCTGTTGATTATAGCTTGCTGTAGATGGGGGCTGGTTTTGTTGTGTGAATGAGATCCCGACTCAGTGGTCCGGTGGTACCAGTATGCCTGACGGCACGTATTGTAAGCAAGCAGAAAGGTGATACTGGAAAGTTATTTGAGGGCAGCATAATTGCGGGAGTGTAGCACTGAATCTCCAGGTGAGAAACAGCCCACCACTGAATCATAGTGATTAAAAAGATTGAGTTACTGAAAGTTTACCTAATACTTATTTTCAAAACAGCTGTTGTTTTGTGTCATTAGCCCAGGTGCGCAAAATAAAGTACTAGATGGGCCTATTTATGCTACTACTACAACACCATTTGGTCAAGGCAGAGTCAGGGGAACCATGTTGGCTTGACCTTTACACTGTTTGTTTTTACAGGTTTTATGACTTAATATGTTTTCATTCATTCAGTATCCATAAATGCTTATCCTGTTCAGAGTTTGTGTGACATAAAGTGTCTTGTGTGCAAAACAATAAATCTGTTTTTTTCCACAGAATTATATCTGAATTCTGACTTTAAAGTAAAAACTCTCATATAATTTTCAGACTCCAGAAAGAATTATGACAACAAATATTCTTTTAAGTGAGAATTTCTTACTTTATTCTGTTTGAATTCTGTGGGAACTCTAGGAATAAAATTGAAAATTCTGACTTTAAGATCTTTATTTTCAGCATTCTCATAACCTTGACGGAATTCTGAGTTAAAAAATCAAGAGAATAAAAAAGAAAGCCCGACATTAAATCCGGAATTCCGACTTTTTTCCCAGAATTTTGACTTAAAATTTAGAATTCATAAAAAAAAAACATCTAAAAAAAAAGTGCCCCTTTCCTCTTCTGTAGGAATACCACATTCCCTTTCTATTCATAGATTATTATACTTCCTACTAATATTTAGGTTGGACCAATAAGTGTTGTCAAGTGTAAGGTTATATGATTTAAGGTTAGCCCAGTACAGTAAGCTAGGTGTGCAGAAAAAGTGTCCTGTTAAAGACAGTTTTTGTTACTAACAGGTTACCGGGCAACTTACTGGTTGGGGTAATTATGTGCGGTCTCATAAACAACCTTTGCGTAGCTTAAACTACATAAAATGTTCGTCCTACTTGCCTTACATGAATTACTGTTTCCAGGTGTTTCGGTCTTCAGGTAACACTGACGTCAGCCAGGTTTTTCCTGCTCTGTCCCAGGATGTCTCCAACATCTCCAAATGGCTTTGTACAAGGAAGTCCCGCCCTTCAACGTTGCCAATTGGATCAAAATTAAACCGGATTGCGCACGATTGATATGGATTGGCTCAAGCAGTTGTCGATCAAAGCGCAAGCATAGTTTGTGGTTAGGCGTCAGGTGAAACTCTCTCTGGGGCAGATAAAACTTACTTCGTCTGAATTCTCTGGGACGCTTTTGTTCTATTTATGAAGCTTTTCTTCAAAGGAAACTATTACCACCACGTCTCATGATGAAGAGCCTCAAGTATCGGTTGAAAAAGCACGAAGTTACTATCACAGTAAGTTGAATACTGTTGTTTTGCTCTATTGACGCTCATATTCCCGTGACTTAGCTGGGTGTTGATCAGAGATGCTAACGCCGGGAACCGGGCTCGTTGATGTTTGTTACTCTGACCTCCTGCCCCCCGACAAACACAATAACCCCGATCATGTTCCCACTGCTGCAGCGGTGTGGTTGGACATTTCAACGCCAGCATGTTTAAGCACCTGCACTTCGCCGCGTTCATAAATGTGGCCATACACCCTTTTATTTCCAAGAAAAATTCATATCAACGCTCAGGTGTTATTACGGTATGGATCACACCGGATTTAGAGTCTGATACTGTTGGTGTAAAGATCTGTAAATCAGTGAGTCACGGTGATTGTCCCCCCTGTTGTTGTCGTCCCGCATGTTCTGTAAAATTGCTTGCTCTACGTCTTGAAGCGGGGGTTTCGGAGTTTCATTGAATGCAGCAGCTCGCCAACAGATGTGAAAAGTCATGTAGGATGAATCACATCCAGTTTCCAGTTTATATCTCAACACCCACTCAACCCCAACGGATAAACGTTTCAGATCCTTTCCTCTACGAAAAGTGCAATTACCTCACGGTGAAAAGTAAAAGTCATACAGTCAAATCGTTTCTCAAGTAAAAGTGTTGAGGCCATAGTGATACACGCTTCACAAAACAAGGAAAAGTTTCTTTTTCAGCTCTACTTGAACCCATGAAGTGCTAATTTTTCTGCTTTTTGTTTTTGCTGAAAGTAAGATTTAATCCATTGGACAGTTCTAATGCTTTAATAACATGTCATTATTGACATTAAACCAGTTCTGATAACACAGTTTGAACAACTTCATATTAAAGCATGTATTTTCATAGTCTGAAACCTATCATTTATTTAGCACTTTGAGATTTGATCCAAACGTAAAGTGCATTATAAATTAAATGTATTATTATTATCATTATTATTATTATCATATCCATCTCATCTATCTATCTGTACAACTGAATCCTTGTCAAAGGAAACAAAACATAATCTTAAAAGCCATATGCAACGTGATGAATCCCTTACACCAATTCAAAAACACTTTTAGAATTTTGTTCCTAAAAGGTCTTATGTTCTGTAATTTTGATTAAAAAAGGGTTCTGATAACAAAGTTCCAGCAATTTCTTATTAAACAACCTAGTGTTTTGTTTTGGGTTTTCAAAGTGTGAAACTTAATAATGTAAGTATTTAACTGTCTTTCTGTATCCTTTTCTATTTCTCTTTCAAAGACTTGTCAAAATAACTCATTATTGTGGGAATGAATCAACCTCATAAAAGCCAGATGTGTCACAAGGCAGATCTCTGACAAGGGGCAGCGTCTCGAAACTCATTTCAGAATTGTGTTTGTAAGAGGTCCATTGGCTCAATTTCATGTCCGGCATCATTTTCACTAAAGAACAAATTGATTATGGTTTTTCAGGGTTACATATTATCAGTAAAACTCACTTATAATATCAGAGTAAAAGTACTCTATCTTAGGTCAACATAAAATAACTATGTACAAATTAATAATCACTATAAATATGGTATTTCTACATGTATCAATAAAAATAAATAAACAACTATTTACACATAAAAATAACTTTCTATTTGTGAACGAATAAACACTCAAAATAAATATCTTACGCTTACTCTATTTAATATTTTATTTAGTGCTCTTATTTGGAAAGATCACAGCAGAAGTAAGGAATGGTCGGCATTCAGTATGTGTTCTGACTTGATGAATTTGGCGTAGATCGGTCCTCCTCGCTCTGTGGTTCACAAACCGATATGACATTTCGCAGTAAAAATAAAAGTTTGGAAGTCTGTTCAGTCAATTCTATGTTCTATGATGGCTTTGGTTATTAGGAAGCGCTTATTGATTAACAGTAATGTATCTTGTGCCCACACTATATATCATTTTCTCACCGGAGTTCAATGTTCCGTAGTTCGTCGCTCTTTATCTTTAAAAATATTCAGAGCAGTGTCTCATTCCCAAACACTCTCTGAAAAATATATGTAAAGTGAAATCACTTATTTGTACATACTTGTTTAATGTTTGATTATGGTAATACTACTTCCGTCAGCATGAATATGGCAATATACATAATACTTTAGCATTAAGCCAACATACCAAGCGCTTTTCTTCCACATTGTGATGAAACAATCAACTTTCAGAAGCCTTTGTTTCCCATTTGAAGAACTTTTTTTTTTAAATTGAACACTAAACTTCAGGAAGAGTGGAAAAAAAGGACAAAATTTTACTGCAGCCTCTTGCTACACCCATTGGTCCGCTGGTCTGAGTGCATCTGCCTGACTTAAAAACATCAAACAAAACACACTGTTTACATCATAACCATAATAAAACTCTTAATCATGTTCACTCATTGATTTCCTTTATTTATTGATTAATATATCGGAAAAATGTTTTTCGACAAATATGTACCTCCTTGTTCAGAAATCAGTCACATATCAACTGTACACATTCAGAAACATTGTCCATAAAACATTTGTGAGTAGACCTCAGAGTAAAGGTTTGGAATCCATTTAGCAGTGTTTCCGGCAAAAGTCAGGAAAGGGAAATAAATTCTAGCACTACTGCTCATTCGTGTATTTGCATTAAGCAAATTTACGCAAAATAGTCAGTATAGACTATTTTAACTTAATTCTCATTATTTTCTCATATCTAAAATATTAATTTGTGACTTTTTATTTTCCCTGTTACGGTCAAACCAGGCTGATATACCAGTTGATAACAACAGCTTAAGAGGTAGTTTGCACGTACAATCTCCATAGCAACATATCCACAGAGAAGAGATAGACAATACTACAGTTACGACTGATTTAATTAGACACCGTCTGAAAAGAATGGCTCATAAACTGTAAATTACTGGAGCTTTCACTTATCTTTTAGAAACGGGCAGCCATCTTGGATTATGAGGTCAGGCTCCTCCGATTTTGAAAAGTAAGAAGTTACTTCAGTTCTCTGTAGTAACTTCCACCGGTTAACCACCACTGGTTAACAACTATTGCAGTAGCCTATAATAAGTTGAATCTGTGGCATATTAAGGCTCCATTTGTGTTGAATGATCATTGTCGAAGCTATAATTTGTGGTGCAGTTGAATACTTCTATGATGAGAGCCATTTAAAACTATAAAAGCATTTCTCAAAAGCAGCACAACCACGAGCAACAGCCGAGGCATATCATTATTGAGTAATCGCTGCGTTATGTTTTATAGAATGTGTTTGACCCGTTTAATCCGAAAACACTGAAAGCACGGTTATAATTTCCCAGAGGTTAAGGCGGTTTATTCATATGCTTTTTGTTTTAGTCCATCGGTTTACTGACAACTTTAGCAAACATCAGTAAATCCTCATATTTGAGAAGCTGAAACCTAAAATGTAGAAGCTTCGCCGATCAGTGTCTCACTGGAGGCCCATTTAAGATATATCTTTGCTAGGTAAATTATTTTATTTAAAGATAGATCTATATTGTTAAAAGCAACAATGAATTGTGTGAGTTACCCTAATCATGGGGGGGGGGGGGGGGGGGGAATATCACATTCACGGTTGACAGTAATCAGAGGAAAGGTGAGCGATAAAGGGACAAATCTAGTTGTGTAAAAAAACTCTCAGCTTCAGTACAACAGCCAGAAAAAGTAAATGAAGATCCTTCAAGAATCCTCCAGAAGTGCCAGCTCATCATTTAGATCTGGGTTCCTGGTTACTTGATGTTCCGAGACACTGAATGCATTCAGGATGTGCGGGTGGGTTGAAAATGTTGTTTGAGCGGAGGTCACCTCTGCCAGGTGTCGTAGGTATGGTCACCTAATTTACGAAAATAAATTCATGTCAGTTTAGTGCAGAGCTTCTTCTGCTAGACTACATTGGTATTTTTTCATAAATCGGCATGGAGTTCAATCAACTCAGTCCATGAACAAAATGCGGAAGGCCCGTAGAAAAAACTTTTAAAAGAAAATCCCATTGCAACTGTATTGAGTAGCCCATCATTTCTTAATGGGTTAGTCCTCACACACTTTTGTACAGTCCAGCTGGCAATGTGTTTCCAGCAGAGCTCTCTGTGTTCAACTCTGGGCAATTACCATGAGAAAAGCACAAAGCCATAGGAGCTGCGTGTGGTTAACTCTCTGGGTCTTTCAAAATGGGGATAAAGACCTTTCAGCACTGAAATGGTTCTGTATCTGCAGGGAGAGTGTCTCGTCCTCTCACTCAGGAACAGTAACTACCATTTCAAAAAAACCTGTTTTTGCCCTGCAGTGTTTTTTTTTTCTTTCCTCGTAAGTGTAGTCACACACACACAGACACGCACCAGTGTGTCAACGGGGGCGCAGGTTAGGATTCAGATTCAGACTCTATCCATAACATATCCAGTGAGTCTGTCTGGTGCATCTGTGTTTTCAACTGTGGTTCAATACGCGTGTCTCATTCTGAGAAAGTAGTGGGGCTTTATCTGCACAGACAAATAATTGCAAGCACATCAATTCTATTGTGAAGACAGTTTCTTGAGCAAAATGTAACTTAACCTGAGCAAAGAAAAATCTATTGTGTGCTCAATTAATACATTTCTATATTACAGTGTTTTTCACATGAAACCGTGAACTTTTGTTGCGGTTTATCCTTTCTTTTAAAAATAGACTCTGCTTTTTGTGAAAACGCTAACTTCTTTAAACAAGTTCCAGAGTGGAATCTTGGGAAAATGCCACAGTTTCTGTCTGTCTGTGAACTGGAGTGTGGATTAATACACAATTATGGTTTACATTTTTTTTTTGTTATTGATTTATTATCTATTATACAGATATTTCATTCATGCAGCTCATGGCAATTAATAAGAAGCAACTGTACTAACTTTTAGGTTTTGCAAATATCACGATATTTCACGTCTCGCCCATTTCTAACAGCATTAACTGAAAACGCAATCATTTTGTAGTGACCCCATTGGACACAAAACAGCCAATCAGGATTCATTTCTAAATCATGTGGTTGACTGGTTTTGTGCTACATTACGCACTGCCCCTTTAATTGATCCAGAACATTTTTTATTCTGAATAGCATCTATATGCTTTATATAAATATTTGTTGTATCAGACTGCTTGACTTTGCCAGCCTAACAGTTTTACCCGCTTAAACACTAAAGGGTGAACTGAGTTGTGTTGAGGAAACAGACATGGTATTTACACGGGTCTGAGTGACGGCTTCCGTTACATTCTTCTGTGTAGACTGATGCCAGAGCAGAGACTGAAAGAAGGCACTGTCTTCAAAGACCTCAGTAGATCGACGCTCCTCCTGTTAACTGTTTTCAAACTTTACTGCTCCTCTTGTTGTAATCCTGTGCTGCCAAGTGTGGAATTATCACTCATTGCAGATCGTATCATAGCCGCCGGTCGTGGCTACATCCTGAAATCTCTGTTCATAAAACCCATATCAGTCAACACAGCATTTGATTTACTGCATCTTTTATTTCGTGTTTCGTGTAAGTGTTTTAGATGCGTGCCTCCCTCACAAAGCACTGGGCGGTGAACTCGGTGACCGCGGTCTATTCAGGTGAAAGGACTTACAATAACAATAAATTGATCTGTAATGGCGGAGATGGCAGTATCGCTATCGAGATATGTTTTGTGAGGGGAAAAAGCAGCTTATCAAAATGTAGGACATTATTTTAAGTCTACATTTCTTCTATAATAAGAAAAAAACTGTACAAAACATGGAGCAACAGATGAGTAAAGGAAGTAAAAATACCAACGAAAAGATTTTACTCATCCATCCATATTTCGTTCACACATGAATGAGATCTTTGTTCTTATACTTAACGTTGGTCTTGGGATCTAGAAATTCGAACAGTGATCATCTGTAGTTTGGATGTTTTTCTCCTCAGCCAGTGGTCCAACTCCCTAGCCAGAAGGTAACTGTTTACATGCGCCAACACATCAATCGGAAAACATCTGTGTGAGGAGCACTAAAACGACCAATAAATGATGAGTTTTATGAGATCGTGGGCGTCTTTCGTTCGATCAGGGTAGTTATTTCTATTAATGTGATACTTTTGATGAAGAAACAGAATTATAATAACTCAGGTTTACTCCTAAAGCCTACCGGAGACACGAGAGAGGTAGACAGAGAGGAAAAAGTGACCTAAAAGCCTCATCCGTACCTCAGAACGTTTTACTCTGACTAATCTTACATCATTACGACGTTAGCGAACATTAAGTTATTATGTAGTCGTGGTAAACTCACGAGTACTATTACATTAACTTTAACGAAACCTGACGAAACGTTAAAAGCAGGAATTACCCATCACGTACTTTTATTCTGAAAATCCAGATCCACTGATAGTCAGAGACTTTCACAGAGATCTACCTCCTTTTTAATGACCTAATTCACTGTTAAAATTTAATGAAATTTTTAATTTGGTCACCAGAAATGTTAACATCAACATCAACCGTTATGTTAAAAGCAAAAACTCAGACCCACATCATGGTCAGACACCTTTGATTCATTCATTCTCCCTAACCGCTTATCCTCTTCAGGGTTACGGGGGCTGGAGCCTATCCCAGCTCCTTACAGGTTCTTGTCACGGTTCCTGACAGTTTTTCTAGGACGGGTCTGTAGAGTTTGTTATTTCTTAGTTTCTCTCTTAATTTTTGGAGAGTTTGTATTAAAAACAAACTCTCTGCTGTGGTCAAGATAATGAAATGGCAACAACGGCCACAAGAATAGCGTCGCCGAGCAAGAGCTCACCAGGGATTATTCTGAAACAACGTTTACATGCAGCGGTTGCCTTTTCCGAGCATCTTTCCAAAAACACTTATTCTACCGCCTTGCAAAGAAATGAAATCTCATTTGGAAAAGTCTGTTTACGTGCAGCATTTTGTTTCTGATTAGGCTTCTTCTATCAATCTTATCTTTACGGGATTAGGCTTTCCATGTAAAGCCCCCTTGTCAGTCCTTCTTTCAATGGTAGGGGTCTTGTTTAAAATTACAAAAAAGGAAACTTCAGCTCTATTTCAGTGTGAAATGAATGTCTTAATCTTATCTCCAGTAAGGATTAATGGATTTCCTTAAAGGAAGTTCAGGGGTTCATTAGGACTAGACGTGGTCTGTAAGTGTTGTCCTATTTTGTGTTGTCCTTGTTCTCCAGTAGGTTTGCATACTAATCTTGGAATGCTAATCATGCCACTGAACCCCTGAAGGCTCTTGGCCAGGACAGCTGACATTTTTGTGACTAGGATACAAAATGCCACGACATTCCCACATTACCAGCTGAAGATTAATTGTAGGACGGGGGTCTGTTACCCTGGCCCAGTTTTGCACCAGTTTGGAATACAGTGTTTTAATCCTTTTTTTTTAGACCACTATTGAGGGTTATTGAAAACAAGGCTTGCATTTCAAAAACCAAAGAAAACACAGAGAACTTTATATTGTTTATGAAGTAACCTGAACGTTTCTGATGAACAATTGAATCATTTTGTACTGAAAGGGTAGAAAGAAACTCACAGAAATGTTGGAATCAAGAGATTTTTTCTTACAAAATAACTCAAAGCTTATTAATCAAATATTTGCGGATTAATTATGATCACTGATCAGTTAATTGTTAAAGTGTATGTAGAGATTTAGTTGCTAAATCTTGAAAAGTTGCTCACAATCATAGCTTTTTTTCTTTTTTTTTAAATAATTCATTTTGTAATGGATTTATTGCCGATAAAGTAAAATGATATGATGTCTTTTTAAATACACTCCTATGACAAGCAGGACCCCCCCCCCAACACCTCCCTGAAGAAAAAAAAGAACACTGTCAGCAATGAAAAGTTTTGACTCATAGCTATGAAAAATGTACACACCCCCATCAGCTACAACATTCACACCTGTGAGCAGTCCTAATGTTTTGGCATATGTCAGCAGTTTCTCAACAGGGTTGACGTTTTCCGTTGAACTGAGATAACACACATCCAAACAAACATCACAATATAACAGTGTCAAAAAACGATGATAGATGTAGTTCACGTGGATCAGCCACACCATTACAACCAGTAACTGTTATTAATGTGGCTCATCTGGTTACTGACATTATCAATCATTACAGAATAAATACCATTCACTATTTCATTTCTGTACGGCATGTTTTTTCTTCAATTAATTAAAAAAAATATCCCATGCATTATATATACTGTATATATAACTTGAGCATTTTTTTTGGTTCCATTTCCTGTTACAAAACTTCAAAAAAGCTCAGAGTAAAGGATTAAAGCCACTGGACGACGGCACAACAAACTGGCTCTGAAGTATATAAGGATCCAACTTCTTGCTTGCGGGCACTTCAGCAGGGAGGGTTGTTTGAACCGGGATCAAAACGGCTAGTCTGGCATGTTTGGTTTGGTATTAAGGTGAATTATGAGACGCACACATCCTTATCCTTTCCATCTCCCTTCCTTTCATGTGCATCTTGTTATCAATCGTAAAATGTCTTGCGTTTGTTGATGTTTTCAAAGTTCAGTCGACCTTAACTGCTGATGGTTCTTAAACATGATTATCCACTTCGATTATAATAAAAGTGAGGTTGAGTTTTCGTTAGGATTCATAGCTACGGGAGCTGTTCTCATTCTCAATTATGTCTCAAATGATTTCATCAGTTTTTTGGGTTGATACCACTGGAGAGTAGAATTTCTGCGATTTGTATACCACGGTAAAAACTTTAATGATTACCACACAATGTTTTTCCTTTTTTCTGGTGGTACTAGTATTGTGGGAGAATCACACATAGGACTAGGAGATTAATCATAAAATATTTTTTCTTTAAAGATTTGAATCCATAAGGAGTAACGTATTTTAAGCGATAATATTTGAAAGGATTACAATGGGAGTAAGGCCGGTCGGCATTGTTCATGTGTTCTGACACGTTGAAAAGAATGTAGGCTCAGTTCTCCTTGTGGTTTCTTATAACCAATTGTATGACATTTCAAAGTGAAAGTAAAACGTTGTAAGCATCGCTCAGGCTATCATTTGTTGGCTATGTTCAGGGACTTTTGAGGATCGTGGCTGGATCTGTGCTGTCGCTAGCTTTAGCCGCACTGCCAACGTTAGCTCTTTGAAATGTGCCATGTCCCTCGGGCTGTTTCATTTTGAAGTAACTGATCAAGTTAATTGTGCAGAATGTTTCTGGAGTTGTTCCGCCGCAACTTTTTCTGTTCTTAAGTTTTAAAGCCATTATTGACAAAATATGTACATACATACATAAATAAATATAGTGGGCTTGTGGCTGGCTCTGCACTATAGGAGAACCAGCCACAAGCCCGTTTCCTGAAACTAGGTATGTTCCTCAGGTTGACTAATTTTGTAGTGTCAGTCAGTGCACCTCTATTAAATATATATATATATATATATATATATATATATATATATATATATATGCTACATTTGGGGCTCAGCAGCTTCATGATAGTTTACTGCTGTTAACGTCTGAGCTCTGCAATAAAAGATTTATTTTTTGTTGAGACAGAGTGATCTTCCAGCTTTTCAGAACTTTGCAAATAGTCTCCCTATTGTCACTTACGCTAAATGTTCCTCAGACACACATTGATCAGTCGAATCAAAGGGCTGAATCGAGGATTAAGCATTCGTTCAGGGGAGATGTGCTTCTCTCACAGACAATGGACCTGCGGATCACTGTTGGTAATAATAAAAACTAAAGCAGCCTATGTGACCCTCAGCCTTAATGTCGCCCAGCTGTTTCATCAAAACTTTGGATTTAGAGCTCCTCTTTACTTTCTGTACGACGAGTTTCTGTATGCCGTTGTCTTTGTGCTCCTCATTATCCCCTGTCTTTCCTTTTGTCTCCGTCCCTATAGCAGACATGCACATTCCGCTGAAATGTAAGAGACTCCCCGCCCTTGAGTGGTGTTATTATACAAAACAGAGCAGGATAGAGAAGCCAGAATTTGCATTTTTGATGTCTGCCGTCACAAGTTACAATGCCCCAAATCAGAATTTATTCGTGTCTATCAGCCAGAACATGCCAATAGATCTTATCTCAACGCTTTTGTTTTTTTCTTCAGCCGTTAAAACAATAAGATAAAAAGTCCACATCACATTTCAAGAGCTGTAACGGAACTCCTACACTTCTGTCTGTCATCATTTCTGGAACTATTATGAAATCGAATGTTTTCCATCTAGGGTTGAACAAATAATCAAAAATATTTTCCTTTTATTTCCGAAGAAGGTCCAGTTGTTTCATGAAACTAAATGTGTCACATCTTGGATGAGTCATACATTTTCTAGCAGGTAGGATATTTTCATAGTACGATAACCATCTCAAAAAAAATATAACTGTAATCATGGTATTTCATCATAATTGTAATATTGAGTACTTAAATAAGTAAAATAAGACTAGTTTGGTGCTAGTCTTTATTGAAAATAGTGCAAAGGAACTATAACTACTAATCCTCAAACAAACCACAAGGCTGTTGAAAACTCCAGTGTAGGGATGTCATGAATTACATTTTTTTTTCATTATTATTATTATTGTCGGAGAAATAATGAGGCTCATGGTTTTCATAACTATTGACACTATAGCAGGAAAAACTGAGACAAGACGCCACAAAACTGTGTTTCGGTGAGCAGGCTTGTGTAAATCAACACAAATCTGCCATAAAATTTAACCCACCTGCCTAATTTGCACCAAAACAGCTCTGTGATGTCACTATGTGTTCTGGCACCTTTCAATCAGGACAAGCATGAACTTTTTCATCAGTTTGTGCAATAAAAGCTTTTATTTCGTATTTAACAACACCGGCTATTATTGTTTTCCATACACATCAATGAGCTTTTCCCTGGTTTAGATTTACAGTTTCCAACTCCCCTTCCTCTGGACAAATGGTCAACTGCTGCTGAATATATCCACACCCAGATTAACCACGATAATCACAAAATCAATGTTATTCACTCCAATAGTCAGTGGTTATAATGATATGGTGAATGGTGTATGTCCTGAGACCCACTCCTTTCTCTGTATAGCTCCGCTCATGTTTAACATGGAATTTCAATGCTAATATGATGGAGCCATTATTGCGTTTGGGCTTGATCGGCCCGCGATTGTGTCCTTGTGGTGTGTGTTTTTTGGTTTGTGTATGTGTGTAAGTGTGTCAGGATATCTGGCACATGAATAGAAGGACAGGTGATTGATGTTCTTGCGACACATCTGAATGTAAAAACTTACCAAAAATCGAGGTTAGGTTTGAAGCGAGGGAGCCTCTTGGATAACGGGTGAAATGTCTTTAAGTCTAGCAGGACAGAAGTCCGTTTGCCTCGGACTCCACTCACAAGGATTAACGGGACCAGTACGAATGAGAACCGGCACAGACATCATTCATAATGTTGGGATATGAGCATGTGGTTGCTGTATTAAGAATGTTTCAATCATAATGACTGAAGAGTGGCGGACAGAAGGATAGTAGTTGAAATGGGTTCTTTAGATGTCTGTGAGTGAAAAGGAGGTTTGTTTTTTTCAATTTGCTCATGCTGTACTTACTCAAACTCTACTCTATTGGAAAGCCAGAGAATTTGGTAAGTGAGTCGTATTCACTCAACAGTACAATAAAAGACATCCATGAAAAATAAATGATACAGAGCTTAGGTTTTAGGTATGGTTATCCCTGTAATAAAGGCGTAATAACAACTTCCATCTCATAGCAATCTGGCTTTGATTGTTTATGTGGTGTATCTTTTCAGACAGTGGCTCCTTTTATAACAGAATGTCAGTAGAGTCCTTCAGGGCTACTGTATTGCCTGTAGTAGTCAATACCTTAGCTTTAAGTTTGACAACAAGCGTCTAACTGAGGATTCTTTATCTGTGTTCTACTGAAAAATAACTTCTTTTCTACTGCCTCTCTGTTCTTCTTCAAATAGAGATTGAACTTAGATTCCCTACAGGAGGTGAACTCTCAGACAGGATCAGCAGTAGTTAATTCTAGGCTGGATGTTATGTTGGCTGTTGTGTAGGTGGTAGCGTGACAGTCTGTGTTTTTAGGATTAATGTCTGGCTCCATGAGGTCAGCCACGGGGTCATCTCAGCAGTGTCACCCGTCTGTGTTCTCATGCTGCGACAGCGTCAACCCTGGGTGGAGCATAGAGCCCAAGTGGGTGTGTGTTTGGTGTGTATGAGCTTTTGTGTCTTTTGTTTGTATACAGGTTTTTTTATTCATTTATGCGTTCTGGATAACATGCAGTCGGTAGACTTTGTGAGTCTGTGTGAAATATGAGCTGTGTGTGTGTCAGTGATGGAGAGATTACTAATGTCGGGGAAGGTTAGCTTGGAAGGGGCGCTGCTCACATCATAGCCCCTCCCTTACACACATACACACACACCCACACACACATGCACACATGCACACCCACACACACTGACTGGAGTCTGTCATGCTGAGCAACAGCAGCACAAAGATTCTGCTGATGAAGAGCAAACTGCTGAGAGATGGCTCAGGCTAAGCCTCATCATGCTGTGCTCAGTGTGTACTTATGCTTCTGTCTCTATTCAGATTAAATGTTTCCCTGCAGTTCTGCCTCTTCAACAACACTTGTTGGCGCCCTTTATACGCTCTTCCCAAAAGACCATCTTCTTTGCAAAAGGGTGTTCTGCTCATCTGATATTTCTAAGGCTTTTAACCATTTCATGTAGTTATGAATGATTGAAAATCATTACTTGGTTGTCAAATGAATCACACTGATTATTAATTGTCATACAAATAATTCAACCAAATCTCCCCATTGTAGTGCAAGTCTAATCGCAGTGTGATAATACAAAGACGTATTACGAAACAAAAGGACTTTTATCGTGTTTGACATGGTGTGTTAATCTGTCACGTTATTTAGACTCCGGTCGGAAAGCTTCAGTAGCGACCAATATCCTGCATGAACCGGCAGCTGTGGCCAGTCTCTCAAAGTTCAAATCATTGGATTGGTTTATCATTTGGCTCAAAGTCAAATGATTTCCTCAGCAGGGTGGTGTTAGGTTTATGAACCAAATGATCCTTGATGTTGACATCAGTATGTATTCATTGACAAGCTCTAGAACTGGGCGATGGTGATCTCGAGTCTCCCACAATTCATTTTTTATTATTAATTATTATTTATTATACTCAATCACCTGATTGGTAGACGGGCACATCATTCATCAACATTCAGATTGTAGGAGTAACCTGTTCTTCTTTTGTGGTTACAGCCCATACCTGCAACAACCACCAGGAGCCTGGAAATACTGGAAGAACATACCAGTCATTCCCCACAACTTAATCATTAAATTAAAAATAACTTTACTTCTTTTTTGGTAAAATTGTAACAGATGTGAATGGTGTGGAAGAAAGAATGATGAATGACTCAGAATGACCTCCAGCGTCTATTTGCTCTTGTGGAACAGAACAGCACACATTAAACCTCTTCCTCTGTACCTCTCCTCCCTCACACGTCAATGTGGAGAGTTTACATTTGATCTATTTCTGTAGCATACAGATACATATGGGCATTACTGTGGCTACATAGTTACTTAAAAAAATTCTAATCCAAGGAACCTTGTAAATCATCTAAAACAAACATTCATAAATTGTATATATAACACAACAAAATTCTAATTGATAACAGGAAATCTTCTTAATCTCTTAAAATCAATATGCGAAGGAAAAAGCGCTGACACGGCCGGATTAGAGACAAAAATTAAATATTACATTTCGCAAAAGAAAAACACATACATGAAACTAAAACGATTAAACCTCCGAGTTTTCCTTTCTGTTCCTACGCTCCTAAACATAGAATAACATCATGGGTTGGAACTGGAACTGATGCTGAAGTCTCTACAGCGCCATCTTGGTCACATGACACCAGGCAGCCCGCTGCAGCATAAACAGGCGTCAAATAAAGTTCAGTTAATACAACTGTAAAACCTATATTAACGGTTAAAACGGCAAAAAAAAAAAAGAAGCTTGTTCCTGTAATAACGTAAGTTCTAATCAATTTAGTCCAAAGTTACTTAGTTATTTCATTTTACAATGGGAACATTTTAACACATTATCCTTCAGCTATTCCAGAGCAAATAGTAAAAAATTACCAAAAGTAAATAAAATAGCGCTTGGAGGAATTTTTTTTTGCAGATTTAGAAAAATTGTTTCGTGATGACTAAACATAATACACAAATTGATATTTTTGTCACAGCACCGCAACCCCGGGGACATCGAGGCTATTTACTGACAGATTACTGCAGCCCTAGTTGTGTGTGTGAAAAATGGCGTGACATACTGTTCGGTGGTTACATTGTGTTTTTCAGGTAACACGGCTGTCTGGTTATCTGTGTTCGTGCATGAAGTAGGTGATGGACGGTGGTGTTTTCTTAGATTCCTTTGAATTGGGATGGATGGAAGGTTTGTCAAGCAATGACTGTCCAGTTCTGTCTGGCTTTTCCAGAGCGCCAATTCAGCTCTGGCTTTGCTATCTCCTAGTTTTTGCGTTTGAACCCTTATGTTCTTAGTATTCTTCTAGTATTTCATATGACTGTCTCCATAATAGTATTTGTCAACCTCTGTCATCTTTGCTGCCCTCAGCAGGTAATAAAGACTCTAGCATCATCTCGTGGTCTGCATACTGATATGCAACTGATAAGGTCTTTTTTCCCCCTACCCCCGCTGCTCACGTGACCAAACCGCTGCTTTGTGTGCTTCTTCACCGCAACACTGAACTGAGATCTAGATAATTATTCCTCAGAAATGATAAAGGCAGTAATGTTGTATTTTACTGGGTTATTGTTGAAGAGTCTGTAGGAATCATTGATCAACAATGGTCTGTTACACCACTATTCACTTAATATAGATACAAAATGAAATACGCTGCTCTACGCTGCTCTACCCCGCTCTACGCTGCTCTACGCTCAGAGAGGAAATATAGAGCATGCCATAAACTGATGCATTTGTTTAACAACTTTTTTTGAGAGGATGTCTGGGATAGCATGTCATCTTCCGCTGACTCTTGTTCTAAATGTCAACATACTGTATGTTCAAGGTATTTTGAGATGTGTAGGGATACACTTCCTGGAAGACCTTCTTACTCAGAACTTGTTCATAGTTAAAAATAGGTGGAGCATTTCACTTGTCAGAGGGGCAGGTTACTACCTGCTCCTCATCAACCTGAATTAAAATGTTTCTAACAGGAAAATAAATATTTTCCTACATTTTCTACAGCGCCTCCATTGACTATTTGTACTCTTGAATTATATAATTGTTTAATTCATATTACCTTGGTATGTATTTTTGACATCCCCGCGTAAAAGATTCGTCCGTCTGTGGTTGAGTGTGTTGCATAATTGGAGGCTTATAACGTAGTGAGATGTTTAAGCTCTTGACTCAAGCGGTTAGTTCCCACAAAAACAAACGAAAGTTGTGGCAAATTGCGGCATTGGGCATCGCATAGTTGGATGCCTTCCATAATACATTCCATGGAAAGAATATTTTAGCGTGTTTTTACAAAGCCTTTGTCGATTCTTCCCGGCGTTTTCCTCATTGTGTCTGTGTGTGTGAGCTGACTTGTGTGAGTTGGCCAAACGACCGTCATCACCAGCATTTGTGCCCAGGAAACGAACATGCCCCCAGACTTCAACACTCAACCAAATACGGGCATTTAAGGCAAAAAGAATCGTGCAGTAATTTTCCTAAATATTTTCTTGAGGTGAGATTAAAGCAACAGACAAGTTTTTGCAATACTCCCTCCAGCTTAACAAGATTAAAGGACAACCGTATACATGCTCTCTCTGCCCCTGCTATTACCTCTCTCTAATCTGTCTTTCTTTATAGTAGCTCAAGGCTCTGAAAATGCAAATTTTAACGTCATTTTCTTTAATTATAGAAGCTGTTTTAAGAACTCGCTACCTTTTCTTTATTGTGGCGTTCCTGCATTAATGACCCAAATAGTTCTTCACTGTGTTTGGAAATCATTTAAAAACCCCTGCACCACCCTTTGTTCTTTTTTCCCCCCTTAACATCAGACCAGCTGGAATAATATCAGCAGGAGTCTACAGCCCAAGCCCATAGCTCTGCTTGTTTTTAATTCACCAGCTCTGAGACATTGTTATTGTAAATGCTTCCTATTAAAAGGTGTCTACCAAGCTGCTGATATTTTACAAGAGAAGGGGTTTATTAACCTCCATAGAAAGAATATAAAAAGGAGCCTTTGTTACATTCCGGATTGGGGATTCTGGAAAAAGATTAACTTAAAAAAGACAATACGATTGACTTCAGTACATTTAACTAAGGTTCTGGGAAAATTTCCATCCATTGTTATTGTTGGAGGAAAATTAATGAATGGATTAATTTTAATGAACACCAACATAGAAGCAAGATGTTGAATGTAGAAAATAGTTCAACTTTCAGCTCAAACTCTCCAGAACTATATTTATTTAAATGCAAATAAATGCACTTGTCTTGACGTACAGTCGTACAACCCCATGTATATTCTGTTCAATCTGATTTCTCAGGAACATCTTGAAATTTGGGATTAAAGATGAACTGATTAGATTTTGGTGGCTAAAACTATTTTGTATCCTAATTTTATGTCAAGTTTTAAACAAATACTTTGGCCCTTTTTTTAAGGGAGTAAGACTTCATTTCAAACTGTGAGGTCGGCTCACTTAAACATGCCCTGTTACTGATTGTGTCTTGTCACCTTCCTTATAAGGATAGGCCTAGATTTTGCCTCCGCAACCATGTTTGAGTTACCGGATAGATGATCTCGAGAGAAATGGCACTTATAGCTGCCATCCAATGGTTATACACTGCTCTGTCACTGCAAAATAAATTCATGCCGCTACAGTTCGACTGACAATAGGTTGGTTTAGATGGACAGCCTGATTCCGATTAGATTTGTAAAAGACGTCTAATCGGAAAGAAAATGCTGCATGTAAACACTCCTTTCAGAACGGAAAGAACCTTTCCAAACTAGATGTCATTCCTTTGCAAGGAGGTAGTCAAAATCCTTTCGGAAAGCGTTTCCGATAGCCAGTCTCTGCGTGTAAACGCTGTATCGGAAAGCTTTCTGTTTGAATTGTGTCTGCGCATGTGTAGCGTCGTGACATGGCACCCCACTAAGTTTTTTTTCATGCCGCGATGCATTTTAAATACGGCAAATTCAAAACACTACCGGTCTGCATCGGAGAGTGATTTATTCATTGCAATTTCGAAATATTTTAACATTTCTGGACAGTTAGATGGGTGGAAAGACACTTCTTTGTCATAATCTTCTTCTGGACGCTTGTTGGTGGTCGGCACCGAGTTCACCCAAGCATTATCGCCACCTTATGAGCGGGAATGTGGATCGTCTACGCATGAGTGAAAAGCATTTCCGACTAGGTGAGTCGATGCATGTAAATACCGGGTCGGAAAAGATGTAAACCCACCAAATGAAAATTACGAAATGCTAATGTTTAGTTGGGCGTTTTGGTTTCCCCAAACAGAGACACATCTCATTCTCTTCTGTTTTTTCATCGGCGTCTTCTACTGTTCAACCAAGCCCTATTTTGGAGGGGAAGGAAATTTCAATCCCCACCTGTCCAGGTTTAAAAATGGACAGGTGGGGGATGGGCCAGGTTTAAAATTTACTGAAATAACATCAAGGTCTAAATCATGTAATAACTCAAAAATAAATAAGACAGTAGATATAATGATATAAATAGCGTTATCACCTTGCATTAAATAACATCACATTCGATTTCTCATGTTTAGGGGTTTGCTCACAATATCTGATTGTAATAGCTTTAACTCAAATTTAGCGCAATTTTATCTTTTGACTTAGCGCTTAGCTTAAGCGAGGTAAAACTAAGTCTTGCACTTAGCAACTCCCATAATGCGAGTGACAGATGCAAATATGTGCTTTCTTTGGGGTTCACGGTATTTTGGAAACTGGAGAATTTATATCCTGCCTTGGTAGAGGGTGTAAGGAGTCAAAGTATATTGAAAAGACAACTTTGCCCTTTGGGTTGTAGGTCATCTAAAATGGTTCTACCAAGCAGCTGGAGGGACTAGACTTTGGTTTTTTGGTTAACCCCAGTGAGGAAGTATGAAGATTCAAGATGACCTGAAAACTTAAACTGAACATGTTCTCCACATGGTTTTTATTGAGAGGTCCAGGGTGTGGGAGCATTTTTCCCCAAACAAGGCCAAAAAAAGTTGTAAACTGCAGGATTTGCAGAGCTGACCTGTCCTATGTGGAGCACGTTAGTAATAGTGGAGCATCTGAAGCAGAGGAACGTCGATTCTGTAGACGATGGATCCTCGTCTCACTAACCTAGTTAGTTAGCTAGCTAACGTAAACGTACGTTAAAAGCCATGTATCAAGCTTCTGTAAGGTTTAACGTGACTATGTTGAAATCTAGTGAATTGTTAAAGAGGTCGAAATACCAAATAACTATTATTAAATCACGATGATCGTTTTACCGAACAAATGTGCCCCAACTATAAAATCATACACGTTGCATTTCTCATGGAGACGTTTCACATTACTGCTGAAAGTGTGTTGCTGCTTAACGAGTGCAAACATGCCTGCATCCAACTTCTAAACGATTAAGCCTAATGTAGTAGTTGACTAGAGAATGCACAAAGCACAGACTGTTTTTTTTTACCATTGTTCATTTTCCTAAATTAACATGGAAGTTTGATGTGATTCCACGGAAACTGCTGTGTATCCATCTATCCATCCATCCATCCATCCATCCATCCATCCATCCATCCATCCGTCCGTCCGTCTGTCCATCTGTCCTCTCGTCCTCTTTCTCTCTCGTCCTCTTTCTCTCTCGTCCTCTTTCTCTCTCTCTCTCTCGTCCTCTTTGTCTCGTCCTCTTTCTCTCTCGTCCTCTTTCTCTCTCGTCCTCTTTCTCTCTCGTCCTCTTTCTCTCTCGTCCTCTTTCTCTCTCTCTCTCTCGTCCTCTTTCTCTCGTCCTCTTTCTCTCTCGTCCTCTTTCTCTCTGTCTCTCGTCCTCTTTCTCTCGTCCTCTTTCTCTCTCGTCCTCTTTCTCTCTTGTCCTCTTTCTCTCTCGTCCTCTTTCTCTCTCTCTCTCTCGTCCTCTTTCTCTCTCTCTCTCTCTCTCTCTCGTCCTCTTTCTCTCCTCCTCTTTCTCTCTCGTCCTCTTTCTCTCTTGTCCTCTTTCTCTCTCGTCCTCTTTCTCTCTCGTCCTCTTTCTCTCTCTCTCACTCGTCCTCTTTCTCTCTCTCTCTCTCGTCCTCTTTCTCTCTCTCGTCCTCTTTCTCTCGTCCTCTTTCTCTCTCTCTCTCGTCCTCTTCATCCCCTCTCTATGTGTCTCTATCTCTAATATATCTATCTCTCTATCTCTATCGCTAGATTTATATAAATAGATTTAGATATATAGAGATAGAGATTTTGATATATAGATATATCTATCTATATAGATGTATAGATAGATATATAGATAGATATTTGATGTTATTTATTCATGCATTTTATTGGTATAGTTACCTGTTTGGTTTATCAGTCTGTTATGAAAGCAGCCGCGTTCATTAAGACACATATTTTGGAAAGAAGATTTCATCTTTATAGTTTTCATTGTTAGTTAGCATGTCCCTAAAACAAGCTAAAAATAAATTCAAAAAGCTGATAGCAAAATAAGTAAATGTGTATTTTTTTTTTAACTTTTACTGATCAATTATTTAACCACGTGAAAAAAATTATCCGATTATTATATTATCAAAATAGTCGTTAGTTGCAGCCCTAGTTTGAATTCTGCAACAACAATAATAATTAATTGCACTCCAGATGATTTTGTTGTGCCATAGTACATAAGGAACATTGTTGTGCAATTATTCAGTTTGTGTTCCATATTTTTTATTCAGTATAGAACACTGAATCATATGTTTTGTATGGATTTGTTATAAATTAAAGATTGATATTCCGTAAGTGAAGCCCAGTTCATGCACATGCATTACTGTGAAAGAATACATAAGGTCATGGACTCTGTGTACTGAGCAGTTTTGCTTCTTGTATTTTGGAAAGCATGGCTGCATTACAATGAGCTGATTCAGTTTATAAATGAATCATAACATTTGTCCAGAAATACCTTTTTAGTGCCGTTTTATTTATTTTCCTGCTCAGATGCTTAAACCTTTCAGCCATTATTTACATTGACTCATCACTGTGTGCTGCTTAAAATGTTAAAACCTTACAGTTCATGACCAACATTTGTGCGTAGCTCCTTCTTGATGTTTTGAATGCAAACTGTCAGTCGCATTTCCAGTGTATTATGGAACACCACAAAAATGTTGCAACTAGACCTGCAATGCAATGTCAATATTAAAGCTCTGTAGAAGTTTTAATAAAGTAATCGTTGGAGACCACAGGACCATCTAGTGCAATGAGTTAGAACATGGCTTCCGCAAGCGTTTACACAATCATCATTCCTGACGGAGGTCACAACCCTGAAAAAAGAATGGGGTACAGATTAGTGCAGGAACCATGGTGATCTCATGATCACGGTTTTTAATTTTGTTACCTAGTTTACCTTGCATAACGCAAATTATAGATGCATCAAACTCAAGGCATATATTCTTTTCTTTTTTTTTACTTCATTAATTAACAATGTTAATACAAAAGCAATTCTCCTCTGTCAAAACAATCGTTGAACACAGACACCGGTCACTCATTTGTCTGTGTCCTTGGACACAAATGGCGTCAGTGATTAGTTGTGCTGGCGTTCACCACTAGAGGGCCGTCTGTCTGTCCAACATCCAGGCCACACTCTGCCCAGCAAGAGTGTTCCTGTGTTTAGCAGCTATGCAGATATGCAAAGAGTGCTTCATGTACATACCAAAAAGAGAGTGCCTCTCTCCTCTGGACACCTGGTCCGAACCATCATTGGGGGACTCGGACCGTTCCAAAAGGGCCCTTCAGGCTGAAGCATCAGCTTACCTGCACCATAAGGAGAGACTGACCACAAACATGCCATATATTGTCACTCTCTCACCTCTCTACATATTGTTTTACACATTAGTTCACTTCACATACTCTCCCTCTCTTTCCCCCTCCCTTTCTGGCTCTGCCCCAAGGGGTTTCAATTCCACTCCACATGCCCAGACAGTTGCACAGTTCACCACTACATACACACACAGGTCTATGGTCAGAGATTAAAGAGGAGTGTGTAATGGGTGGGTTGGGGCTTAAAACTGCTATGGGTAAACAACAGTCCCAGAAAAAACACCCACTGATTGTGAGATGGTGCTGGAACGTTGTACAGAACTGTTTTTATTTGGATAAAAATGGATTACACTTCCTTCAGAATATGTATTTCTATTAACGATGGTGGCCATTCGCTCGTCAGTTATTTCAGGCATTCTTTACATTTGAATATAAAATTATTTTAATATGCAGTTGCTAACAGGGAACACCCCATTTGTTTCTAGCATAGTATGATGTGGAATTTGAGCTACGACAAGTAGCTATAGTTCCTGTCTCTGGCTTCTGTTCTCACTGCTAGGCTACAACTGGGTGATGAAGTTTATGACTCTGACAATGATTTTGGTGCCTTTCTTTAAAAATTAACAACAAAACAACTCTTTCATGTTAGTCTGCGTGCGCCCCTCTGCACTCTGATAATAAATGATATTACAGGCTTTTTACATACATTAATCAAACACTGACCGGTCATACTATACGTTGAAATTGTGATGTGGGCAAAGGTGGAAGTGAGACGAATTTTGATGAAGTATGATTGCGACGATTATCTGAATTATCTTAATTAGCTACCTAAGTCTTTCGTTATAGAGATGTCATTTATTTAATGATGTTAACATTGTCAGAAGGTTTTGATGTCACCAAGCATGGCCACCACATTATAACCAGTTTAATTGCACCAGTAATACATTGTGGGATGATTAAAAAAACTATTTGACTTTGATATAAGTAAATATATTTTTCATCCCACGCTTACCTCTTACATACACAGAACACCCATAACATTGTTATAACATTAGTTATCTATTTATAGGGGCACCTGTCAGTGGTAAAGATCTATTTAGCCGCAAGTGGACATTTTTACCTCAAAGTTGTCTTGTGAGAAAAATAAGCGAATGTAGAGATCTGAGCGATTTTGACAATGAACAAATAGTGATAGCTAGACTAACGGATCAAAGTATCTCCAAAACTGGAGATCCTGTTTCCAGTGTGCAATAGTTAGAACCTACCAAAGTGGCGTAGCAAAGGATAAGTGTTGAACTTGTGCAAGGGTCATGGGTGCCCAAGGCTCACTGATCCACGTGGTGAGTGATGACAGTAGCTGTTTTGGCTACAAAAGGCAGACCTTCACAATAGAACGCATGTGTTTTTATCTTTGTTACTTATCGTTGTATTAACACTGTACCAGTACCCATTGAGATATGTTTGCATCTTGAAATGAACACGTGAACAGTCTGGTTTTTCCTAATTAAGTCGTTATTTTCAAGGATAAGAGTTATTTTTGTATTAAGTTGTTCCTTATTTGGTGATATCAATACGCTGGTTTGAAGACAGTTTTTAAAGTTCAGCCACCATTATTATCTTACTATATTAATGGATTGTCTCATGGTTGAATTCCTTGCATGTCTTATGTCTGAAAAAGTCAGAACATCCAGACTCAGTCAGCATGTGTCTAAAAGTTTCCTTTTTTCTTGTCTTACATGTTTAACACAACATAATCCATAGTTTAAAGTAGTTAACGAAAACTTGTACCTCTACTGAAGATCTACACTTAGATATTCCATCTGTTTCGGCCATAGAATGTCAATGGCATACATTTCATTACGTAATGTCTCCTCACAGGTTTCTAAGACTTTACGATCGCCATCATGAGCATATGTCACCACATCAGTGACAGCATTTTGGCACTAGATACAACTTATCACTTAGCGGATTGGCATATAGTTTTATGGTTGGGTCTTGGCATGAGTATTATCAGATGACCAGTAAGATATTTTCTGCTGGTGATTTAATCTGTGAGGACATAAGAAACACATTACTGAGGTGTCAGAGAGAGTTATGACCTGTAGACAGTGACGGAAAACCTGAACTAAAGATGCCAAAGGGCTCTCGCTGGACTATTACCAGACACCCAGAATATGCTGTGCAGACAGGTAGAGTCCTAACCTGTATTACCAAGTGTCAGCTGATGTTTGTTAAAATAGAAAACTTTTACGTACTTATTTTGCAATAAATAACAGATGAGTGTTATTTCTGCATTACCATCACACTACTACGGCCAGCTAGTTTATGTTTGTAGGGCTCCTATTGCCGGCATTTGTGAACAAATTTAGCACATACAGATATCTTTCACTTCTTTACGATGAAAAGAAAGGATCCTCTCTGGTTTGTAACCTCACTGGGTGAGTGGATGGCAGAGTCGTTGGTAGTTGGTCAGACCACCACTTATTTGTTGACTGAAATATCTCATAAAAGTTCATAATGGATTTCAGATAGGGTCCAAATAGACATGGTACCCAGTGAATGAATCTTGACCCTGATGAGATGTTGCATTTTGGTACTGTGTGAAATATCTGCAATGTTGTTTTTTGTTTCCCAAATATTTGATCTCCCAAGCAATATTGTAATAACTAGTTCATCTTTCTTGGTCTCTTTACTTTTCATATTGATCAAACATCACAGTTATTCACATCGCGTCCTTCTTGACTTTTAACCCATACAACCTGGTCTAAATTTCATCATCATCCACACATTTTGGCTAAATATGTACTTAGTGGTTAACACTTTTAACCACTTTGTACCTATTTGCCCTTTCAAACCTTTCATGCTACTTTCTTGTGTCGGTACCAACAAGCTCTACTTCACTGATGCAGTGGCAACTCTTGCTTGCTAACAGCCCTATCCTGATTTAATACATTAACAGAGTCCCCAACAAATATACACACAGCAGCACACACCCGTGGGAGATATTTCTGTGACCGTTGTGCTGTATGCTGCGTGGCTAGGTGCCATTTTGGCGCCTTTGTTTCTGTGCTTGGGTGAGCAGCTTTCGTAAGTTGACACCCGCTTCTTCATATGACATGTCATGTGGAGAAGATCTTTTTACATGTTTGTGGATATCAGTGTGGCTCTGTTAACGCCAGTCTGGCAGCGCACAGTAACACAAGGCCACAAGGGGCTGATGCAATGTGTAAATTATAGAAGTCCTTGGATCGCTGTCTCTATACCTTTTTTACCCTCAAGGTGCGTAGGGTATTAGTAGAGGTGAAGAGGCAGTGTTGTTGTGGTTTTTGGTGGGGGGCAGTCTCCGCTGATCTAACATTGCTACTGTACTGATAGGATTAGAGGGCTTTGGAGCTACACCACCCTCTTTTAAATGGATGGGTTAACAGCACCTCTTGGGCCAGGAGTGTCCTGTGAGGGTCAGAGCCAAGGCCACTTCAAAGGTGAGAACCATCACCCCCCTCTGACATTAATATTTTCAGATGGAGGCAAGCAGTAAGCATGGTGGGGGGTGGCAATGTAAGCAAGGTCTTTTTGGCTGGGTTTGCTTCATGCTGGCAGTGGTGATAGACACTAAAGCCATTACTCATGGTGCTGGTATGCCCAGAATGTATTCTTAGCCCCTGTCTTCCTATCAGTCACTACAGAAAGGTTTGGGGGTCAAAAAATAAAGAGGTAACCAGTCTACAGGGCTGTCTGCACCACTGCTGTTTACCAGGGAGGGGGTGATATTTTAAACCGGGGTAGCTCACATATTTACCCCACTCAGCCCGCCTGACTTACCATTTGGTGGGGTGTAGACACTGGAGACCTCTCATTGAGAGCAGAGGAGGCAAAGACACAAGGACCTTAGCTGCTACTTAAACAGCCGAGCGCTTGTAGGTTTTACAGACAGAAATCAGTTCACTCCAGAGGAGGAAGAAAATCAAAGCAGGAGATAGAAATAAGCAGGTTTGAGGATAAAGGCGAGGACAGAGGGGAAGGCGCTTGGGGGAGGCAAGAGTTAGCCAGGCTGAGCTGACTTTTCCTCCAGAGGAGGAGTTGCAGTTGCCGGCCAGGGCAGGTCCCAGGGCTGGCAGGGCTGGCCCTACTGCTTCTCCACCTCCTTTCCTTCCTCCTCTTAGTCTTCCTTCTCCTCCCTTTAACCATCAACTCGACTGCTGTGCAGTGATGTACTCACAGGCTGAGTCCAGGCGCTACGCAGGAATGCTTACAAAAATCCTGCCACATGAACTTCTCTGCTTCAAGTGAGGGGAACTGTAGAGCGAGAGCCTTCCATAAGAGGAGCTCATCCACTGCAATAAAGGCCGTCACTCTTTTTCTTCTTGTCCACTCACTGGTTGAGTGAGAGTAAGGAGATTTTTTTTATACTCGTTTTTCCTCGTATTTTTGCTTTTGTAAACCGGAACAGTGGCGAACTTTTCAGTTGCACGGTGTAAGGACCAGCTCCATTCACCCAAGATGAGCCGCTGGCTGAAATGCACCTCCATGCACTTTGTAGGTATTCATTGTTGGCAACTACTCTGTTTTTATGCTTTCATCTACAAATGGAATGCCTTGAAATTCCATTTGTGCTGTTGTGCTGTAGCACAGTGGCAAAGCTCCTTCCTGGGACAAACATGGCATTTGGAGCAATTACTGTGGAGGATGAATATGTCTCATTAATTGCTTCATAGTTTTTAGGCATGTTGTCAAAGTGATTTACACATCTTCTTTTTTTTCTCTTTGTGCATTGCAGCTGTGCTCACATAAATTATGCTGTATAATTGTGTCTGAATCCCAAGTTGAACTTAGTGTTCCCCTTGCTTTGTTGCCATATCACTCATTGGGGGAATTAAGCCCATTATTGCTGCATTCTTCAATCTGTTCTGCAAATAAAGTCAATCAAAATCAAATCAGACTTCCAATTTTGTTATAGAATCAAAAATGAATCTTGTGCATCATGTAAATACATCGCTGTTGCTTGCATTTATTCATCAACTAAAAGAATGTGAATCCGTTTATCTGTGCTCCTGCCAACAGTTGAACTGAACACATCTTTATCAAAATATTTGTTTGGGAATGTTTTTGGAACATTGTGTGTCTGACTTTCCGCTGTCCTCATTATTAGAACACAGACTGGAACAAGTATGATGATCGGCTGATGAAGGCAGTGGAGCGTGGCGAGGTGGACAAGGTTGCTGCTGTTCTAAGCAAGAAAGGCATCATCCCCACCAAGCTTGACGTGGAAGGACGCTCTGCGTGAGTAAACTCCGACACAAACAAATCTATATACAGTCACATACAAATCAAATGAATTCTACTGAATGTTGGTTACATTAGTAGCATGTTTTTCTGTGTTCATACACATACGGTTTCATACACGTGTTATTTCATACGTGTATTGTTTCTCATTGGTTTTCACATGCCTCACTGAAAATGTAAAAATGTACTGAGCTTCACACATTCCAAACATTGCAGTGGTCACACATTCCTGACCCCATTTCCCAGATAAGACATAGAAGGGAATTCCATTATCGTTAGGTCTCCCTCATTTAAAAATAGGGTTTTGAAAAACATCAGTCACGTTTCACGTGTTAAACCTGCCCTGCAAATTACAGCATTACAATGCATAAATGTTCCTTTATGCATTTTCCTTTCAATTCCCGTACGACAGGAGGTCAGTATGGGAGTTGGTTTTCAGAATGTATTAGACCTCTGAAAGCTTGACCACGTGGACCAGAGGTTGTTTTTGTAGTCCCCACAGGAAATGACTCCCTGCAAAGTCGGATCAGATCCACTATGGTGACTGGAACACCAAGTAATACATTTGCGTCCGGCTGCAGGCTATTATCTGGATAAGTTCATATCTTGACCGGGCTGTGTTTTATATTGTAGGATGGTACACCAGAAACCGAATGGACAAATATGTAACCAGGATGACATGGGCAGTATAGGGATAAAAGTAGTTCAACTTTTAATATGTGCATGGAAATCTGTGTTATTGTATCGGGACCATCCAAAATAAAGAGCTATCTCAGGTATTTCATACGGACCTTTTTCGTCTAAAAGTTTCCAGATTATAACACAAGCATTTTGGGAGGAGAGGCGCCCTCAGTTTAATCCCAGATACAGGAAAAAGTCTCTGGTCACGGGCTGTGCTTCAAGTTTATTTAGACATAGGCTTTGTTAAAAGCATATATCTATAGATCCCCAGATTCCAGAAGCAAAGGTGTTTAGTATTTTTAGCAGTGTGTGAAATTCTCTTGTGGCAACATTGAAAAGACTTCTGATTGCAAATAGGCATCCAAGTAAATAAACAGAATTACACACACAACCTGAGAAATGCCTGGTCTGATAATAAGGTGCTAGAATTTGGCAGATCTAAATCTAGAACTCCGGTTGCCAATTCTGCATCAATAGCCTGAAGAGGTTTTTGTCACACACTCGCACTCATCATTTGGTGTTCTCCTGCATGGCGGACAGCCAAGAGCTAACAGCGTCCGCCAAGTAGGCTAAGTTTTTTCATTTTGTTAGTTCGTCTGTTTATCAGCTGAATTATGGAAAAGGTGCCTACGGAATCCATCCACCACAATGCTGTGGGATAATCCATGTACTTAGTTGTTGACATTTCATGCAGAAAGTTGTAATGATGGACCTCCTAGTACAGTGGTTTCATGAGGAATCATGGCATGTAAAATATGCTGTCTCAAAGCATCTGTTGGTCCAGTCTTATCATCAATACAGTCTGATATTGTCCGACTCCCTTGCCGTTCCTGACCAGAAATCCGAAGTGGCTCAAAAGTACAGAAGAGACATTTTTGTAGCTGCTGCTTTCTCATGTAATTTGAAGATTTTGGGTTCGCCATTAGGATTAAAATATTTCCGGGATAAAATAACACTTCTCTTCTCAAGGGTATGTAAGCCCACTATGTTCAATGGTAGCAATGGGAGCTATATCCTTGGCGATAAATATGTAATTGCATCCTTCTTTTCATTTTGGAAATCCCTCTGTTAGCGACAGCTGCACTGTGGAAATCTACTGGTGCTTGTTTCTCTCCCCCCCTTCCCCGTCTCTCTGTCTCTCTCTCTCTCTCTCTCTCTCTCTGTCCGTCTCTCTCTCTCTCTTAATTAATCAAATTAAAATTGGAAATGGACTGTACAGCATTGCACCTCTCTGGTCTGCGTGACCTCTCAAAGTGCTTTACAACACAAGCCAGTATTCACCCACTCACATAAACACTCATGCAGTGGTGTCCCGCAAGGCGCCAACCTCTCAACAAGAGCGATAACCATTCACACCATCATTTACACACCAATGGAACTGCCATGGAGAGCAACTTGGGAACCAGTATCTGGCTCAAAGGTGATTCAACATGTAGACCATCAATCGGATTTCAATGGTTAGAGGTTACTAAAAAGTCTGCTTTCAATTAATTGTACATGTCAAGAACAATATTCACGATGAAAGGAATGGAGGACATGCCATAAGCATTTGTTTTCCAATATTTTAGAGGATGTTGGGAGGCTCTGTCATCTCCAGATGAGGCTGGATTCATCAATTTGTGCATATTTAAATTTGACTTAAGTTAATATTTCTTCTTTGTATTCACAACGAACTGCCATGTTCATAACATTCATAATAAATACAAATTTAGGTTGATAAGACTTTGGAAAGACGTAGTTTTGAAAGTTTTTGGTAATGTGTTCACACGTTGTGGATGCACTTGCAGATTTAAATACTGCACTGGTTGGACTTGGAAGAAGTCCACACCGACTGCCGTCCCAGTAAACTAAAACATAAACACATAACCTTAACTGAACATTAAGTACGAGACCTAAAGCCTTTGCCTTTTCTACCCATCACACAAGTGAACCACATTCGCAATTCAGCAAGTCTGCATTTAGTTCAGTGGGCCACACACAGACCAGCACATGTCTATGACTCTCTGGCCTCTGCAATAGCCAACAAAGGAATGTCAAATGGTAATCCCTGGTAATCATGGCCATCTGAAGGGACACTAATTACAAAACAGTAACCCCAGATATATAATTTGGTGTGCCCTAGATTAGCCTTATTGTGTCCAGTTAATCAAATCAACTGTTCTATTATGGCTTCCAGCTGAGTAAGCTATTTACATGTGTGCAATGGCACTAAATGAGTCTCAGTGAGGTAAGACCACCCATCACACCTGCTCATTTTGTGCAGTTGTGATAGCTGGCAGATTATGCCTTAGCAGTAAATGAAATGTCCACCATGACAGTTCACCATTCCCTCGTTCACGCAGCATTAAGCAACCGTTCAGATAAGGTACTCTTGCATGACCCTTGTTTTGAGCAATAACAGCAGTGAGTTGTGATTGCTGCAATTTTGACAGCATCATGTTGAGCCAGATAGTATGACACATTGAAAACAGACTGAGGATTGATCAGATGTTTAAGTATTTATATTGGGCAGCATTAATAAAGCTACTTACATACTTCATTCTTTGGGGAATTGCATTTCTTGAACATATTTTTCCTGAAACACCAAACAGTCTTCGTCATAAATTTAGTTATCACCCAAAATCCAAAGATGACAGGCTTGGAGCTTTCCAGTTGGCTTATCTGTTTAACAAGGGACGGCGTGAAAGCGCAGGGACCACAGTATTTTAGTTGTTTGACTACTTTTAGAGGCACACAGCTTAAGTGGCTTAGCAACTAGTATATACTCTCTGGTTTACTCTTCCCTGGACTCTCTCTCTCAAAATAGCAACCATATACTGTTGGCTGTCAACCTGAAAGCTGGCAAGGAGCAGGTGTGAAGATGACATGACATAGCTTAATGTTTTTTCTTAAAGCCACATCCATTAATTTCCCAATATGGACATCTGCTGCTTTTCTGAGGTCTAAAGCCGTGTAAGTAGATGAAGAATAGTCTGAAGACTCCATTGTGTTGATCGGGTTCAGTTCAAATCAAATCAGTTTCATATGTTGAAAATCGTCATAACGTTGTTGCTAAAACAGGATCTTCAGTTAAAGACTTTTGGAGACTGTTCAGTTACTCCTGCCTGTTATTTTTATTCCAAAATCGTCACGAGAATAGTCTCAAAGGCATCACTCTAGTCTCCTTCCTTTTTACTGTTTGCCCCTGGAGGTCAAGACCCTCCACTGCTCCCCCAGAGAACCAGCATCAACACAGCTTTTAATACCCACACCAGTACTGAGGTGACAGCCTAGCTGTCTCCTTGGCAGATGCTTCAGGGTTAGTGTATAAACAGGTTCATGTGGCTGGACGGGTGACAGACGGAGATTGGTTTACATACAAGTGGTTTTCAGACCCTCGTGGCTGGTGGGTTAAATCAGAGAAGGTAGCAGGAATGTTTCCAGTCAAAAGTGATGATTAAAGACATGTTGACAAACATATGCAGTGGGAAACCGCTTAATTGAAGAGACAAGTAAGAAGGGCCTAAGAAAATTGTTGTTGCCCTGAAACAGCAATCAAACAAAAGTTAATTTAGTAGCTGTTCTGAATTGTTCATTTGCACACAGTTTAGCCAGTTGCCATGGTAATATCTATATTTACATTTCTACCTTTAAAGACAACGGTCTCATGATAGTTAGATAGTAAGATGATTGTTAAGATTGAACCCTTGTCCACATCAACATAATACTCCAAACACTTAATTTGCCCTGTGACAAAAATAATCGAGAACACATGAAGCAGCGCTTACAAAGACGCTGGAATGTCTGTGCAACCCTTTTCACAGGTAGTCTATCATTTGATAGTGGTCATGTATACAACTCCTGCAGAAGGAAAGGGCTGTTAGGGTAATTCTGTGTTACCATGGAGTCATCACACACCCTGAGGTTTCTCGTTATGAGCCTCAAGAATGCATATCTTGCTGATAGCAGGGTGCCAGGTGTTTATTTGCAGTCCATTGCTTGTCTCTAAGTTTCAGCCTCATATCCCTTCTCTTAACACTGTGCCTCTTTCACACTTGCCCTCTCCTGCATCCCCTTCTTTGCCAACTCCCCTACTGCCCATTCTGTTTACTTGGCTTAATTTTTCCCCATCTCCCCTCTTGTTTCCCAGGTTTCATTTGGCTGCAACGCGAGGACACCTCGACTGTCTCAATCACATCCTGGGACACAATGTTGATGTCACTGCCACTGATGCCTCTGGTGAGTTCAGGTTGGATAAAAGCTGTACCCCAGTGTTGGAGTTATATTCTTTAATGGGTTTCTCCGCTGGCTGCCGAGGGCCGACCCCGGCAACATAAGAAAAACACATGTAATAGAAAAAAACACATGCTGGTATGGTGTGACAAATGCTGCAAATGTGTTGTCAAACTGATAAAGTTTTCTTAATTTGTTTGTATTTTGTCTATTTGCATGACCGGTCGGCCACCGTACATTTCAAATATTTTGTCACTTCCTGAAAACTTCGAACACCTTCCATTGTTACATTATAGAATTTAATTTCCAATATTTCCTCATTGTTTATCGGTTCAGTCGGTAAACCGCCAGAGAGACACCACTGCTTTTCTGTAGGTGTTCTGTCTCGGAGTGAAACACAATAAGTGATGTGCACTCACATGCACCCTGTGTAATTTAATCTCCATGCAAATACATTATGTGTTTAAACGGAATACTCAAAGGCAGAACACAATGTTTGTTTCGAAGAAGGAGATGAGGATTTGTGTCAAGCAGAAGATCGGTCTTATTAGCGGTTTAGTGGTTTGTACGGATTGCTGAGTGTCAACAGATGTGGCAACTTTCTTTATTAGGAATGTAACATGTGAAGGTTCTCCTTATTCTATGCATGGTCAACTGTTCTCTGTTCTATTGATAAACTTTGATCAGCATGCCTGTAGGAGTTAATCTATTCCACATCAACAGTCAGCCAGTAAAGATAAGATTAACAGTGGCAAAAAAAAAGTGAGGGGAATTTGCAATTCATAATTGGGAGAATGAATTTAAAAAGATAGTTATTTTTATATTACCTGAAGAATTAATATGTTCTCAAGTATTAGAAAAAATGTAGATTTTATAAAGTACATAATATATACTTTATCTAATACAGTATACCATACAGTGTAGTAATAATTTGTCCCAGGTAATCCATTGTAATCCATGGAATTATTTATTGTAGCTGTCGTATAACATACAGTAATTATGTCAGGCGGTGACTCACCCATCCACCCACTGTACGGACTTCAGCCAAAGTGACATTAATTGTCCTGCCGTTGATTAGGTTGTGAAATGAAGATTATGACAATAATAGCGGAGATCAGTGAGAGACATGCAGAAGAACACTTAGAGCAATTATGTCCCCCTGTTGTGTTTGGTGACCATCTGTCCCCCGCTACTGTTTTAATGCCTTTTTAATGGTACGGTGCAGTTTATAATAAATCATTTCAAGGACCCCCTAGCTATGGCTCACGGACCTTCAGGGGTCAGCGGACCCCACTTTCAGAACCCCTGCCGTAGATCAGGGGCGTAAACCTACTCTAAAATAGAAAGAGAAGCAGTAGGACAATATTTTTCCCAGTTGAGTTCCAAGCCCCCTGAAACCTAACATTAACCCTTTTGATGACAACATGTCTTTTAATGTCGTTGAAAGGCTTTGTGCAGCCTTTCAACGACTTGTAGTCCAAATTTAATCAGGGGATTGGGAATTAACTTCATTCAATGATGGCTGCGTTTATCCTTTTCAGGTAAAAATGCTCTTCACCTGTCTTCAAGAAATGGACATTCTCTGTGTGTGCAGAAGCTCTTACAGGTAAAATTCTGCTTTAACTCCATGTATTTCTCTATTTCTGTACCTATTTTGGGGAAAAATCAATAGTTTGACTATTTTGTGTGATTCCATTTTTTTTTTGTCGAAATGGAAAATATGAATTGAACGCTTTGCTCCTAAAATAATAAATCAATGTTGTTTTTTTTGCAGTCCACTACATAGCTATAGAGTTTTTTTATGGGTGAGGTCAGCAAAAATGATGGTCAGCTTGCAGGGAGGAAGTTGATATAAATAAATAGAATAAATATGGAGTTGTTGAAGTGAACCCTCATATTAAAAAAAAGAACCAACAGTCTTGAGAGACTCTTAACTTGACAATTCTACCTTCTCAATCACAGAGAGCTAAGAAACGGCATCGTCCATCGCCTGCTTCAAGGGCAGAGACGCATAGCTAGACAACACAGTGTGAATAGATGATGTTTGTTGATGGAACCAAGGTCTCGGACTGCGTTGCATCTTTTATTCTCGGACACATTCGTACCCGAGCTCTACAGAGAAATGAAGTGTAAAGATCAGGGCTGCATAACTCTTTTTGTTCAGGTTGCATTGTTCAGGATGTCTGCAATCGTCCAGTATTCCACACGTGTTTGCATTCAGCTAAGTTGGACTGGACTGTGTGGAAAATGTGTCAAAGTACCACGATATTAGAGTGCTGTTTGGATCTTTAACATTTCTACAAGATAATTGTAGTTTTTGTTGCTTGTGTTATCTTGGTTTTTTTTTCTACACACTCAGCTTTTCAGTCTCTCACCGGTCAGAGCAGGTTTTCTTCCAACTCATTGACATACTTATTGTCAAACAGCTCTGGCAGCTGAGCCCACTCTGAATCGGTCATCAGGAGGCCATGTTGAGTCACACTGACCCACTGGAGGATTTATGTGTTTACAATGAAGGTCTATCTCGGCGTCATTGTGCTCTCATAGTATTGTGGCCCTTTCCCCCGCCCCGATCGCATGGGGGGCAGTGATCAGGCAGTGATCTAATGGAGGTCGTGGCTGTTGGCAGGGGGTTGTCAGGGGTGTTGACAAACTTTCGCTCCTGCAAAACCTGCCGTCCATTCTTGGTACCGTCATTACGCCGGGCATGAAAGCTGAACTCCTACACCCCCCAGCCCCACAATCTACACCTTCTCGCTCTGTCGGCCCAAACCCTCAGGGGATAGGATTTCCCTCCTACTTGCTGTCAGCTCTCGTTGCCACTCTACCCCTCCAGCCCCACCAACAACCCCCCTCCCTTAGTTTTGTCATTTGAGAATGCTGCTAATTTTTGGCCCTTGTTGCTAGAGAGAGTTGGGTTTTGAAGGGGGGGGGGGGTACTCACTGGCAAGCCTACCCAGCAACATCAGGCCCCTGTTAGCATTGAGGCCTCAAAGCTTCATAACAGACCCTCGTCACCAGAGATGTAAAGTCAATGCTGCCAACCAACTGACTGACAGCAGAGATGTCACAAGTATATCAGGACAGCGCCGCTTAGCCTAATATGACCTTCCTGCTGTTGCCTCTCAGTTCCCTCTGCCAACCAGTGGAATTGTTTGAATTCATGATCCATCATTCTTAGCTTACGCGCTACTCTGTTAAAATGAGCCATCAAAAACCGCTAGTATTTGATGGTTTCAATCGAATGTGAAAGACTGAACTCTTACTGCCATCTTGCCTTTTCAGGTCTGCATTCGAGGCTGCTCTCTTAGTCTGCTTCTAAATGTGGGGAGGTTTGGGTTCTCAGGGAGGGACTGCCATGCATTAACATGCTTACGTAGCCAGACTGGCTCCCAAGACAATGCGACAGGGAAGCTCAGATGTCAACGCACACGCAGGAGTGTGACCGCTTTCTCTCGTGAAGATTGCATTACTTCATTATATCTTTACATAACGAATACTTGTCTGCTGCCATATTAATGTTCAAAATATCCGTGCGAGTATTTATTAGGCCTGAACCAGAGGGTGCATTTAGGGTTACTCTCGCCAGCAAAGCTGTTTCTAACAGGGCGTGGTCTATAAACATCTCCTCAGAAATGGCTGCACAGAATTCAGTAAAAAAAAAGGGACGTGTGATCATGTACATCCCATAATCGGTTTCTTCAGATTGCTTATTTCTTTTTACATTTGTAGGCTCATTTAAATGTAGATCATCGTAATTGATTGTCATTTCGCTCACATTCGCAAATAATTTACGTTGCAGTCTATCAACATCCGCTAAGTGATTCCAGTGACGGGGCATCTATCCATCTGCACAAGTTTTCTATCTTCTGCATAATTTTAGTTTATTAGTCTACGGTCATTGCCAGTGACATGAGTGCAGATGGAAACCACATACATAAAAGGAATACTTGAGCCGTAGTGAAAGAATCGGCCTCACTCTCTTTATGTCGTCCTACAGCATAACTGTCCAGTTGGAAATGTGGACCTCCAAGGAAGAACGGCTCTGCATGATGCTGGTAAGATCACCTCGAGGCTCGCTGACAATATTATTAACATTGTCAACGACGCATCCACATGCTCATGTTAATGTCAGTGTCAGCCCCATTATACAAGCTGAACAATATTTTCCTATCGTATCGAGACAGTAATCTCTTGATATTACTCGTTCAGCTTTTCCGAGATATGAAGCGCAGCCTTTGCTTGGTTGATGAAATGGTTGCGGTAAATTCTACTTTTGTGTCTCCACAGTCATGGCAGGCTGCTCCTCCAGTGTGAAACTTCTCTGTGAGAGCGGGGCTTCTGTGAACACCAGCGACTTTGTGAGAATTTATCTTTCACTTCATCGCACACGGATTTTTATTTGTTTTTATTGTTCTTGATTGCTTGTTCATTATAGGCTGTTACCTTATCAATGACAATCTTCCACTGTTGTATGGTGTCGTTCAGTGGAGCCGATGAACGAAGATTGATTTTGTCTGCTTGAATGGGAGCTATCGCAATGCTTGACACAAATTCTTGGTCTTTTCAAGCTCAAGATTGGACTATATGGAATTGTATTGTGTGTAGCTTTTGTGCACTTGTGTGTGTTCATCTCTATCTCTTTTATTCTTCTCCAGGATGGCAGAACGCCTCTGGTTCTAGCAACCCAGATGTCTCATCCAAGGATCTGTCAGCTGCTGCTGGAGCGAGGGGCTGATATAACTATCCGGGACAAACAAAACAAGTGAGAGACTCATCGACTCACATGGAGTTTAAGGAGGGTTGGCAAATTTTATTTAATGAGAATATCATAAAATACTTCTCTGAACAGAGATTGTTAGTTGAAAACATATTCAGACATCTCACACTACTATCTGTCCAACAATGTGAAGTTAGGGGAAAAAAAACATTAAGCAGATATAGATCCACATGAATAGAGTAAATTCTAATCTATAATGTTAGCCATAAAACTTTAATCACTGACAGGTCAGTGATTATAATGTTATGCTGACAGGGTCACGACTGCCTGACACTGTGTTTGGAGAGCGAAGGCTGGACCGTGTCTGATCCCGTCAGTGCTGACAGACATAGGATAATAATTGTATTTGGACAATAAGTTCACCCTCCGTATGACGTACGATCAATTATGACAGAAACTCGACTGTTTGAACGTTAAGCATACGTTTGAAATGTAATATTCATTATGTGTCCTCAGCAATATGTGTGACAGAGCAAAACAGTCATGGGAAATATAATAATGAATGAGATATGGTGGGGAAAAACAGGAGAAACAACTCTGCAGCACTGAATCATTCAGCCGTACCTGGACCAAATGTTGGTTTGAGACGCTCATATTCAATGCCAAAGTTGTTTCACACCTCTTGCTCATCAGCTGTGTTTGTCGCCCTCAGGACCGCGCTGATTCTGGGCTGTGAGTACGGCTGTAAGGACGCAGTGGAGGTGCTGATGAAGAGCGGCGCCGACGTGAAGGCTGTGGACGGCTTGGGTCACGATGCATTTCACTACGCTCGCCTCAGCAAGAACCCAGAACTCGTCGCACTGGTCAAAAGTTCCCTCGAAAAAGCCACCAGAGGTCAGATGCCCAAAAGAATCTTGTTTTGTTGGTATAAATATTGGAAGAGCCTAATAAGCAGGAAGATAATAGTGAAGGAAAATCCAAATAAAACGTCATAAGTCTGCAGCATCGCTTCGCCGCCTTTGTGTAAAATAGACAACTAACAAGGTAAATAAAAGTAATATAGATAAAGTGTGTCTTTTAAGATACGCGAGAGTACTGACGCATTAAAGTCACTCACGCCACTCTTGAAAATATGTCCAAATCACAATACCAATGTGTCTGAGCAGAAGCTGCATCAGCATCAAGACGGCTGCAGCTCTGATACGGCCTTCCCTCCAACATGGAGCTGGCCTCTGACAATAATCAGGAATGATGATGGGATTTTCTTTCATCATTTCATCATTCCCAGAGAGAACTCTTACCTTTCACCTAATCATTTTTCACATGTTTAGCATACTTTGCAGTGGCACACATTGAAGCTACAGTTATAATATCAATACGTTCCTCATTATATGACATCATTTTTACGGTCTACTTTTTGTTGAGAACTGTGCGCAGCTTTAAACAGAGTTAAGAAGCCGGACATCTAGACGAGATGCCACTGAAGCTGTGCTATTTACATGGGCGCCAAAATGAGAAGCAAAAGGCTCTGCGATACATTCCTACTGCACATGTGACCTCTGGGTTCCAGCTGGAGGGCAGGAGAGCTAAAAAACTGCTTTAGCTTTTAATTCAAATCAGTTTTCAACTGCATATATGTTTGTAGAACATATATCTCGTGACTTCATTTTGTATCGTTTTATTTCAGTCAGTCCAGGATCCTTTCCTGACTCGATATTCCTCTCATTTATTTGTAGACGCTGACGTCCTTGACTCTCGATCGCGTATAGCGGTAAAGCCGTCGTGTTGTTAAAGTGTGCTTTTCTCTTGTTTTATTACAGATAAAGAGGCTGCAAGGATAGAACAGTGGAAGAAACAGGTGATCCTACAATATTCAGTTCGCCGCCTCACGTCATCCACATCCCTTAAATATTTAAGAGGTTGTCAGCTTCCATACGAAGGGAATAGCATTTAACTGTCATTTCAACAATTCTGTTGTTTTCGTCTCATTTAAAACATAACAATCCCTGCTGCTCAACGTTCAAATACTAAGACGCTGCAAAGCTTCAGTATCTGAACAACTTTTAGATTCTTCTTTCTTTTCCCCCTGTTCCATATTTCATTGAAGTTTCTTTGACTTTTTGCGCTTTGGTGCAGTTTCTGTGTCGCTGAACCTGAAACGACCTCAGTTCATTACTGCCATCTAGTGAACACGCATGAGAATTCTGCCACACACGCACAGAGCCTAATGCAAATCTACATCTTCAAAACATGCTTGTAAAAATGAGCATGTGATACCTGCAGCATTCAGTGGAGCGGTCGGAAGCCGCCGAGGCTCACAGAATAGAACAGATCATCCATGTTAGTGCTCTAATGTGCACTTCTTCACTAGCAGGCAGATTGCTTGAAATCACTTCATCCAAAGTCAATGTCGGTCGTTACGGCACTCGTACTAACAAGGCACCGATGAAATATTAGATTTTGTAGCCTTTAATGATGGGGTTTTACTGGTTTAGGTTTTTAAAGCTTTCGGTTTTGAGCATTTATGCGTGTTTTAGGACATGGAGAGACAGAACGACGCCCTGCAGGAAAGTCTCAGGCAGTATCATCAGGAACAAACGGCTCTGATGGAGAAGGTCAGCATGCTGCAGCAACAGCTCACGCAGGTAAACGGCACACAACAACAGCCTCTCAGCCATGTTCACCCTTCACCGTCATCTTTTCCTCGGTGCACGAGCACAATGCTCACGGCATAGAAAGGAAATTCAATAAAATCGGTAACCATGATAAATAATGGCATATTTTAGTATACATACATACATTTTATGGCATATGTTTATAAACCCTTCGATTGACTGCTTATACGTTATGAACTTTTTCTCTCCCGCAGGAAAAGACAACTGTGGAAGGCACCCAAAAAGAGGTAAGAAATCCTCTTGATTTTTTTCTTTCTTAAATTAGTCAAAACTGTAATCAACATGTCATTATTTCGTCATTACATGGTACTAGCAGTCATGAGTCTAGTTTATAGACCAAAAATCAAAAATCAGAAATGCCACAATGTTACTACTTCTCAGCAAGTTCAAACATCGACTGCTATGGTACTTGGGACAAATCTGAAAACAATAAAATAATAATTCCACCAACTAAAAAATCCAACTCGACAGCGATCTGCTCTCCTTCAGATTTTCTGATGAACTGTGAGGTTTGAGACTTTTTTACAGTAGAGAAGTTTTCTTTTTCCTTTCCTTTAGTTAACATGAAGGACAGAGATCAGTTATGCAGTTTCTTTCTATCCTGGGTTGCCCTTTGCTAAGTTCGAGATAACAGAGTTTTCCCAGCATCTTCTGCCTTTGGCAGCTTGTATAACTCTGGTATACTGTTACAGAACTCAAGACACCCACAGTAGGGACAAAAAGATCTGGAAAATGTTATTATCTGAAGCAGGTTTTTGACATAAGACCCAAATAGTTGACACATTTTTCTTACCTTTGAGAAATGTACATTTACAAGTTCATTTTAGGAATGAAAACCAGAAAAGCATAAGCGACGTTTGACTTCACAGCAGGACCAAAACCAAAAAAATGGCCATAGTTTTCATCTGACTCTGTGTTCAGAACCATTTTTCCCCTCAGTATTCAATCGTATTTTATATACACATGAATGTATATTAGTATTCTTAATGAACAATACTCGACCTTTTATTTGATTTGAATTCATTAAAGGGTTGGTAGGCACGTGTTTAAGCTCAAAAGTGACTATTTTGAGGACTTTGAGTTCAAAATGTTCAACTCGTTCCAATAGATAATAATAAAATCAAATAAATATAGTAATAATAATAACATAAATGTAATTCTTTTTTCGTCTGTTAAAGGTTGTTATGTTATGACTGTCTATTAAGGCTGGTATATTAATATATACCTGAATTAATCAAGTTTTATTTTCCATTCTTGGTTGCCATTCTGGACATACAGGCTATGAAATTTATATATTTTCTTAAAAGGTTCTGCCTACTTTATCTCTTTTCTTCTGTGGTGTATTTGAACGGTAGGGAGAGACCATATGTTCTCTCTGGTTCAATTTTTATTATCCTTGAGAAACTTGAACGCTTTCGCTGCCGGTATGCGGGGCGGGGGGGGGGCATAAATTACTTGCCTGACCAGTATCAGTGACAAAAGATTCTCTGCAGGCTGATATTTGTCTTCCCTGTGGGAGTGGGTGGTCAGGGGCTTTCCACTGCGGTTTCAGCAAGAACCCAAAAATGACTTCCTTCAATGACTGGCAAAATTGTGATTGCATCTTTAAGAACAGGAAGTACAGGCTTTTTATTTACGACATTTCAAGCTCAGATATGAACGTTTAGGAATTCACCTAGCTTTGATCTGTGTCGCACGCGTTTTCCAGCCGTTAAATTTCCTCTTTCATCTGCCCCTGGGACGAGCTTCACTCGATATTATAGAAATTCTTTGAATATATGTTCTTTGAAGAAGAAAAAAAAGAGTCCTGCACCTCTGGTTGTCACCCCTTGAAATATTTTATTGCATTCAATCGAAATCCATTTTTGAAGAGTCAGTCCAATTAAAATCCTTCTGATAAATGCTGGGTGGGAGGTGAATATTACGGTAGTTCCCACCATCCAGTGGTTTATCTATCTCGATGTGTCCGTTCGATGTTTCCCGGCTGACTCGTGCCTTCGTTTCCCTGCTGTTGAATCAGAACGAGCAGCTGAAGGTGTTACTCAGTGCCAAAGAAAAGGAGGAAGGGATTCGAGGCTCGGAGACCGTCAAGGTCCAACTCCGAAGTACTTTGGTCAGTGACTTTATTCATTTAATTAAGACTACAAACCTCTTAAATCAAAGGTGTTTTTTTTTTATGTGTGACTCGTTTAGATGCATGTGCTGCCCTGAGAAACTAGATTTCATCCAGGAAGGTTGGCGTGGATGGATAAAGTGGACAGTTTATCACGTACACCTGTCTGATGTCAGTAGTTGTGCAGGAAGTCCTACATTCAGAAAGTTAATTCCAGTTTCTCTTGAAACTGTCTTAACACTGTACTATCCCAACATATAATATATAGTCTCCGGTCTGTGGATGTGATTGCATCATACAGATCTTGGTATTATTTTGTTCACTTATTTTATATCAATCATTTGTGACTATTTTAAGACAATTAAAAATACAATTTAAGACATATTTCACATTCATACTGGAAAAAACAAGCATGGAAAATAGGATTCTCATAATCATCTAGTAGTTTTGACCAGGCTGCACATTTGATACGAGGTTTTGGTTTAATGCTTTATTCATTTTATAGTTTAGTTACAGCGTGATCAATAAACATTTTTCTTGAAAAAAGTTGAACTTAATACTTTATAAAAATGAATCTGATCTCACTTTTAGATATGTTAAGATGTAAAACTCAGATTATTGGATGTGAATGACGGAAAAAATGTTAAAGTACGTTTATTAAATAAAACAGTGCAGCTGAATCATTCTATTAAAAACTGAGGCGTAACTGGGGACTTAAATAGGATTATAAAGTCTAAAATTTTCCAAATCTGAATTTCAGGCACAGAAAATTGAGGATAAATATGTGGAAGTATTAAATACAAGGTCTTAAATATGATCACATTCATCTCAAACTGCCTCGACGTTTCATATAATGGGCCTGAACACTGATTTAGCTTTTGTATAAACGCACAGACATCTTTGACACATGGTTTTGTAAATATTTGAGTTTGCTTATTACTAACTGGGACTCGGATCTTCCCTCATGTCTGACATAATGCTACATGCATTTGAAAAGTTCTTAAATTGTATTCAGTCCTAAAATGTCTTGCATTGTTAGATTTAGCTTGTTGAAATCTGCAGAAACCCTAAAAATACAAAGGATTCTTTTTTAACCATTTGTAACCAGTGTGCGTATTTATACATGTTCACAGGGGGACTATTCCGGACAGTCTGTCATTAAAGGTTAGCCTCCATCTTTCTTTCGAACTTTTTGTCATTTCTGTTAACTTAAACCGTCAGACTCTAACACTATGTTTGTAAACACGGTTTTTTCTTACAGGGAAAGAAAACGCTTTGGTCAAACAAGCTCACAGCCTGGATTCTGATCGGGTGAGTTTTTATCTGTGGTGATGCTTTATGATGTAAGAAACTTAAAAAAAAAAAGAAAACACGATAGTGGTTAAGATGTAAGCAGTCAGTGTCAGCGGTGGTGAGTGTCAGTGTTCTTAACACACGTCTGGATGGATTTTGTCGTCATTGCATAGTAAAACGGCTAACCGTTGGGTAGCATCCAATCTGTTGGCAGCAATAAAATATAACTAGGTATAAAATAAATGTGTATATATATATATATGTATATATATATATACATCGCTACATAGACAGTAGTCATAATAGTCATCCGCCAGAATGAATCAGTCTTAAGTGAATGTTTTACCAAATCAGCCAGCGACTCTTCTATTCTCTCATTAGTGGCTTGTTTCCATAAAGGACATTAGGACATTTGTCTCTCTGGTGTGTATGTACCATAATGGTTTTCCTCTTTCTCTGCAGATGCTCCACAACTCTGCTCCGTCACGCCAAATGACCAGAACCCCAGAGAAGAGCCAGCCCACTGTCGGCCACGACCTGTCCAGTGAACTAGACGCACTGCGACACGAACATGAGGCGGTCAAGAGGCAGCAGCAAGCAGTGGAGGAAGAGGCGGCACGACTTCAGTCGGCCCTGAATCGTAAAAACAGAGAGTGCCAAGAGCTGGTTCAGAGCCGAGACTCCACTCAGAAACAGGCTGACCAGCAGGTTCAGGAACTCGAAGATGCTTTGAGAGACGTCCAGAAGAGGATGCTTGATTCTGAGTGCAAAGTGAAACAACTGCAAACACATGTAGTCGCTGTGAAGGAACACTTAGGAGGCCAGGCGGTAGAAGAACTGCGCGCCCAGCTCCAGGATATCAAGGCCAAGTACGAAGGTGCTTCAGCTGAAGTGTGCCGAGTTCGTAACCGCCTCAAACAGAGCGAGAAGGCCCTAGAGGAGTACAAGAGCAGCGAGAGCCAGCTAGCAGCTGAGGCTGAGAGGCTGAACCAAGACCTGGGAGCTGTGACTGATGAGAGAGACGATCTGGCCGACGCCCTCGTAGAGATGGAGATGCAGCTTAAGGAAGCGCGGACCAAACATGGCAACACAGTCCCAGCAGAGAAGTTCGACAACATGAAGAACCTACTGACCAACGCAGTCGACGAGAAGGAGCGTCAGCTCGCCGAGCTGAGGGAGGACTATGATCGTGTGTTGGAGGAAGTGGCGGAGCTCAATCGAAAGCTGGACAGCCCGTCATCCCAGTCGAGATCAGTGGCGGCGATGTCTGCTGAGGAGCAACAGAGGATTCAGGCCGACCTGGAGGAGCAGAACGCTTCCTTGAAGAAGAAACTGGTCGATTTGACTGGCAGAAGTCAGGCTCTAATCCATGAGGTGAAGGAGAGCGAAGAGGAACGAGATATTCTAAGAGAGCAGCTGGATGAATTCAACAGCAGAGTTGAGATCGACTTCATACCGATACAGGACCACGAGAACGCTCGGAGAGACATGGTGGCGGCTTTGGAGGATCTGGAGGACAAACTGGTGGAAGCCAGTGAGCGTTATGGAAAAGCAGAGGCACAAGTGAAGCAGCTTCAGACTGAACGGACCACGCTGCTGGAGAGCATCAGCACCATTCAAAGCTCCAGTGACAGACAACAGAGTGAGAGGGAAGATCTGAGGTCTCAGAACGCCGACCTGATGAAGGAAATGGTACTCTTGCATAGGAGATGTGAAGATGGAGATAGAGAGTGTGTGCAGCTGTCCACGCAGATCCAGACTCTGAAACAGAGTTTAGAGAGAGAGCATGTTCCCAGGCAGCAGCATGAGCAGGTGAAGATGGAGTTAACGTCCACCTTAGAGAATGTACAAGCTGAGAGGCTGAAGTTTGAGACCAAGGGAAAAGTAAGTGGGGAAGAATTGGAGAAAGTGAAAGAAGGAAACGATAAGTTGAAAGAAGAGTTGGACAGAGTCCAGTTGGAAATGAAAAAAGACTTTATGCGTATAGAAGACCACAAAGCGACCACAGAAAAGATGAGTGCCGCTGTGGTCGAAGCAGAGAAAGCAGCAAGGGAAGAGTCAGCAAAATATCTGTCGGCTCAGGAGGAAATGGGGAAGCTCAATCGAGAACTGCTGGCCCAGAAGAAAGAACTCGATACCATACAGGAGGCTATCCAGTCCAGGTTCATCCCAGTTACCACAGCTGAGGAGAAAGAACAGTCCTACATCGCTCAGGTGAAAGAGTTGACAGTCAAGCAGCAGGAGATGGAGGAGAAGTATAGCAAAGAAATATCAGCGGGACAGAGCAGCAGACGGGAGAAAGAGAAACTGAAGGTTGAGATTGAATCCGTTCAGCAGAGACTGGACTCGGCTCTAGTCTCCAGTGAAAAGCACAGGGATGTGGAGGAAGGGTTCAAGATTCAATTTGAGGAACTGACCCAGAAATTGGCCAACTTAGAGCAGCAACATAAGGAGCTAACGGCTCAGAAAGCTGATCTGGAGGACCAGAACGCCCTCTGCAACAGTCAGATCCAGAATCTCCAGGGCCGCTTGAAATCCGAGTTGAGTCGGATCTCAACGTACGACTCGGAGCTGAAAGCCCTCCATGATGCTGTGCAGCAAGCCCAGAGTGACTGCAAGAAAGCCAGAGAATCTCAGCAGGAGGAGGCGTTGAGAGTCTGTGCCTTACAGAAGGAACTGCAGGAGTCACACACGGATCAGAACTCTCTGCTGCAACGGGCCAAGTCCAACGAAGCCCTGGAGGCTGAGGTCACAAAGCTTCGAATGGCTCTTCGCGAAGAGGAGGAGAACAGCGCCCAGAGGGCCGAAGATGTGTCCGCCCTGCAATCCGAGCTCCTCCAGGCCACGCAGGCTCTCCAGGAGCTCCGCTCCAGGGAAGACCAAATGAACCAACTAAAGACGGAGAAGCAGCAAGCTGCAGGAGGAGGTTGCCAAGCTGAGCAACAAGCTGCAGAGCTTAACGGAGGAGTTCAAAGAGGCCCGTCAGCAGTCGACGCAGGCGAGGGAGGATGAGAGCAGAGCCGTGGTAAAGATGGAGGCCGTCCAGGCGAAGGGACACACCATAGAGAGGGAAATTAGGGAGTTGAAGGAGAGATACGATGAATCCCTCAGCACCATCGGAGACCTTCAGAGGAGGATTCAGACTTCAGCGCAGCAGACTGAAGCCAAAGACAAGAAGGTTGTAAAAATGTGGCGTTTCTTTTTACGCGTACTTATGTTTTTCTTAGCAAGTATGTGTCTTTTGAGTGAAGCTGAATTTGAAAAGAATGTCTGTCTGTATAATTGGAAATTCAGATATTCGTAACAATAGTTTCTGTCCGTTGTTATAAAATTCCTGCAGTTTCGTATGATTTACGTTTGAATATTAACATTGGTGTTTGTATGTGTGTGTGTGTGTGTGTGTGTGTGTGTGTGTGTGTGTCAGATCACAGAGCTGCTAACAGATGTTGAGCGATTGAAGCAGGCGCTGAATGGTCTGTCCCAGCTGGCATACACAAGCAACGCGCCTAATAAGAGGCAGACGCAGCATGTTGACACACTCCAAGCCCAGATCAAGAGCCTCCAGCAGCAGCTGGCTGTAAGTGGACACGCATGAAATACCAAAATATGTATTACACAATGTTTGATTAACTGCATATTGATTGTCACTCTGCCGGACACCCAATAAAGTCTTTATTTTTATACATTTTAATACATATTATTGACATTTCAAAGGTTTTTTATGACAGTAAAATTTTGGCTTCCAAATCTTGAGTATCCTTACATTGTTTAGAGGAATTCTTTAATATTAACAAATGCCTTGTGTGGTATTTTAGAATGCGGCTCGTCGGGAAGATCATAGAATGAAATAATCCTCCACATCCAACAATAAAGTTGCCGCGTGTAACATTAAGCAGCATCTAGCAGTGAAACATTTTGACTTTTTCTCAAAATGAAATATAAAAAAAGAAAATCTTCCTCTTTTTTTTTTTTTTTCTTCTAAGTACTTCATTCCACCTTCGTCTGGTGAATAACAATTCAACACCGCTATAATTGAGTCTCGCTACGAAACATCATGACTCTACACTCCATTCCATAAAACACATTACCAGCCTCAGACAATAAAAGTGTGCTTCTTTTAGCCTACCATTTACGAGTAGGTGGTCGATTTCAGTGTGAGGCTAGAACTGCGGTATTTGTCAGCTGCTGATTCGTCCCCCCCCCCCCTCTCTGCTCTGACAGGATGCTGAGAGGCAACACAGAGACGTGGTTTCAATTTATCGAACTCATCTTCTCAGTGCCGCACAGGTAAGTTTACCTCTGGGATCTGTCTCAGATTTTCATCCTTAAGTTCTGCTCAATGGCAACCAGAAGAAGTTTGTGTGCTTCCCACTAATGGTCTCCGTGAAATGTGGTTTGATGACTTGATGGGAGTAATTTAACAATGAGGACAAGATAATCCATTTATCTCGGTTAAAAACGGATTTCAGTCAAAAAAGGGAATTTTTGAGGATGGTGTTTTAAAAAAAAATATTTTGATTGTTTTTCAAGTTTGACTCAAGATGATCGATAATCCAAAAATGTAATACCATGTAAAGGTATGAAGGCGACACGTAAAGGTTCCGTCACAGCAGCTGCAGGGTTGCTCCAGTTACGAAGCCTGCACTCAACATTTTTGAGAGGAGAGAACCGATCTCTCAAGGACCCTTTGCAAATCACCATCGCGCCGTTTAAAACATCAACACATATGTGGAAAATAAGGAAAAATGTTTAATCAAAGATCAAAAGCAGCGAAGATTTGAAAGCAATGTTCTGCACTTTGTTACCATCTGGTAGAAAGAGGAAGCTCATATTTACACTCAAGCCAAATGTTTGGTTGAATGTTGTCTGAGATGTTGCTGATAATTACATGAGGTCATGCAAAAGCTTCGGGGGAATGTAATAATAAACGGGTGGTTGGAAATCCTGAGAAAGAATACAGCGAATGCGTGGATTACAACTGGAGAGCGTAAAACGTACAGCAGCCCGTCATAACCCTGTACAGTACAGGAGAGGTTTTAAGGGTAGCGCGGCTGTCAGGAGATTGACTGGTAAGATGACGCTCATACTGTCGGTTTCCTTCACAGGGCCACATGGATGAAGACGTCCAGGCTGCATTACTACAGATCATCCGCATGAGGCAGGAGTTTGTGTGTTAAGGCTCCCCTCCCATGAAAATAAAAGCTACCTGCTGACTCAAATTCCCCACCCTCACCTTTCCCGCTGTAGAGCCCCCCTGCTGTGGCCCCTGTGGGTGCCCAGTGTGTGAGCCTGGCTGCTCTGAAATCCAGATGTTTTGCAGTACGGCTGCACTTTGGTTCCATCTAAACCTCTTTATTTAGATTAAAAAAGTGAATCCCTGTAGAGTGTGGATCCAAATCTGGTAGAAATGCATCAATTGAACAGGTGTTTTATTTTAAAATTCTACTAATTGATTTTTATGGAATGATGAATGCTCTGTGTGCGGAGGGACGTTTTTTCCACTTCTCTTCAGTTACAGTATGCAGCGATGAAATCAGGAGTGATACTGCAAACCTGTTTTTTCATGAAGGCTCATCTCATTATGTTCGGTGATGTGAGAGTGTCTACTTTCATACGTTATTCCTGAAATGCTCTGCTGAAATGAAAAATAGACATGATCACTTTTCACATTCCCACCTGACACCTGTCAGTTGTCACACAGAACCTTTCTGTGTGGGGAGCGACGTTCGCTGACATCTGGAGGCTTACTTTTTTTATTTCTTTTCCAAATCTGCCTGGTGCCTGCTCTCTGTCGGATCACTGAAATGGTTTTTTGCTGGCAGTAGTATTAGTGCTCAGTGCACTATAACCTTGTTAGTGTTTCTGAGACCAGAGCAAAATAGTTAGTTAGTTAGATATGAGAGAGAGAGAGAGAGAGAGAGAGAGAGAGAGAGAGAGAGAGAGAGAGAGAGAGAGAGAGAGAGAGAGAGAGAGAGAGAGAGAGAGAGTGAGAGAGAGAGAGAGAGGAGAGAGAGAGAGAGAGAGAGAGAGAGAGAGAGAGAGGAGAGAGAGAGAGAGAGAGAGAGAGGAGAGAGAGAGAGAGAGAGAACAAAGTGATGTTCTTTATTTACATCATGTAAAACCTTAGCACATTTTTCCAGAACAATCAATATGTCAAAGCCCGGATGTAGAGGATGAGATCATCCCAAATCTAACGCTTCTCTGTAATCTGAGCCTTGTCTCTCAGTCTTTGCGGTTGTGGCTTGTTTGTGCTGGATTTGAGTCACAGGGTGGAGAAGTGGAGATCTCTTGCTGTGTCCTACAGTTTGCAGTGGCACGTCCTCCTTTTTTTTGGAACCACAGCGTCCTCTAGTGGCGAGACTTGGCAGGCC